>JAUMJL010000608.1:0-477494 GCA_033558185.1 Dromococcyx pavoninus | reverse complement strand
CTCCGCCCATTTTTGGGTTCCTCAAACCATTCTTGGGTACCTCGGCCCATTTTTGGTTTCTTTGGCACATTTTTGCGTTCCTCAGTCCATTTTTTGGTCCCTCAGCTGATTTTTTGATTCCTCAGCCCATTTTTGCGTCCCTCGGCCCATTTTTTGGTCCCTTGGCCCATTTTTGTGATCCTCGAGCCATTTTTGGGTTCCTCTGCCCATTTTTGGGTTCCTCTGCCCATTTTTGCGTTCCTCAGTCCATTTTTTGGTCCCTCAGCTGATTTTTGATTCCTCGGCCCATTTTTGGTTCCCTCGGCCCATTTTTGGGTCCCTTGGCCCATTTTTGGTTTCCTCCGCCCATTTTTGGGTTCCTCCGTCCATTTTTGGGTTCCTTGGCTCATTTTTGCGTTCCTCAGTCCATTTTTTGGTCCCTCAGCTGATTTTTTGATTCCTCGGCACATTTTTGGGTCCCTCGAACCTTTTTTTGGTCCCTTGACACATTTTTGGGTTTCTCAGCCCATTTTTGTGTCCCTCGGCCCATTTATGGTTTCCTCAGGCCATTTTTGGTTTCCTCCGCCCATTTTTGGTTTATTCCACCCATTTTTTGGTCCGTCAGCTGATTTTTTATTCCTCGGCCCACTTTTTGGTCCCTCGGCCCATTTTTTGCTCCCTTGGCCCATTTTTGGGTTCCTCGGCCCATTTTTGGGTCCCTCGGGCCATTTCTGAGTTCCTCAGGCCATTTTTGGGATTCTCGGCCCATTTTTGGGTTCCTTGGCGCATTTTTGCGTTCCTCAGTCCATTTTTTGGTCCCTCAGCTGATTTTTTGATTCCTCGGCCCATTTTTCGGTCCCTCGGCCCATTTTTGGGTTCTTCAGGCCATTTTTGGGTTCCTCGGCCCATTTTTGGGTTCCTCTGCCCATTTTTGGGTTCCTAAGGCCATTTTTGGGTTCCTCAGCTGATTTTTTGATTCCTCGGCCCATTTTTGGGTCCCTCGGGCCATTTTTTGGTCCCTTGGCCCATTTTTGGGTTCCTCGGCGCATTTTTGGGTCCCTCGGGCCATTTTTTGGTCCCTTGGCCCATTTTTGGGTTCCTCCGCCCATTTTTGGGTTCCTCCGCCCATTTTTTGGTCCCTCAGCCCATTTTTGAGTTCCTCAAACCATTTTTTGGTCCCTTGGCCCATTTTTGGGTTCCTTGGCTCATTTTGCGTTCCTCAGTCCATTTTTTGTTCCCTCAGCTGATTTTTTGATTCCTCAACCCTTTTTTGGGTCCCTCGGCCCATTTCTGGGTTCCTCCGCCCATTTTTGCGTTCCTCAGTCCATTTTGTGGTCCCTCATCTGATTTTTTGATTCCTCGGCCCATTTTTGGATCCCTCGGCTTATTTTTGCGTTCCTCCTCCCATTTTTGGTTTCCTCCGCCCATTTTTGGGTTACTCAAACCATTTTTGCATTCCTCAGTCCATTTTTTGGTCCCTTGGCCCATTTTCGGTTCCTCGGCCCATTTTTGGGTTCCTCCGTCCATTTTTGTGTTCCTCCGCCCATTTTTTGGTACCTCGGCCCATTTTTGAGTTCCTCAGGCCATTTTTGGGTTCCTCGGCCCATTTTTTGGTCCCTTGGCCCATTTTTGGGTTCCTCGGCCCATTTTTGGGTTCCTCGGCCCATTTTTGGGTTCCTTGGCTCATTTTTGCGTTCATCAGTCCATTTTTTGGTCCCTCAGCTGATTTTTTGATTCCTCGGCCCATTTTTGGGTCCCTCGGGCCATTTTTTGGTCCCTTGGCCCATTTTTGGGTTCCTCGACCCATTTTTGGGTCCCTCGGGCCATTTTTTGGTCCCTTGGCCCATTTTTGGGTTCCTCCGCCCATTTTTGGGTTCCTCCGCCCATTTTTTGTTCCCTCGGCCCATTTTTGAGTTCCTCAGGCCATTTTTGGGTTCCTCGGCCCATTTTTGGGTTCCTTGGCTCATTTTTGCGTTCCTCAGTCCATTTTTTGGTCCCTCAGCTGATTTTTTGATTCCTCGACCCAGTTTTGGGTCCCTCAGCCCATTTTTGGGTTCTTCAGCCATTTTTGGGTTCCTCCGCCCATTTTTAGGTTCCTCAGGCCATTTTTGGGTTCCTCCGCCCATTTTTGGGTTCCTCTGCCCATTTTTTAGTCCCTCGGCCCATTTTTGAGTTCCTCAAACCATTTTTGGGTTCCTCGGCCCATTTTTTGGTCCCTTGGCCCATTTTTGGGTTGCTCGGCCCATTTTCGGGTTCCTCGGCCCATTTTTGGTTTCTTTGGCTCATTTTTGCGTTCCTCAGTCCATTTTTTGGTCCCTCAGCTGATTTTTTGATTCCTCAGCCCATTTTTGAGTCCCTCGGCTTATTTTTTGGTCCCTTGGCCCATTTTTGGGTTCCTCGGCCTATTTTTGGGTCCCTCGGACCATTTTTGGGTTCCTCCGCCCATTTTTGCGTTCCTCAGTCCATTTTTTGGTCCCTCAGCTGATTTTTTGATTCCTCGGCCCATTTTTGGGTCCCTCGGCTTATTTTTGGGTTCCTCCGCCCATTTTTGGGTTCCTCGACCCATTTTTGGGTTCCTCGGCCCATTTTTGGTTTCTTTGGCTCATTTTTGCGTTCCTCAGTCCATTTTTTGGTCCCTCAGCTGATTTTTTGATTCCTCGGCCCATTTTTGGTTCCCTCGGCCCATTTTTTGGTCCCTTGGCCCATTTTTGGTTTCCTCCGCCCATTTTTGGGTTCCTCCGCCCATTTTTGGGTTCCTTGGCTCATTTTTGCGTTCCTCAGTCCATTTTTTGGTCCCTCAGATGATTTTTTGATTCCTCGGCCCATTTTTGGTTTTCTGGGCCTCTTTTGGGATTCCTCAGGCCATTTTTGGGTTCCTCGGCCCATTTTTTGGTCCATCGGCCCATTTTTTGGGTTCCTCAAGCCATTTTTTGTTTCCTCCGCCCATTTTTTGGTCCCTTGGCCCATTTTTGGGTTCCTCAGGCCATTTTTGGGTTCCTCCGCTCATTTCTGGTTTCCTCCGCCCATTTTTTGGTCCCTCGGCCCATTTTTGAATTCCTCAGGCCATTTTTGGGTTCCTCGGCCCATTTTTGGGTTCCTTGGCTCATTTTTGAGTTCCTCAGTCCATTTTTTGGTCCCTCAGCTGATTTTTTGATTCCTCGGCCCATTTTTGGTCCCTCGGCCCATTTTTGGGTTCCTCAGGCCATTTTTGGGTTCCTCCGCCCATTTTTGGGTTCCTCCGCCCATTTTTGGGTTCCTCAGGCCATTTTTGGTTCCCTCGGCCCATTTTTTGGTCCCTTGGCCCATTTTTGGGTTCCTCCGCCCATTTTTGGGTTCCTTGGCTCATTTTTGCGTTCCTCAGTCCATTTTTTGGTCCCTCAGCTGATTTTTTGATTCCTCGGCCCATTTTTGGGTTTCTGGGCCTCTTTTTGGGTTTCTCAGGACATTTTTGGGTTCCTCGGCCCATTTTTTGGTCCATCGGCCCATTTTTGGGTTACACAGGCCATTTTTGGGTTCCTCCGCCCATTTTTTGGTCCCTTGGCCCATTTTTGGGTTCCTCAGGCCATTTTTGGGTTCCTCCGCCCATTTTTGGGTTCCTCTGCCCATTTTTTAGTCCCTCGGCCCATTTTTGAGTTCCTCAAACCATTTTTGGGTTCCTCGGCCCATTTTTTGGTCCCTTGGCCCATTTTTGTGTTGTTCGGCCCATTTTCGGGTTCCTCCGCCCATTTTTGGTTTCTTTGGCTCATTTTTCCGTTCCTCAGTCCATTTTTTGGTCCCTCAGCTGATTTTTTGATTCCTCGGCCCATTTTTGGGTCCCTCGGCCCATTTTGGGGTTCCTAAGGCCATTTTTGTGTTCCTCAGGCCATTTTTGGGTTCCTCCGCCCATTTTTGGGTCCCTCAGATGATTTTTGTGTTCCTCGGCACATTTTTGGGTTCCTTGGCCTATTTTTGGGTCCCTCAGGCCATTTTTGGGTTCCTCGGCCCATTTTTGGGTCCCTCAGATGATTTTTGTGTTCCTCGGCCCATTTTTGGGTTCCTCAGGCCATTTTTGGCTTCCTCAGACCATTTTTGGGTTTTTCCGCCCATTTTTGGGTTCCTCCGCCCATTTTTTGGTCCCTCGGCCCATTTTTGAGTTCCTCAGGCCATTTTTGGGTTACTCGGCCCATTTTTTGGTCCTTCGGCCCATTTTTGGGTCCCTCGGCCCATTTTTGGGTTCCTCAGGCCATTTTTGGGTTCCTCAGGCCATTTTTGGGTTCCTCTGCCCATTTTTGGGTCCCTCAGATGATTTTTGTGTTCCTCGGCACATTTTTGGGTTCCTCGGCTCATTTTTGGTTCTTCGGCCCATTTTTGGGTTCCTCGGCCCATTTTTGGGTTCCTCAGGCCATTTTTGCGTCCCTCGGACCGTTTTTTGTCTAGAAACCCTGTATGAATTCTTCTTTTATAAAACAACCAAGGTAATTCGTGAACCTCACCCCAGTCACCGTAGCTTACTCTACTTAGCATACTTGGCCCTGTTCCACTTTCTGTGTTGTAAGGATACCCTATACATCTATACAGTGCAAAATCATGTTGTTCCAAGCTATGGATATGGCTCTTAAAATCTGCTTGGCCATGTGAAATTAGCATTGTACCTGGTGTAAATTAGCCCTATCTTTCAACTCAGTAAATAGCCTTTGTAGTGCACCACAGTGTTTTAACTATAATGCTCACATCTTGTTTTTAGCTAGCTCAAGGTTTGCCTCCTTATGCTGATTTTTGCAGTGTAGACAGACTTGTGGATCTTGCTGTTAACTTGGAAGAGAAGATCAGAGTGTCATGTCCCCAGTACCATGCTTTTCAACCTGAAAATTTGCATATATAGGAAAAGCCTTATGTCATTAGACCTGATCAATAGAGGGAGGGAAGACAGCAAATTCTCTGCCCCTAAGGCATTACCATCACCTCCTTCCCTGAGGAGACGTGGTTTTCTGCCAGAACATGTCCAATATGTTTTCACTAGCTTATGGTTTGTTTGTGCTGTAGAGTTGTAAGCAGATACTGCCTGTTCTTAAGAGTTTGAACTGCCACCTTTTGTTCCAATTACAGAGATCTTTTCAAAACACTATGCTTTTACTTTTCATTTTGTTCTAAGGATGAGAGGAAAGTGCAGAAGGAAGTAGTTCAAAGACATACAGCCATGGCAGAAAATTAATAATTCTGTGGTTTAGACTATTAAGCTAGGTCATCCTTTGCTATTTGCAGCATATGTATAAGTCATAATACGCTGCTGAGCAAATTATTCTGTTTAGCTTGTGTTTTGATTTGAGCAGGTTAGACGCACTAGGGAAGTATTGAGTTGTTTGGAAGCTCATACAGTTTCTTAGTAAATGTTAGTGTGTGATGCTTTCTGGAATCACTTCAAGTTGCCTGAATATAACCAGTGAACATAGGGATTCTTGCAGGTTTTTTTCAGAAAAGTAATATTCCACTAGTATGTAGCTAGTAGAGTTTATGGAAAGGAAAAAGGGGTAGCAGAAAAATGCTTATTGGGACTCTTTCTGCAGACATAGATACTGATTGTTTCCCACCCTCTACTTGTTAACTAAATACCACCGTGTCTGTTGCACAATGAGTGATGGATATGCTTCTATAAGCATTCCTCATGCTGCGAATTTTGCAGTTTTCTTTTGTTCTACCTTGAGCTGACTGTGGCACTTTGGCTTTAGCTGTGCTGGAATATAAACCTGACAGTAGCAAGGCCCCTGACTGCAGGGTACAGGCAGTGACTTCTCATTCTGTTCAAATTGGTAGCTGCTGCTGGCTGGTTGTGTTTGAAGAGCAGTTGGGAAGACTGGCAGCTTTTAAAGCATTACTCTTTGTGAGCAACACGTGTAGCGTGGATTAGATGTCTACATGATGTAACGGAGCCTGTTGCTCTGGTTTTCAGTTGGTGTTGCAATGCAACTTAAAGCAGTACTTAATGCGTGACGCCATAGTCATCTTACTGTGACCATCATGAGGTTCCCACTCGTAAGCCAGCCCTTTTTTGTTTCTTCATCCCCTTGCAAATATAACCTAGTCTGGTTTCTCTGAAATTCTGGATCCATGAATTTTTCTCCTATTGCAGATAACTTTTTTTGATAACCAAGATAAAGCTTCTTGCTATTCCCATTGATAACCTAGGGAACAAACATGAAAAATCTCCCCTTGCTATTTTTGGAGAGTGGGAATCATACCTTGTATCCACGCCTGCTTTGGGATTCATGTGATGCATTGGGAAAAACAAACTATTGTTACTTTGTCTCTACTAGGAAAAAACACTAAGTTTCAACCACTGACAGGCATGATACCCTGAATAATTCTGCTAGCTCATACTTTAAAGACTTTGACTTTTAAATACTTTGACACCACCATCAAATTCCTTTTCTGATGTTAAAAAAGATCACGTAAGCTAATTCCCTGTTGTTCTAGTTTTTAAGAACAACTTGAATGTTCTCTGAGATCTAAAGGCAAGGAAAGGCTGTTGGCCTCTTGTCATTTACCGTAGCAATTTCTTCACTGAAGCAGTACTGAGAGTCACAGTCCCCTTGCCATGCAAAGAACTGGTTTTCCTCAAGCTATAGCTTGTTCCATGCGTACCATTAACAGCTTCCCTACCAACCCCTTGTTTGTCAGCGTGGGAATCACTGGCATCTCACAGGAGTACTGACTACAAAAACTACTGAAATAAGATCAGCCATGTTTTCTAACCCTAAGTGTATCCTTAAAAAGATGTGGTTTAACTTTTTCTACAGCTGGTGCTTTCACTGAACTAGAAACGCCAAGACGGTCATGTGTATGCGGTGACCTCTACTGCTTTAATCACAAACCTCTGCAAGGAAGAGATTCTAAGTGATTGTACCACCAAACCGTGCCTTCACAGAGCTGGCTGCAAGCCCAAATGTTAGGTAATGTCAACCACCCCCTCTAATTTTTGAGGAAGATGCATTTTTTTTTAATCCTGCCAGGCACTTTTTTTTTCATAAATTGTTCTTTCTCTTATTTCTGATCTTAACTGATGAAAGAGGAAGAACTGTTTGAACATAAAAACTATTAACCTTCAAGAGGAAAAAAGTCTGCTTCATCTATTTTGAAATGAGTGTTTTCTGTGTATCACCTACACAGAACCAGAGAAGTTAGAAAATCAGCTCTGAGAGAGAGAAAGATGCAGCATCAGTTGTTCTCCTGGGTGGAGGCATGGATTGCTTGTGATCCTCCTACTGGGACTGCACTGTTGAACTGCTAATCCAGTCCTTTGGAGACTTAGCTTTAGCGTAGCCTTAGTTTCAGTAGAGTACAGGATTTGCCTCTTGGTCAGACATTCCTCATTTCCTTTGAGGAAAATGGATAGAGATCCCATCCTACACAAACCTCTTGTTCAGTCTCTCAGTTACCACAAAAGTTTGTGAGTAGTACACAATTAGGAGAAGATTTTTGGTTGCTGGTGACTAAAATGGGATTCTTTGGAGGGCTCAGTTTTGAGGGATATCAATTGAGTAATATATCTTTAAAAAAATATTGTGATCTGTTTTGTGAGACATATTGCCACCACTATCCCACTGTAAACTAGTTTAAGGACTTCTTCAAGGCACAGAATTAGCATATCAAATGAATGGTTAAGTTCTGTTTTGCACATCTAGTGCTATTGTCCTCCTTGTGCTGGCGAGTCACAATTCATTTAACAGGCTATTTCTCAATTTTATGTGCTGTGAGGTGCCTTAAAGATGCATTTTGTGGGCTCAGGTTTTTATTTCTACGGCTCTAAGCACGGAAGTTCATGAACTTCTGCCTGGCACTGCTGCTCTGGGTGGCTGCAGAGGCTGTTCTAGTAAAACTTGCTTTTCTTTGAGTACCTGAATATAGGAACACTCCAGATTTCCCACAGTCACAAGCTACCTAGGTACAAAGATAATGCTTCATTTTGCTAACATAAGTAATATGCCTCAGCTATGCTGCCTGCAGTCCTCTAACACTATGCAGCAACTTCAGAAAACACATTTGAATATCAGCTCTCATTAGTGGAATTGGATTTAGTACTCGCCTTGGGCTCTAGGTGTCCTTGTTGTTAAAGGTTAGAGACTTAAGCATCTTCCCTGGTGCCAATGGAGGTCAGCCTTGTAAATTTACTGCAGGTGATAGTGCAGTAAATAACTGGAAGGCTTTTGGAAAATATTGACAGAATGCTGGTTTTGTTTTGTTTTTATTGACTGAGTTGCACTGTTGGGGCATTCCTATTTTAAATCCTTCAGGAGCCAGAACTGCTTATATGACCTTCAAAACTACAGTTCGTGCATTTGAGCAAGTATGGCCCAGGCATGGGGAAAGAGTTTGCACCACAACTGCCGGTTTGCTTGGATCGTTGACTTGTGGATTCCTGATTGGAAAGACTAGGAATCTGCAGATGTAGGGCAACTGATCCCATTTGATCTTTCTGTGTATTAGACAACACTAGACCCACTCCACTGAAATGTTATCTGTATTCATAATTCTTGCCACTGGTCTGGCCATCCTCTTTCAAAGACCTGTCAAATTTTGGCAATATTAAGGGTGTGGATTTCCCAGGAGATGTGCTAGCAAGAGCTGCAATAGGAAGGCCTGCAGCAACATCACAGAGCTGGGCTGGAATCTGAATCTCAGTAATTTGTTGATCTATGCAGCTTAAAATCTCTTCCTGGAGGCCTCCCTGTAACTTGCTTCTCACTAGGATTATATAGTTCATTAGAATTCCATGGAGCTGAAGAGGCAGTTTTCTCTGGGAAATCAGGAGTGGATGTTGTCGGAGATTTTTGAGACAATAGAAAGCATTTCTGTTTGAACTGGTGTTTGAGAACAGAGATAAGATTTATTTGGACACAACACCCTACTAGCAGAGTAGGTTTGTTTGGTTTTTTCCTACCCTTACAGTAGGCAGGTTGCTGAAGATTCACAGTCACTTTACTTTAACCTGAGGATATCCAAGAAAGGCATTTTTAATGTTATTGCAATATAAATGAATCCGTAGTTCTTAACATGTAATTCACTAGTGTACTGCTTGTAAAACTCAGTTTATTCCACTCAGGTGCAGGTTTACGTCCCTCTGGTATAATTGGAGAGGTGGGGGGCGAGTACAGGTGTGAGCACAGTTTAAAGGAATTAGGCCTAGGGTGTCTTCAACTTTATTTTGTATTCTGGCTGTACTTCTGTGATTTATTTTTTTTTCCAGCATATACTTCCCTTTCAGCCTGTATCCATTATGTCCTAACCTCAGTTTCAGCTGCGGTATTGATTTAATTTGAGCAGATTAATTTTGGCTCTGCAGTATTAGGAGCTGATAAGCTTCTTGAAAAAGAAAAGATCTCTTAACAATCTTCCCATCAAATACATGATAAAGAGGAAGAAAAGGCTGTTAGGGGAAAAAGTGAAATAATAACTGGATCCACTTGGGGACCTTTTTGTAAAACAATTAACTTGCACTTGACTGACCAGCCCTGTGCAGCACAGTTCCTGGCTTATCTGGGGGAGTGTGAGACTCACTGGGGTTAGACCTGTGTGAGCTGAGGCCCCTTCAGAGCAAGGAAAGTAGCTGTTTAGACATAAACCAACAGATGATAGAATTGGATATTGGCCTTGCTGCTTCTTTTCTTGTAAGAGGGAATTAGGAGAAGGAAATGAAAACTATGAATCCTTCATTGACTGTTCAGAGCAGCTGAGGTTGCTGCTGGGCAGGGTATGTAGGAAACTGGTAAATACTGATGAAGAGTTTTGTAAGGCTTGAGCTAAGCCTTAGACATTTGCTTTATTTTTATCATCCTAAATGCATGGAATTTTTCACTTCTGTTTAGTGAGTCCAGACTGTTCTCTGCCTATATTTAATTGAGACAAAAGAAACTGTTGTTAAGAGCTATTTGCATTTGATTTAGAAAAATAAGAAATTATTGGCAGTTATAAAAACAGCTGCTTTTTTTTGGTAATATGTAGCATCCTATTAAATAATTCTTTGTCATGATCTGCATTTGTTGTGTCATGTTTTTTATGCACTACTTTTTCTTTTGATGAGGTTTCTATCAGAGTTGATGGTTATATATCAAAAACCTTTTCAATTTTGTTTGCAGTTGTTTGATGTTCTGCATACATAAGCAACATTATTTTTGTAGCTGTTGTTGCGTGCCAGGTAAATTGAAATTATTTTCCCAAAGGGACAGTCTGTAGATGCTGAGGAGTTAAAGTGAATGAGGAAAAAATGCTGAAGTATCCTCTTTTTAGAAGGCTCCAATTTAAAATTTAGTAAAGGATAGCTTATGCTTGCAGATCTTCATGTATGCACTTAATCTTAGATCAGGTTTTACTCAGATAAAAAAAATATTTTAATGCGTTGTTGTACAACAGCTACCATAATCAAAAGAACTGTATCTTTACCTTCCCTTCCTGTTTAAAATGAATCAGGGTAATAGAAGATTAAAAGTGCTTATTTAATACTTTCAAGGGAAAAAGTTTGCTTGCAAGAAAGAGCAACTATTAAGCCTGTCTCAGGGAAAGATGTACTGAAAGAGGCTCATTGGAACAGGCTGCCCAGGGAAGTAGTTAAGCCTCAGTACCACAGTATCACAGTATCACAAGGTTGGGAAGGACCTCTGAGATCATCAAGTCCAACCTATATCCCAACACTAACACCAACCATCATCTAAACCATGGCACTCAGTGCCTCATCCAGTCTCCCCTTAAACACCTCCAGGGTCGGCGACTCCACCACCTCCCTGGGCAGCGCATTCCAATGGCCAATCACCCTTTCAGTGAAGAACTTCTTCCTCACATCAAGCCTAAACGTCCCCTGACGAAGCTTGAGTCCATGCCCTCTAGTTCTGTCCCCTCCATCCGTGGAAGTATTTAAAAGACAGGTACGTGAGGGATGTGGTTTAGCTGTGGACAGCTAAGGTTGGACTTGATGATCTCGAAGGCCTTTTCCAACCAAATGTTTGTATGCGTCTAATGGAAACACGGAAGCAAGTTTGTAGGGTCAAGAGAAATGCAAGGAAAGAGAATAGGAGGAGACTAACACAGGGAAAAAAGTAGTTTCTTCTGAATCAGCAGGTACCATGAAGGAAAAATAATGTGTTACAGACATGACACCCTCCCAATTGTTTTGCTTTTTTAAGGCTGGAGCTTGAAATTCGCAAACAAGCTTTAAAGTTGTGCTTTTCAAAGCACATAGCAATTGCATCTGGAGGAGTGACTGCATTGTAGTTCTGTAGAAAAACAGATTGATCTTGGTGTTGTCAGAGTCATATGAACGTAGGCAGAGAAGACAGTATTTCTTTCATAGTAGTTCTAGGGTTAGCTGGTTTGTTTGTATATCTAAGCTATAATTTGGAGTAACACATTATTGAGAGGGGTGGTTTTTATTTTACCTACTATAAAATATTTACAGTTAAGTGAAGGAATACTGAGATTTTGGTTGATTTTATAGGACACATTATTAAAATACACTAAGAAGCAGTCGTGCTGCTGAGCAGTCTGAGCTGCTTAAGCAGTGAGGTGGGCCCTCTCCTGCTGGGCATGGCAACGTAAGGGTGTTGCAAACAATCACTGGAGACAGAGCTGGCACTTCAATTTCCAAATGTCACTGACATTAATCTCAAGCAGTGTAAGACCTAAGGAGGCCAGTCTTGCCACTCTAGGATGGCTCAATATGCAAATTAAATTTTAAGTAAGAATCAGCAAAAAGATGTCCTTGTCTTTATCAAAACTCTTAAGTTCTTCAGACTCTTTTCTCTTAACTGTATGTAGCAAGATCCTTCAGTAGCATTACTCCCTCTTAAATGTAAGCTTAATGGCATTATGATGTCCAAAAAGAAGAGCAATTCTGTTTGAAAACCTGTGTATAAAAGTCTCATTATACAATAATATGAATGAAAATGGCAATTTTTTGGTTTTATGACACTGGAGAAACTAAAGTACACTTGGTTGTAGTGTGCTAAAGTTTGTTTACTTATTTTATAAAGTATTCTAAGGTATTCTAACAGTACGTGCCCTAGGGTAAAGTGGAAGTTTTTCTTGTTTTGTTTTTAATCTAAGGCTAGATTTTAGGGCTGATATTTATTCTTAAGTCTTGGTAGCTATGATAGTTAGGCAATATTTTTCATGTGGGAACTGCTGTTGTGGACTCATGCTGCAAGTTGTGATTTTCAGTGAGCAGTCCATGCACTACCTGCATGATTTGTAGATAATAAAATACTGTGAAATGATGACTGCTATGTCACAGGGCTTTCCAGTGCCTCTTGTCCTTATTTCTTTTGACTTCAGAGCCTAAGATGCAGCTGATATTGCAGCTTCTTTCGTTCTTGTGGCTCGACTGCATTTATGGACCCATTTGGGAGAACTTTTGCTTGATTTGTTTGCCAAATAGAATACCACTGAATGGTGAATCTTTGAGCTCATTTTGTGCTCACCACTTAAAAGGCGCTGTACCCTGCACCTGGTCAATGAAGTTACTGGTTTCTGTTTTCTTCCATGAATGGACTACAGACACTCCTTTAAACAAGCCTCTTTTTTAACCAAAGGAAATCTTAGTGATTCACCCAACACAGGGGGAATGCAGCTGGACTGTCGACAACAGTAAATAGAAAGGCAGGCACTTTGAATAGAAGGGCAGCAATACTCACTGTGTGGAGTGCTTCTCTGTACTGTATTTTCCTCTTTTCCACATTTGGAAAAGGTTTGCTTGCACCTTCTTTCTTCTTTCCTCCCCAATTTCTTGAAATTACCACCATCAGGGAAGAGCAGCATAGGGGAGAAGATTAAAAGGGCAGAATTCGGGGCGTTTCCAGCTCTGACTTTAGCACCTCAGTGGGAGAAGAAAACGGTTGGACTCTGTCCCTATCCCACTTCTGAGCAGAAGTGTGCTCAGAGCTCTATGGAGAGAATATTCCTGGGGCAGTGAGTTGGACATGCAGTTTGTTACTGCCTGCTCTCATCCTGTCGACTTTATGAGGTTTTGCTGTCTAATTTTGACACAATTAATTATGGTGTTTCTAGAATGCTGGACTCATTTTCAGGGAAGAGCTTATTTTGCTCAGTCTAATTCATCACTTATCAGTAGTGCACTGGATAGAAGAGGCCTTGCAACAAACTCGAGTTCATTTCTACAGTGACTCAGCTGAGATTGCTACTTGTGTCTGGGGGAAGAATTTTCTTTTACAACTGTGGAGTATATAATGTGGTATTGGAAGGGCTTCTTTGTCTTCTTCCTCCACAGATATTTTTCATGTAACATTGCGAACTCTGGCCCTTCAATGTTGTGCCCAGAAGCCTCTGCAAGGCAGTGATTTATCTTACACTTAATGTTTTACCAGTCATATGGGTTTAAAAACAGGCAATGTCAACAGCTGTGAATAAGCCTCCACAGACATTTGAGGGCAAAGGCAGCATTGGACTATCTCACTTTCTACACAAACCATTAAAGTGTTTTTCATGAGCAAAACATGAAACTGAGGAGATGATGTGAAACATTGCTGCTTAGTTTTGAGATATATTTTTTCCCCGAGCTGTCTCTTGCATGTAGGGAAAAAAGGGCTCCTGCCTCCAGGGCTGTCAAGGCTTGTTAGATGAGGCAATGCCAAACACATCAGCAAGGTGGAGCTGAGTGGGTGACTGGTCACTTTCCATCTAGTTGCTGATGGGCCTTGACAGCTCAAACAATCTTATGTAAACAAACCTGACAATTAAAATGTGCTTATTTGTCTATTTGAAAGAAATGCAGGGTGGCTTTTCTGAAGTTTAGTTTCTCTGAATTCTGAAAAAATATTTTCCTTAAATGAATTATTTTCCTGCAAATGGGTCTGTACTCCTATGTCTTCTAAACAAGAGAGGCTAAAGCAGGTGTGACTACAGAGCCTAACTGAGCAGTATTGTTTCAACTATTCAACCAGTTGAGCAGTTGGGAAGGGAGAAAGGGGCGAGATACTTTGTGAATGGTGCCAAAAATTGGGCACGATGTACATTTTTCAGTTGATCAGCAGAAGACAAGATTATGCTATAGAATCCTAACAGACTTTGAGGGACATTAAAGATTCCTTGTACCTGCTTATATTTTGCAGCTGAAAATTGAAAGGGTAAAGCATGACAAAATGCAGTACATGCAACACTTAAGTAGTTTGGGAATTGTGCTGAGCACAGAGCCTAGGTCACCCAGTAACTTTATCATGTCTCATACAAATAATTCCTTGAGGCTTCAAAAGGTGGTCATTCAAGGTTATTCTGTAGCTACCCAAATTACAGTAAGTGAGAATTCCCTTTTTCTAGTGAATTGCCTCTCCCCAGAATGAAATTTAGAATCTTGCTAGGAGATTTACACTTATGTCTTCTCAGTGGACCTGAACTCCAGGGGAAATACAAGCAGTTCAGTCATTATTAACCAAAAATATGCCAATGTGTCAAAAGTGGGAGACAGGATTTTTGAAAACAGAGTGACAAGGAAGGCAGTGAAGGGCATTCAATGATCAGTGTAATTACAAATAAAAAAAATGTCAGTATGTTTTTTGTTTGTTAATTAAGGAAAGGGAATAGGTTTTTGGAAGCTGAGAGAAGAAATAAACAGACTTGGATTTTGTGGTGGGGACAGAAAGTTGAAATCTAGAATGAAATGTAAGGGAAAAAGAAGATTCAGTGACCATGGTGTTTTGTATCTGGGTTTATCATGAAGAAAGGGTAGAGGTCTTAGCAGGTAGGGCAAGGCATTAGTATTGGTAGTATTGAGTCAAGGGGAAAAGTGACTGAAAATAGAAGTGGTCCTAATAGGATGGAAGGGATGGAAGAGATTTTGTACAGAATGTACCCACTGCAATCTCTGTACAAAATACTTTTAGCTTATTACTAAGAAACAAATTTCACTGTATGGCCTAAATGAGTAAGTTTAACTTTTTTGGTTTTGCTACTGTGGACAGATTTTAGGATGAACATGTGAACCCCTTTGAGAATTTGGAAGCATAGATGTTTGGGAAAACTGCCTTTGCTAGTCTGTGAAGATCCTCACTGTGTGTCACTGTGGCACGGCCTGGAGAAAGAGGGAAATAACTACTGAGCCCTGGCATAACCTGTGAAGTGGGGAGGTTATTGATGATGTTAGTTATGCCACAAAGGGATCTCTGTCTCCTTTCATTGGGAAAATGAATGCTAATCAAGGATGGCATAAGACCATTTTTGCTCACCATGAGAAGGTGACAACATCAAAGAATGGGAGCCATTGCAAAAATGCTTCTACTGCAGACTAAGTTCAGTGACCATGAAAATCTTCATGGAAATAAAACCATTCTCACTGTAAGAGAAATTGCAGGTTGTAGGTGTGATCTGAGTAGACTCTGAACAAAGTGCTTGGCTTTACTGCATTCATATCAGTGCAGGGCAAGGTCATGCACTGTCCCAATGGCAGAAGCAATTAAGCTCTTTTTATTTCACAGTGTTGAACTTATTATTTTGGTGAAGAGACTGAGGCTTTCTGAAACACACATCAGCTATGTCTATTATCAATAAATGCATTGTCTTCGCAGAGTTTCCATTACATTACAGCTCTACATCACAGATATTATTTTGCTGGTGCTTGGATGAGTTAAGAAAACAACAATTTTAAACCAGCACTCATCAAAACAGTGTGTCTCTTCAGCACAATGGTAGCTATGTTCTTGGCCCGTAATGTTCTGAAGCCAAGCTCACCATGTTCAGTGCCAGCACCTTGCACCTTCTGAAAGTGGCTAAAATGAGGAAGGAGAGATGCATAAAAAAGAGAAAAAGAAATTAAGGTATCTTGCACTTTGTTTGCCATCAGGGTAACCGTTGTTCCTATGCCCTTGGGAGTGGAATCATCCCTACAATCTTCTTTGTATAAAATTGAGCTGAATTTGGTCAGACTGTTTTCCAGTACTTATACACATTAAATTTGCCTCCTAAACATGGATACCCAAATTACAGGGAGAGCGTGGTGTTAATGGGGTTGATATGTATATTATAGATAATTTGTGCCATGTAGGTTTCTTCTGTTGTAACTTGGCTTGTTTGCATAGCTAGTTGATAAGTGCTGGTTTGCGTATAACTGAAATGTATATCTGCTTTGAAAGTGCAGGCTTTAAAAGTCACGTGAAAAATTATAAAGTACCTGACATGATTTTTGTTTGTGGGCTATTTTAGAAAACTCAGTTTGCAGAAGAAAATCAGCTGTTATATACAATTACAAAATTTACTAATATGCATTGAACCTTCTTTCTGACTTGGGAGTTCATGTATATGGATTAGATGGTGGCAGATGACTTCATGCACTAGCTCTTCTTCTCTACCTTGTTATTTGTGAATTGCAGTAACTCATTCACTTGCAGATACAAGAGTCAAGTAGGTTTTGTCAGCCACTTCTGCCCTGTCTCTTCACTGCTCATTAGATTTTAGCTAGATTGGCTTTCCACCCATGAAGAAGTAATTTAATTTTCAGCACTATGTATGTATTTTAATTTACTGGTAATTTGTAACATGCTGATTTAGAGTGAAGCTTGTTCCCACGTTTCCCCCATTTCCATTTTCAAGGACCCTGGAGATCTATTAAACTGCTCTATGAATGCAGCTACTTCATTAGCACAAAGCATTTAGAATACAATGTGAAAGGTCAGGTATACAAGCCTTTCCTGATAGTATTTCAGGAAGGATGGGATTTATTTGGGGCCAGGGAGGGGAGAAAGAAAGGTAGTTTTTAAATGCTGAGTTTACAACCGGAGTTGTAAAATATTCATGTAGAACAAGAATGTGATGGATAAATTGATTGCTATTATAGTGCACCTGTGCAAGTAGTTACTACTATGCATGAAGTGTACAGGCCAAATGATTGCTGTTTTCTGTCAGAAGGTATGCTCACCAGACAAACTACATGTCAAGGTGTCCTAGGAATTGTTCACTTACTTAGAGTAGGAGGTTTTTCCTACTTGTAAAAGCATTTCCCTGACATGAGGCATTATCTGTAGGGATCTGAGAGGCCAAAGAGAATAAAAACCAATCACATTAATATAAAATTAATATGGTGTTTATCTATATCTATAAAGCCTTACTTAAGATGGTTACACAATATGAGTTAAGACCAGGACAAAGGTGCTGATTCAAGTACCAGTCGCGAATTTTCTGGTGGAGAACAACAACAATTTTCTTTCAAAGTCTTTGTAACTCAAATCTCTCTGACTTCAAGTCACCTCTGGATGTAAGTTACACCTTATAATGCTTTTGATGACAAAAAGAAGGCTAAAACAAAACCACAAACCCAAGCATTCATTACTTCTGTAGCTTGGGACTATTGCCACACTGTTTGGAAAACAGAGTTTAAGTCCTTGATTTAGGATTAAAACATGTGGGAAACAGTCTTGGTGATTACAATGAAGGCTCTTGTTATTCCCTCAGACTTTAACCACAGTTTCCATCTTGAATATGAGAGGAGTTTTTACTGGAACTTTATAGTTTTTGAGTAAAGCTTTGTTTTGGGTGAATGAATATCAAGAAAACCCCCAGAATCCTCAAAATGCTTTTTGTTTTAATTTGAAGTGTTTTGGATTTTTGCTGTCACTGTACTCTATTTGAGTTCGCCTTGGTGTCCAGCACAAACAGCCTTACTCTGCAGAGCTGAACTGAAGGAGAAAGGGAGCTTTGGGAGGCTGCAGGAGAGCCTGGAAGCCACGAGATGGCAGACGAGACTAAACCACGGAAGGGCTCAGCAAGCGGCACTACTCGGGTTTGTGCTCCAGACAGGTACAGGGACAGAGATCGGATGAAATATACCCAACCTCCTTCCTTACATCTTCTTTGTCAGGAACTGGAAAAGCGAGGGGGGAGGTTACTGTAGACCTAGGACTTCACTCTTGTGAGACCCCCATCTGGAGTAGTCTCCAGTTCTGGAATTCCCAACCCAAGAAGGATGTGGAACTGGTCTGGAGAAGGGCTACGAAGATGATCAGAGGGCTGGAGCACCTCTGCTGTGAGGACAGACTGAGAAAGTTGGGGTTGTTCAGCCTGGAAGAGAGAAAGCTTTGGAGAGACCTCATAGCGGCCTTCCAGTGCTTGAAGGACCTTATAAGAAAGCTGGGAAGGGACTCCTTACAAGGCCCTGTAGTGACAGGATGAAGGGAATGGCTTTAAATGGGAAGGAGGAAGATTTAGATTAGCCATTAGGAAGAAATTCTTCACGATGAAGGTGGTGAGGCACTGTCACAGGTTGCCCAGGGAAGCTGTGGATGCCCCCTCCCTGGAAGTGTTCAAGGCCAGGTTGGATGGGACCTTGAGCAGCCTGGTCTGGTTGAAGGTGTCCCTGCCCATGGCAGGGAAGTGGAACTTGATGGACCCTAAGACCCCTTCCAACCCAAACCATTCTATGATTCTGTGGTCCAGCTTGAATGCTGCAGTAGAATTTCACTGAAGTCCACATAACATAATGCACAGTTGTGAGGTTTTTAATATCATCTGTGTTCAAAAGCATCATATGCTTTTGACAATTGTCCTTTTTTTCCTATTTGTTTCTTATAAAAAATGGTAAATTATTGCTTACTTTAATAAAGGTGAAATGGGGAGAAATATCTCTGATTACTTTCCCTTCTGTGGTGTACTGAAAACTTAAATACGGGTATTTTTCTTCAGTGAGGTACTGGCATATTCCCATTTTCCTGTAGTGTGTGTGGGTCTCTTATAAGCTGAACTCTGCTTCCTCTCACCTCCCTGTTATATCTGACAAGATTATGTTGGCGCTTCAGGTTTATAGCTTTAAAAAAACATGATAAAATAAATTTTTCAGGTTGCAGTGAGTTTTCCTCTGATGGTGCAGTTTTGCATTCACCTCATGCTTAGTTTTCTAGGCTGGTATCAATTAGGTTTTCCTTGATATTTGTGCTGCAATTGACTCTGCAGCTCATTGCTTGAGGTCTCTGCATTGGTTTAATGGTTTAATGCAAATTAATTCCCCACTAGCAGCTCACCTTGAAGCAGGGAGATGGTGACTGTGTGGCCACTGCCCTGTAAAGGCCTGGATGAATGCCACACAATGGTGGAGGAGCAGCATTGTCTCCTCTCTTGGTCCCTCTGTGGGTGGAGTGGAGCATCTCACATACCACTCTTGAATTGTGTTAAAGCTACCTCTTTAGCTTTCAATTAACCTCTTCAGTACATCCTCTGTGAACATTTACCTGTTTGCAAAAAGAAAAACCTAGAGCAGCGACTGGTAGGTGAGCAGAGCACAACTTGTTATAATGTCAGTAAAAATGTCTGGTTATTCTCTTCCTAGTATCAATGAATAATCTTATTTCCCACTATATTGAGAAATACTTTTAACTGGCTAATACTGAAGTATGAGACTGTATCTGGCTGTCTGGAGACTTGAGGCTCTGCAGGTTCAGCAGAAATAATACTTTCTTTTTTAAGACCACACAGATTCCTATCTGACTGCATAAGGAAATCAAATAGCAGGAGAAACATAGACGGCACTAGTCACTGAAAAAGAAGGGTTCTACAAAAGAATTGTTTGCTTTGTATTTTGAAATTATTTCCAGTGTAATATTCTTTTCTAACACAAGCAAGTGAGGGACATTATCAATGAGCTTGTGTTCTCCTTTGCAGATAGAGCCTGGTCTATGCATATTTTCTTCTTGTTTTAGAAATGTAATTTATGGCTGAGACTATTCCCTGACTCATAAAGAGCATGGAAATCATCCACCCAGGGCCTGAATGCTCTACCATGTGATTCCTTTCATGTTTAGAGTAAAGCTTATCTGCCATGTGCTAACCCTTCTTCTCTCCATGCTGCAAATTAAAGTAATTAGCAAACAAAAGCCAGCTTGTTGACTTTCCATTGAAGCTGCAAAAGTACAAACAGACAAAGAAGCATCAAGGCACTTTTTCTTTCTTGTTTAAACATTACAAATACCATTGATCATTTAACAGAACTAATTTTGGAAGGTTTAAAAAAAAATCTAATAGCAGAAAGAGTGTGAACGGGTAGGCAATGCAAACCCATTAGGGTGGATGTTAACGGGAGTGCTCTGGTAGTGATTCAAGCAAACAAGACAATTTCCTGTAGATTGGCTGAAGAATATTTCTATAATACAGAGAAATGAGGTGTGTAGCATAGTAAATGCACTCTGAAGAGCCTTTTCCTGGACCATTTTCATTTGTATCCTAACCCATCATTAAACAAAACCATTCTGCGCTTTTATGCTGGGACTTTCCATTCTTTGCTGTGAGCTTCAGCAATGGGGTCTCCTGTTGGGAAAGGAAGCTTTCCAGGAAGGTGTAGGTGCTAAAGAAAGCAAATGGTTGCTTCTTTATTTATGCAGAGTCTTGCTTGAAATAGCAGCCCAGAAAACAGATTGTGAATGCTCCTCCAGTGATGATTTAGGTTCAAATTTGGTTTTGGAGAACAACTTGGTGACTGATTTATTTATTTATTTATTTCCCCATTAGGAGTTGAGAAGTTTGTGTATGCCTTTTCATCGTAGATCAACGTCTGACAGGTTTTTTAAAGGTATTTCTCTTTCAGTGACTTGTTTTGCTTGCTTTACTGCATAATGGGCAGCTGTACCACTGCTTTTCATTTTCTATAATTATTTTACTTATTTTCTTTTAGTGCCTCTTGTTCTTGGCTCTTATCTCAGCTGTGCTGAGCTCCTGCATCATGTTACAAAGAAAAGATACTACAAAACCAATGGGCTCCCTTTCTACCACAAGCTGGATAGATGTTCAAGTGCCTTAAATGAGTTAGAGCTGCACTATCTCTGTGTTGGTCAGAGCAGGCTGTAGGAAACGATCCAAGTGAACAGGGTGTGCTGACCCCATGGGCAGTTACACCCCTCTTTTTGAATTGTTCTCGTTTGTGCTGTAGAGATGGATCTGTCTGAAGGGTCTGTTATTTGGCTTATAACAGGCTGACTCATGAGCTCCACAAGGTAGGATAAATGGCAAGATTCACAAGTGTAAATGAATCGTCAGTGGGCCGAAAGATTGGGTTTCTGTCAAGACAGAGCACATTGCTGTTTACTACAGTGCTGATTTAGCTCTGAAAAACTGAGTGTGGAAAGAATACAGTACTGGTACTTTCTCCATGAATAAAACATGTTTTTATGTAACAACTAGTTTTATGCCTCAGCTGGGCTTGAACTTGTTTTTACAGGTCAGGCTCTTAAAAATGTTACAAACAGAAATTTGCGCACATCAGCTACATCACTACCTAAATAACCTAATTACCAGTCCAGATTTTCCCACTTGCTTTTGGCACTAAAGACAGCTATGAAATACAACTGTTTTTCAGTGAATAAAATTCTTATTATATCTGTACTTGATACTAAATGAGTCATGCAGTGGATAAAAAGTTTAAGAGAAGGAGGCGAAACAATTTCTTGATATTGTCATTCGATCTTCAGTGTATGAGTCATGTCACAAAAAACCTATGAAACAGACTCTGGCTCTGCAGCAGGGGTTCTTCATCAGAAATAAAGATGTAGAAAACAATCCTACCCCACTGAGTTACAATCCAAATATTGCTGTGAGTATAAATGTTTTAAAATCATACTTTCCTGAGCTGCAGCTCAAACAAGCTGTGCTCTAGCAATGATTTTTCAAAATTATTTTGTTTATGAAATTTGCAGCATTTTAGATCTACTGACCTCTTTTTCGATGGTGTTTTGGTTTTTTGTGATTTTTTTGGTTACTGAGTTATCAGTATTTGATGGGAGACACCGAAAGGAAAGTGTGGAGATTAAAAACAAATGTGCAAGCCAAAATATTCTTCAGGTTGTTTAAACCGGTTTGCCTTTCTTTCTTAAGGATCACTTCATAAACAGAGTACTTTGTTTCTTCTCTAATCCTTGTAGCTGTTCAGAAAAAGGCTGCAGTACTTTAAAGGCCAGGATGCATCAGGAGAGCAAGAATTTGTGGAGGTTAAGAACAGTTAGAATACTAACCTTGGCTGTAAGGAAGAGGCAGACTTGTAATTAAACCTGTTACAGGCAAAGTGGAAATAAAACTACAATAAGATCACAGTTTAGGGAGGGCAAAGGAAACAACAGCAACAAAGAAAAAGTCCTTTCTGAAATGCTCAATGTAGCTTCATTTGACAGAGAACTCCCTTTCAAATTCTATCCAAGGTGTCTCAGAGGTAGCTGGTCTGGTCTTGCAAGGAGACTGTTCAGTTCAATCTCTGACCATGCTGCCCTATCCATTCTTCCATCAGTTCACTTAAGGCTATTTGCAGGGAAATATGTCTTCTTGTACACTACAGGCTCCCAACTCATCTTCCCCTCTTCATCTTCCCTACATGCCCTTGCCAGCGTATCGGAGCGTGTTGCAAGAATGTCTCTGCTTTGGGATGCTGCTGCAGCCCTGAAGGTGGAATGCTGTTCCTACCACCTTTTCCAGCTCACCCTTGGTCCCAAAGAGAAATGCAAGAAGAAATCTGTTCCTGTCTTTAAACCTCATAACTGTGGTGCCTATACTTGGGTTTCATGAAGGGAAACTGCACTAAGTCCCACTTGCACTGCTAGCTCCAAGACATTTGTTTCTCTTTTTCTCTATATCATTCAGCTATTAAGGAGGTGTGAGAGCATCTATATTTCCTGAAATACCCAGATGTTCTCTGAAATTCTGATGTAGATTCAGACCTCCTTCTTCCCTGTATTTCTTGTGACCCAAAGTTTAATTAGGATGTTTGTTTTAGCATCCAAATTTTAAAAATGTTAATTTCCCTTGGGCATGGTTTGTCGGATCCATCTCCTGTCTAGATGGTAAACAGAAGCGTTAATGAAGTGTTAATGATTGCTCTTGTATTTAACTTGGCAATAAACAAATAGCTCATTTTGAAATAAATGCTGCCTTTCCCTGGAGCAGTGTGTGAGGGTGGAAGGGCTTGCAAAGAGGGTAAAAGTATAACATGCAGGACTTACTCTATAGATTTTCATCTTAAAGGATGGCTTTTTTTTTGATGCTACATGTTGCAGATACACGTAGTCTGCATATGCACGTGTGAGTAATGTCTAACTCATTACTAGCATGTAGGAAATACTGTCACAATGAGAGCAACCGTTCTGAGCTGATGGTGTTTGTGCTTCTGAGGTGGAATTTGGGAATTTGGTAATACTCTGGATTACCAAAATGAGGTTGTTCCCGAAAACACTTGCCACCTCTTTTATGTTTGAATAAAACTCACATTTGTCTGGATGTGGGTTAGATTTCTACAGTGCTTGAGAAAGGAATGATAGGAGTTTCTTACAAGAAGTCTTAAGGTGGGGAGGGAAAGACAGAAAAAAAACAGGAAAGAGAAAAGAATTTTCTACTATTGACTGTTAGTTTTAAAAAAAATATTTCTGTAGGAGAAATGCTACAAGAAGAAAGACTGTGCTTGATACAAGAAGTAGTTACTGTTACAAAAAGTGGAATATTTTGACTTAAGTAGAATTAGTTTTCTGTAGAATTGGTTTTCTAACTTATTTCAGTTAAGCACTATCCGAGTAGCAGTGTGTTTTGAAAGTTGGACAGACACAGACTGTTCTTCTGATAGTATGTGTGGGTTTTTTTCAAATAGTGCTGTTCCCAGAAAATACTTCTTTCCTTATCTGAGAATGCAAGGTTGGACAGAAAGCTAGCGCTGAAGGTCTAGTTAGTGGAGACTTGGCTGTTGTGAAGGCGTGATAAAATTAATCATTGGAAAGTAGTAGAATACACATGAGATTACTGGGAGAATTTATACATATGCATGTAACCGGGATATATATTCTGTCTCGTTGGGCTGATTGATGGAAATCATTCCTTCATGCACCCAGCACTAAAGTAAAGGATGCTCCCTTCTAAAACTCCAAAACAAGTCTTGGAGAGCTTCTTTGCTGGCATTTTTGGTATCATACTAATTAAATCTCTTAGTGACAAAGTTAAACAAACCAAAAAGTTTAATTGCAGAGAAGTACAGTAAAATGATGCAAAGAGTCTTGGATTGCTCCGAAGACTTGAAAAGCAACCTCTGCCTAGTCCAGGACCATGAATTTAGCAATGTGTAATAGCAGCTCCTGCTCAGGGCAAATATTGTCTGTTTTTTTCAAAGCCAAGCATAGTTAAAGAAGAGCAAAAGCAGCTTTAATGTCTTTGCAAACAATGACAAAGCTGGTCCTCCACTGAACACATATAGCAACCAGTTCAGGACTCGTGGGAATGGAAGAGATTCTCTCATGTGGGTTCTGAAGGGGAGTGTGGAAGCTGGCAGATGGGTTTGAGTGACTGAGGGAAATGAGGAGACTTGACCCCTGCTGCTTCCTTCAGGGAAAGAATATCTTTCTCTATAACCCTAACAACAAGTACTTAGGGAACCCTGTGTAGGTCTTCTCCAATGGCATGATTTTATTCTGTTGCTTTTTGTAACCTGGTGCCCTTTTTGGAACAAAATCTCTTCATGAGCTTCTTACTTGCACCTGGCAGACTTGAATATAAACCTCACAACGTCAGGCAAAAGCACCAAAAAAATCAGAGGCCATGGTTGAGTCCTGCATAGACTGCAAATGGCTCACTTTTAAAAAGCTCTGAGCTAATGTACAACAAAATTAATCAAATGCTATGATGGCAAATACATAAAACATTTTACAGGCTGGGGAGAATACTGGCAACTGCATCTTGGCGCAAGCTTCAAAGGGGTGAGGGACAGTGTGTTTCAAACAAGGTGCATTAACAAAATGGCAGGTGGGGTAATTTAAACTCACGTTTGTGGAGGTTAAGAACAGTTAGAATACTAACCTTGGCTGTAAGGAAGAGGCAGACTTGTAATTAAACCTGTTACAGGCAAAGTGGAAATAAAACTATGAGCATTTTACCTGAAATGTATTGTTCTGTGTACCACACTGCATTAGGAATAGATGCTGCTTGAGCATGCCAAAGTCTTAATTATACTCAGCATAGCCTGAGGTTAACTTGACTAAATATTGATCAACTGCTCACTACGTGGATGTCTATCTCTATGCCAGTCACCTTAAGCTGACACTGCTTTGCTATTTAGTGGATAAATTCAAAGGAGTCCAAAGCACAGTTTGTTTTGTCCATGTGCCCTGTGTGTCATCCTTTTGGTCACGTGGGTCAAAAGTTAAACTCCTCTGCAGGTTCTGTGCATCTCCACTGCCTGCAGATGAGAGGCAGGTGATTTGCAGATGTGGTGGCCTGTGTCTAGATGTCAAAAATTAGAATTTCTTGAGAGGGTAATCTTACCTCTTTTTTTCAGCATGGCCAGACAAAGAATAATTACGTGAGTGCTCTTTCTGCATTGTTTCTTAAACTCTAGTTTTGGTGAATTGTTTTAAATGACATCAAATAAGTAATGGTTTTGTATGCAAGAATGAACAGATCTTCAAAAAGATGATAATTTCTAAGGATAGATAAAAGACCTGTCTATACCACAACTAGAGTTTCAGCTGTGGCACATACAGAGATCATGCAACATTAGAAGGTAAAGGAGTTGAAGACTTACAGGTATATACTTGCGAGCTCATGAGCAACAATTTCCTTAGAGGTACTGGTTTTCCATCAGAGAGCAGCAGAGCAGAAATACAGAATGAGTAAATGTTTACAGGAGGAAGGTAAACTTGTTTGGGATGGGTTCTTATCACGAGTTGGGTGATGAGGGAAGCTAGCATATGTCATAGAAAATATTACTTCTGTTATCTCTGCAGTTTATGTGCGTATCTTGGCTAAATGCATCAGAGCCTTAATTCAGATACAGTAAGTGCTTCACATCGCTTCATGCTGGAAAAATAGACCATCTCCAGTGAACTAGAAAAAGCAGATGCAGCTGAAAAACAGCTAGCACATGTTAGAAGCAAGTGAGCAGGAATCATCTTGAGGGACCTGTTTCAGGGGAACCAACTCTCCGAGTTAGAAGTCAGAGAAGGAGCTGAGGAGGTTTTCCCTGGAGAGATAGCAAACTATGCTGGAACGTCATTTTTAGCTCAACAAGCTCCCACTAAATTCCAGAAATCTCTTCTATTGCCCTTTTTAAAAAACGACCTTGACATCTTGTGCTTTGTTTGGCAGTCCAGGTGAGACGACTGGATATATCTTGGGTATATATTTAGGGCATAAGAATGGCCAATAATTATTCTTCACAGTCTCCAGAAGCTATCTGATATCTAAAAAGAAAGTAGTGCCTTTAATGTCACTTCTTTGCAGAACTGGAGCGCACAGGAGATGGTAAATAGTAATAGAACCATGTGAAAAAGACAGTGGCAAGAAAAAATAGTTAGTCCTAAATTCTTTCTCTGCTGTTCTGAAAGAGCTTATTCTTCACACCCACCAGTTTTGTGGAAATTTTAAGCAATCTCTGAAAAGGGGTGGGTGACTGGAGTAGAAGCTGAAAATTATGGTTGTGGGCAAGGTGCTTCCAATAATGCACGTTCCCTGGTTTGTTGTTTTATATAAGCTTTTATACATGGAGCATTAAGAAACTTGCTAATTTACAGAAATCTGTTTTCAATCTGCTTGTGAAGCCGTGCTGTACTGTTGTGCTGCTCTGTTTCTTGGAAACAAGATGCTGTGAAGAATCAGTTTCTCTGCTCTTTCTTTTAAAAAAACCCCACCACTGAAACCCCTGAACATTAGTTAAGAAAATCTGACTGTGTAAAATGGAAGTACAAGAATGGACTTTAAAGCAGGTATTTTGCCTCTGTGCTATTAAATATAGATGGACTGGGGAGTGGATGGAAAAGCCATCGTGTCCAACCTGAGAGCCAAGGCTTTTCGTGTTGTTAAAGGAGAAGGCAGCTTAGAACACGGGAGTTGTAACCCCCCACTGATTACAGCAGGAATAGCAGTACAGCTGAGGTTGGAAGGAATCTCTGGAGATCTAATCCAGCCCCCTCCCTCAAAGCAAGGTCAATTAGAGATTTTTCCGGGCTGTGTCCAGTTGGGTATTGACCATCTCCAAGGGTAGAAACTCCATAGCCTCACTTGGCAACCTGTTCCAGTGTTCTTCCACTCTCACAGAAAAAAACCCCAACCAAACAAACCCAAGAAACTCACGTGGTTTTTCTTGTTTATTGCAGTACATGGCCATCTTATCCTGTCACTGGGCACCACTAAGAAGAGCCTGGCCCCCCCTTACTAATAGTGTTGCCTGTCCATCCTCCCCTGATGTTTATACACACTGATCCCTGTGAGCCATCTGTTCTTCAGGCTATACAAGCACAGCTTTCTCAGCCTCTCCTCATGTGTCTGATGCTGAAGCCCCTTGTACTTGTAGCCATTGTCTGGCCTTATATCAGTATGTTCATATCTCTCAGAACTAGACCTGGCATTCAAGATGAATTTCACCGGTGCTGAACAGAGGGGAAGGATTCACCTCCCTCAACCTCCTGGTGGGTCTAAAGAGGAATACATGCAGTGATGATATAGGGTGAGTGAAGGCTCTCCACACCACTCAGCTCAGGGGAGATTGGTGATTGAGTGCTTTTTGGAACTCTGTACAAATATGAATGCCAGGTGAAGTGGACCTGATTTTGCATCTCCCAAAAAGTTGCATCCTCTCTAGAAAAGGTACTGTCTGGGATACCTCCTTTCATAAAGATTTCTTACAGTCTGTGCTGATCTCCTCCAGAGAGTGATGACTCTGGTGAAACCTTTGGACTTCTACACATCTTGGAAAGCAACCTAACCGAGGGCTGAGTGCCTCTTTCTTGGGGCCTAGGCATCCCACCCCCCTGCAGGGACAGGGAAACTTCTTGGTTTACCACATTTCAAAAAGTGAAGTAACTCTTCTGTGTATCACAGGGTTGTTTTGAAGGTATATGCTCATTAAACGAGCTCAGAGGAGAGAGTGATGACCACCATGTAAGTATATGAGGTGCAACACAAAAAACCCCAAGACTAACCTTATAGCTTGGGAACAAAGAGTGGGAGAGGAGAGACAAAGAGATGGTTATAGAACCTGTTCTAACCTGTCACAGCAAGACAGGGCTCAACTCGATCATTTCACTCAGTACAAGTGGATGCCTGTTCAAATACAGATATTTTCTTACCCTCAGTTGGAAAATGTCAGTGTGCAAGAGTGAACAGAGAGTTAACATTAAGTTTCTTTTGAAACTGAAGAAACCTGCAAAGGAAATTTTTCAGTTATTGACTGAGGCTTACAGTTTGGTTTTTTTTTTTGGTCAGACCTCATATATAAATAGGATGAAGGCCAAAACAAAAATTATGAAGCAAGTTCAACCAGACATCTACTGCTGCCCTTGCTGGGGCTGAGACTATTCTAGTGAGTGAGCACCCCTATAAAAGACAGCATGGTATTTGACTGGAGGTTACTTATTGTAAATGGAGAGGGAAAGAGAGGCTGATGCTCGGTATTATGCTTGCCATCAGTTAAAACCAGTCAGCACAAATAGAGGAGAGTGCTATCTAATGTCAGTCATGTTGTTTTTAAAATAGAGGCGTTAAGTCTAAGAGTACGCTGATAGTGGGGGTTTTTTATTAATGAAAAGGTGGGCAAAATTACTCCTGCAACATGATCTAATATGAGCCTAGCTTAGTGCTGGTATTTCATTTTTAGCCAAAAAACCATTTTACGTCTTCTGAGTAACTGAAATGACACTACTGCTCCTTACCATTGGAAAAAAAACCTCTGCAAATCTCTAGGGGAAAACATATTAATGGTTTGGCATTAAATCTATACTAAGGCTAGTCCAGCTGCCCTGCTTTGACTTGTAGTTATAGATGATGCTAAGCTATTCAGCAGGCCGTTTGCTGTTGTTTTATTGTAGTCAATGTCACAAATTCCTGATCCTGTGTTATTTAATGCTGTCTGTAACAGTAGCTTGATCCGGTATGACCTGTGAAGTCCAGATGATATTCGTACCCATACTCTCTCTTAAAAGCAGGGAGTAGTTTCTACAGCCAAATTAAACACAAATAGCTTTCTTCTAGGAGTTATGCTTCTTAGCATGACTGGTTAGTGGTAGATCGGGGCTTCACAAGCTCTTAAGAACACAGAGGTTGGATTTGCCATACTCTCTGCACTCATCTGTAAATATTGTCCCTTGTGGGGTCATAAGGATGGGGGTGGGGGTGGGAGATGTTGCTGCTTCTTTGAGTTGGTGTTATAAGGCAGACATTTCCTTTGTATTTCCTTGATATAGGTGCAGATCACTACTCCATTTCCCTACCATCAGTCTAGGACAGAAAACATCCCTGCTATCATAGAGAATGCAGCATTTTATGAGCAGAGCTTTCCTATGGCATTTACTAATTGAGAACAAAACTGTTTTCTTCCAGCGCTCTTACTTTGGGTAACTAGCTTTGCAGACTGCTCGGTAGTGGAATTTTGTTAAACATTAACATCTTTGTTTGGGGGGTGTTGTGGTTTAACCCCAGGTAGAAACTCACTACCACATGGCTGCTGGCTCACTCCTTCTCCCGTGCAGTGGAGTAGGGAGGAGAATCAGAAAGAAAAATGTAGAACTAGTGGGTTGGGGTAAAGACAGTTTAATAGAACAGCAAAGGAAGAAGAAAAGAACAAATAATAAAAATAAAAGAATATACAGCGCCAGTAATGCACAGTGCACTTGCTCACTATCCAGAAACTGATGTCCAGCCCATCCCTGACCAGCTACCCCAGTTTATATACTGTGCATGATGTCACAGGTTACCAAATACCCCTTTGGCCAGCCTGGGTCAGCTGTCCCAGCTGTGTCCCTTCCTGAGCACCCTGGTTTTGGCTGGCCAGTATGAGGAGCTGAATAAAACTATCTCAGGTGAACCCAGAACAGGGGATAATAACAGTTCTGTGCATTTAGCATTGTGAGAAGATAGTGAGCTTGTTGCCTCCAGTACTGTAGTGGTAAAGCAAGTGCTACACAGAAATATCTATCCTGTTTAAATTGTCATGCACCCTCTTTTCCCACTTCCTGAAGAATGATTCCTTTTAATAAAATTCAATTCAATCATTCAACTCGTAGAAGTATAAACTGTTGAATAAATTTTTTTGGTCTGCAGTGGAATACAAAGTTATGTGTTATTCCAAGCAGAACTTTGGAGGTTGGCACGTGGATCGTTTCAGTGTGTAACTTGGTTTCCAAGTGCATGAGGTAACTAAATGCATTCAGAGTTCTGCATTGTGTGTTAGGCAAAGGCTTGCATCTGGGCCTGGCACTGTAGCAGTTACCACAAGCTGTGGGAAGAAAGAAAGATTTGAACTCTGGTTGCTTGTAGTAATAAGCCAGGCATTACTGATAGCTTGCATTTGTTTTGTGTAAAGCTGTCAAGGCTGCTTATTGTCAACTTCTGTACTTCTGGAGTCTGACATAACACTTTTAAGGGGTCACAACAAGTGAATTAAAATCCACAGGAAACTGGTTTGGTATTTCTGTCTGATCTTAACCGTGTTATTGCAAGACTGGTGAACACACACGTATTTAATGTATCTACATTGAATTCTTGTCTCCAGTTGTCAAAATACACCTTTGGGGAAAACAAAATATCCAAAATACTATTCTTACCTTTTCATTTTATTTGGTATCTAGTGGTGACTCCTACTAGTATGGAAAATGTGTAACAGTGCTGTCATCAGTGTCTTGAGCAAATATGAGCTATTACTGCAGCAACAACAGAAGTATGAGTGTGTGATAAAATATGCTTATTAAATGAGCAGATGCTGTGAAACTGGGGGGAAATACAGTGTGTTTATATAGAGTTGATCTGTCTAGAACAGATCTGAGCAGTGCCAGTCACTCATTCTGTCCTCACAAAGGTTACCATTTCCTTGGTTACACTGATTCAAATGTGAGTCCTTCCTGATACAAAATCTGTGAAATGATAAGGCTTAAAAAAAACCCCAAATATCAAAATCAAACAAAGCCAAGATTCCTTCCCTGTTCAAAAACTCAAAAACCTATTCAAAGATGGTCTTGATTTGTTTTTCATTATGTACACAGCATATGTACATTCATATAAAAATCCATGCATAAACAAGAGTAGGTAAGCATGGTTTGAAATCAAGCTATATACTTCTGATGGCACATCTGCATAGTCATAACTTTTGGTAGGCCACAAAGATGATGCTGGAAACAACTGTAAACTGGTATTGATGATAAATTAAAGCAGTTCTACTGCTGACAAAACAATTCATATAACCCATGCCCTTGGTCCCAATAAGGCTGTATTTAAAAACAACAAAACAAAACCCAAACAACAAACCGAAACAACACAAAAAAACCCCCACAATCCCCCAAACAAAAGAAACTCACCCCCCTCCTCCAAAAATAGTCTAAGCCAGCTGAAAATTTCCTTCCAGGTGGGGAGATTGTCAACATGTGGGGTCGTCTAACCTTGTGCTGAGACTAAAGTAACTCTTAACAATTTTGGGTGTCAGCAACCTATAGAGATTCTTGCCTTTAGCCTTCTCCTATTCTAGTCCAACACAGAGGAGATTAGCCTGGAAGGCTGAGTACTGGGGACAGAAACTTGTAATACAGGATATGTTGTAAGAACTGGATTTTTTCATACAGATGTGGTAGATTTAACTTTTGAGAGTACAGGCTAATGTAGGTACATATGAAGAAATAGTGAGAACAGACATCTGCATAGCTCTTCTGTCTTCAAGTTCATTCTTTATCTAATGTTAGTGCAAATGTGAAGTTCTCCTTTTGGAGAAGGGAGGAAAAAACATTAGAGGTAGCCATTAGAGATCTTCCATTCTGATTTTTTTAGGGGTTTTTTTTGATCTCACAATATAGTATCAGATTGCTTGTCACTTCTAGAAGAATTGAAACTTTGTAATATGTCCTCTATACATCTCTCTACTTGCTGTAATTCTGGAAATGGAAGAAAAATCAAAGTCCAAAGGAAGTGAAATTTGTGCTTCTACCTGGCAATTTTCTGACCCTTATTTAATTTCCTATTGCATACTACATTTAAAATAAATTGTCATTTGTGTTTCTTCTGTCCTGTATAAGAACAAAAATCTGGTGCTAATATTTAGTCTGTAGCTCTGTTCTATGATTAAATATTACCTGTCATTCTACAATTAGGAAAGGTACCAAACACAGGAAGAAAACCAAAGTGAATTAAGGGAAATGAAGTTATTGTTGAAAGCTGCAAGCATTTTATACATGAGTATTTTGTTGCATTGTGAAACAGAGGTACACTTCTGTCAGGAAGGGTCAGGAAACCGAAGGGTACGTAAATCTTTGCAGTGAACTTCGAAAGAGACTTGTCTTATTTTTGCCTTTGTAAGTCTAGTATTGGTGACTAGGAAGCAGTCAATGAAGACAGCTAAGTCCTGGACTTAGTATCTCTGGTAGCCTTTACCAGTGCCTCCAGTGGAGTCAAGATTGTGATTGTGTTTTCTAAGCGAGTTAAAATATATGGAGTGTGCGTTATCACTAAAATAATACACTATTAAGTCACTCTGGTACTCTGGTTTGCATAATTATTGATAAGTATTTCACTGAAGCATCAGTGACTGTTGTACAGTTGATTTTTGTGGTCTCATAGACATTATATACCATGTGATGTCATACCAGGAAGTCCAGGTAGGAATTCTAATATTGCAGAAGGATCCAATATTGATTTTGGGTCATAGCTTGGGAGATCTCAGACTGAACAAAAACGTAAGTGTAATTATTATGTAGAATAGGTATTCATTGTCTGTAAACATAAAGTTTTATAGATTACCTATATGGTGCCTTTTAAGAAAAGATGAGTTGGATTTACATTAGTACTTCTTAAACATAGAAGTCCTGACCAGGGAAATACTGGGACATTTCTCTGCTATACAGATGTGATGCATGTTACAGAAGTATGAAACTTCTTAACCTCAAAAGCTATGAATAAGACTCTTTACTGGGTGTTATAATATGTTTTGAAGCACAGTTTTTCAGTATTTTTAAGATTTGTAAAACTAATAAATACCCACATAGCCTATATCTGTTGTACCTTTAAAAACAAGTGTCTACCTTCATAAAACTTCCTGGCTTGGCTGTTCCAACATGCTCTGCATGCAGATGAGAAAGTGTAATGAGTAATAGAGGGTAACTACCCACTTTTTTGGGACTCCAAGAGACACTCATCCATTTATTTTGGCCAAAAAGCCACCTGATGCCCGTGTTTAGGACTTTGAATGCAATCTGTCTGGACAAAGGATTGGATTGATGCTCCTGAGGAGTCTGAGTGCCAAAGTAAATGGGCAGTGTTTCTCAAGAGCAGGAAGGTAATGCACCATGATTACAGAGTCACTCTTATTTTGGATTCTTGAAGCTATTAATACAGTATAGCTGTGTCCAAGGGAAAAAAAAACAATTCAGTGTACTGCAGTATTTGTCTTTTAAGGATTGTGTTCTCACTTTCACAAAAGTCGTTTCCTCCTTGATATTGTTTATCTCGTGCTTTCCTTTTTCCTTGTGGCTTCATTGAGACAAATTGACACAACACAAAAATACCCTTTGGATGTGCTGAAATTATTGTTCGGTGGAGAGGAGTGTAAATCTGTAATACTGCATTTCTGTAGATGTGGCGTTGCTCTCCTGAGCTTCAAGGAGTGCTGAAATTCAATGGCTTATTAAGTGCTCTTTGATCTTGTTGTCTTATTATATTTATGACATTATGTGAACCTTTAAAAAGAACTAAAAGGGCTTGTCTTTGCTACTTTGAGAGAGATATCCTCATTAGTCAAAGCTAAGGATCTGCTTTTGAGTTGGACTTTCAGTATTCATTCCATAGAAGAATTCCCCAGATACAGTAATTTCTCTAATAAATGGTTAACCAGAAGGGCGGATTTTGTGTTTTCCAGGTGCAGCATATTTTGTGGACAGTAGTAAACTACATAAATAGTAATATAATTTATTCTTTTTTACAGCCCTTGACCTGGAGAGTCTGATCTTCAGTTTCAGTACCAGCAATTTCTGGCCTAGTGTGAACAGGCTCTGAGGTACAAACAACCTTTAAGTAATGTGTTATTGTATTTTTGGCAACCAGTATTTTTGAGACTCCTATGGGTTTTTAGCAGATTTTTTGAATGCAGCTTTTAGGCAAAACTGGAAATGGATGCTATTCAAGTTGAGATCTCAGCTGAGGACTTGAAAACTTACAAGAAATTCTGGGTCAGAATCTGGTTATGGTCAGCAGCAAAGATAGCTGAAAATAAAAACAACAAATTAACTCCATGTGAGTTTTTCTGCTTGGTGACCTGTAAAAGGGCCCTGGAACAGGAAATGTGGAGGAGGTTCAGTAGAAAATATAGGTCTAACTGCCTTAGTTGTAGTTTCCTGGAGGATTATGGAGGTACATGGATCAATGCAGCAAAGAAGAAATAACAGGATGTTCATTGAGAGCTATTCTTTGTTCAGATTAATTTTGAGCAGATTGAATTGTTCCTGAGTTTACTCCTATAAGCTGTGTGTAACTCAATGCTATATTTAGATCTCATGATACTTAAAATCTCTTTCTAGTGTGTCTCAGCTTTTACATCTTCTCTTTTACCCACTGTGTATACTCTGAGATGGATATTTCTGGTTTTACATCTCTGGTTTATCTGGAGCTCAACTAAAGCTTACTTGACACCCTGAGTGCTCTGAGTAGGGAGGCACGGTTATCAGAGGACTGGAAATCTCTACTAAGGTTTTAAGAGTTGGGTTTTGTCTCTGTAAATGGAGAGCACTCGTCTGCACCACTTTGCTAATTGTAGATTGTACTGTGATTAAAAGGATTGAGAAAGGAGAAATTGGAAAGGCAATGAAGCTTAAAAACAAAACAACAACAAAAAGCCCACAGGGTTCCTTAGCAACAGGGATTTACAGAGTTTTATATTCCAAGACTGCTTTTGGATAATTTGCCCAAAATGCATAATCAATGCTCTGCTTTCCACTTGGGGGCATAGGAATGTTAAGTAAATTATTTCACTAGCCCTGGGCATGATAACGAACGGAAGACTGAGAGAGATGCCCTCCAGGGATCAAATGCTTTAGACTTCTGCTTTTGATTCTTCAAGTGACCTGCTGGAAATGTGTTCACCTCTTAATTATGTTATATTATATCTTGTCTTGTTTATTCTCCTTCTGTTTCCCTTCTCAGAAATTCATTCTAAAATCTTACACTGTCAGGCTAACCATCCTGCCATGCTTGGATCATCCTCTCCTGCTCATTCCTCAGATAGGTTTAAATAGGATGTTCCCTACCCAGTGATGCAATTTTCCCTCTTACCGCTTCTGAGAATTCCTTTTCTTTTCTGTGCTGAAAACTTGAAGAAAATATTTAAGTTCTGTAATTTTTTATCCATGTAATAATTTTGATGTCCAAATATTTGTGAGCTGCTCAGCCCTTGTTAATATGTTTCACTTCATCCTCCTTCATGGCTCTTCTTTTGAGTAAATTATATCTGAGCCTCCCTTCAATGTTACAATGAAGTAACTTGGAACAAACAGAGAGATACTGTGAGGCAACTGGAAATACTCGGTATTGAGCTCAAGAAAATGCTTCCTCACTTGCTATAGATAATTGCCAGTGCTCAATTTATATTGTCCCTTTGCTCTTGACATGTCAGTCTTGAAAAGAAGGTGTGCGAGCTCACGTCATCTTACAGAAGTGCTGGAGAGAAGTTGCACTAATGTTTGGAGGATCTGGGTTTGCAGTTCCTGGGTTTGTTTTATACTGCTGAGATTAAATTTTACAGTGCAAGATACAACTGTGTTTGGATCTCTACACTAAAATTTATCTTGAGCAGTTGCATAAGGCACCTGGGTTTTCAGGAGTAAGTTTTAAGGCTTTGCTTGTGACTTTTTGCTTAGGTGCCTAGAGGGGAGTCCTGCTTCTCCGGTTGTGTGTAGAAGTCCTTGGCATCCCTAGAAATCTCATCCACAAATCCTTCCATTATAGATGGCGGTGTGATTATCATAGTTAAGAAAAAAGCAAACAGAAGTTTAAGTTGAGAGGTATAACTAGTATTTTTCCAATCCTGTGGCATTGCAAAAACACCTCTTATATAAATTGCCTTGGTACACAATGTACATATCTCCTTGTGCTCTGGATATGAGACTGCAGTATGTTAGCTGGCAGCACTGAATGCTGACCTAAATTAAAACTTCATATGCACTGGGACAGTGCCACATTCAGCTTTAGTTCGTGTAACTATGTAGGATAATGGGTTGCTATGGTAAAAATTGCGGTGATGACAGGCCATGTGACGTCAAACTAATATAAGATGGTTTTAGCAAAATGAAGAAAATACATTGAGAGAAATATTAGGTAGATATTTTGGAATAATAATGCTCTCTATACTTAATGAAAGGAAATACTGTTCTACTTGCATTACTTCTCTTTGGCCAGTGAGTCCAAACCAGATGGGGCTCATGTAAACATCTGGCCATTTGCTCTGATCAGTGGGCTCAGAAAAATGTTATCTAATTGACAGAGAAGCATTGTAGTTTCATTTCATGCAGGCAATTTATACATTTCCTATGATTAAGCTGAATCAGATATGCTACTGTGAGTGGAAGAATAGTGTGTTTAAAGGAAAAACAAATATGTCCAGGGAGATGTGTTGATCCTAATTTTTGTCATCTGGCTTTCCTAAATTCCCTATTGCTACTCTTTTGGGAAGTATGAGGTAGAATGCTATCAGCTTTTAAAATCTGTAGAAGTTCAGTGAAGTCTAATGGATTCACACTAGGCTTTATAAGGCAATAAGCTCTAAAGAAGGGGCATACATGTCCTATATCGTTTTTCAGGTGGGATCTCTTGGTGCCTGTTTGTTCACACAGTAGCAATTTTTTAAAAATGTCATACTAATTCTAGATAGGTGACCTTCTCACTGCTCAATTCATCATGCTTTCAAACTAGAATCTTGTGTTTACATTTTTGGCTAATTGTCTCTCTCAATACAGTTGTGAGTAAATGGCAAGAAAGGCTGCAATAAATAAAAACTATTGCTGTTTTTAATTCTGAAGAATGAAGATATTTGGAGATGTTATAAAATAATCAAGTCACAACATAAAACTGTTTAGAAATGCACTAAGGAATTTGTAAAGTACCTATTGAGAGGGCACCATGACTCTTACATTAGTTCTTTCACTGTTGAATTTGACTTGAAGTTTTTGCTTGCAGATGCTAAGCCATTTTCTATAACCAGGATGCTAAAATGTTCTTCATGCCCTGGCAATGGTCAATTTACAAAGTAATAAATTAACAGCCATATAATTGGTATGTGGGCTGCAAAGTGGTAAATCTGCTAGTTGTCTGAGGTTTCAGTATTTTTCCTATGCTAAATACAGCACATTAAGTACTACAAATACTGTATTTATTACATGTAATAGCAGAGGGTTTGAAGGCTATGTTTGTTCCGTGATTTTACATTTAAGAAGGCACTGTTAAAATATTAAGTTGACTTCTACTCTGACAATTGGGGAAGGGGCCAGGAATGGGTGCTGATAGAGCTCACTGGAGAGAAACTACACATTCATGGTTGTTTAGAGCTCTGATTTTCAGAAGTTTGTTCAGTGCCATATGTAAATTGAATTATGGTGCTGCATGTAGTCACAGCCATTCTCTCTCCATCTTCAGAAATACTGTGCAAACATTTAGTAAGGATGTCTGACAAGTGAACCAGTTTTCTACCATTTGGAATTTTCCTGTAGTCAATGCATGTGTTGATTATCCCTTTTTTTAGGAGCTCAGTGCTTATAGTGCCACAGAATTCAGATTTCACTGACATCTCTTCATGGTTTTATGAACGCTTCTCACACTATGCTTATCCCTCCCTATGTCCTACCAATAAAAAATAATTGTGAGCCCAAATGAGAAATAAATCTAGATGAGCTTACTAGCTTGGCTGCCATGATGTTCTTCAGCAGAAAAATGGTATCAAACTTGGTTGAGTCAATAAGAAGCTTATTGGTCAGGGTAAAATGGAAAAAAGAGCAGTACAGCATTTAACAGATACTTATTATAATTGTCATTCACCTTTATCCCTTTTTTCTGAAGATAGCTACCCATATACTCAAAGTATTATGTCTTTTTCTCATTTTCTTTTTAAAAGGATAAAAAAAATTGAGCTTGACAGTTTGTTTACGGTCTGAGCTGATTTTCCATCTTGAACTCTCACACTGCTGGGCTGAAAGAAATGGCTGTAGATTTCCTTTTACACTTGACCTTCTGTCCTTCCATTCATCACATCTTATTGTTCATGTCATTTGCATCCAGAATAAGTTGTTTTCAAAGCTTCCTTTCAGCTCTTTTTTCTCTTGTTTCTAAAGATTTTTCCCAAATGGATTTTTCTCAACTCTGCTGCATGATGGTTGAGGAATGAATCTTTTAAATCCATAACATACAGATGGCTGCTATATGGCCTCTTCTCAATGAAAGCACAAAAACACTGGTGATGGAGTGCTTTAACAACTGCTAGGAGAATCTCACTGATACTTCCTAATACTGACACCTTTTCTAATGCTATGCTGGCCCTTCCATACTCTGTTTGGGTCCTAAGGTTGGCTCAGGTTAGGATGAAGGATTTGCAGTGAGTTATGACTGTCTCAAAAGCATCATCAATGGGAGGCAAATAGCATATTTTTTAAAAGTTTTCTAACAAGCTTTTATATTTTGCTTTTTCTCGACTGTCCTGTCCACATTACACCTAAGTATACTATATATATGGTATGTATTTAGTTTGTTGGATAATTGTTCTTTGTTTTCTGTTACCACTAATATGATTTTTACCTAGCTCCTGGCTTTGCATTTATTTTTATCTGCCCCTTGTTGAGTTCTTTGTAGCCTTGGGATCTTTCAGGTCAGCCCTATCACCCTATGCTTTTATGTGTTACATCAGGGGATGTTTGTGTGGGTGGTTTGTGTGTCTTGTGTGTGATGATGTGCATTGTTGTTTCTTATTTTATTTTTTCTTTATTTTAAATAAAGAGTAGTCTCTTTTGGGATGTTTAAGGTGTCTTCAGCTGAAGGGTCATGTGTGGCCTTTGCAGAGCAGCTGCTGGGATGAGCCAGCATATCTTCCAGAGCTTGGCCTTCCCAGACCTGTCCCCTACCTTTCCAATTGATGCCTGGAGCCCCTTCTAAGTCACTCCATGCTCTTGGGGAAATCCCGTGGCCATTCCTACCATAATGGGGATAGCAAAGATCAGCTAGTACAATTGAGGGAGGTCAGAATTTAAAAGTCTCTCTGGTGTTATGTAAAAAAACTTTATGGGCCATGATCAGCCAGAAGGCTGCATTTTTAGTTCCTCTCTTCTAAGATATGGAGAAATCTGAGTAGCTTACAAAGAAAACTGTGGAATAATGCAAGATAAGGCACAAAATCTACTTCTCTACCTCTGTTGCTGTGATGGCAACTTTAAAAACATTTTAAAAAGCTGTATCTATATTTTTCCTATAACAAAACAAAACCATCTTTTTTCCCCCCAACTGCAACACTAAAAATACCTTCAGTAGAAGGTTCACAGATTTTAACAGGATTGAATTAGAGGAGAATTAGGCTATCAAGCAAACTGACAGATGGCTTTTCTTCTACATAGAAAGCAGTTAAGTTCAGAATTCTGTGCCATCCTCCAGCTACTGAAATATCATTGATTGGATTTCCCTCCCTTTCCGTCTCTACCTCCTGTCTTCCCAGTCAGGCTGTCAGGTTAATTCCCTGGGTAGATGTATCCTAGGCTGCTGCCTCCACAGTCTGAGAAGCTGGATGTTGCTGGCTGGGGTTCAGTGCCAGATATACAGGGACAAGTATGGCTTTCTGATTTGTGACCTGGTGGACATTTCATAACTGCTGCAGTGCACTGCACTGTGGGAAAGTATCTTTCTGCCAGCTCGCCCTTACAGAGCCAGCAGTGTCAACCACAGTTGCTGCAGGCACTGTTTGAGATCAGTCGAGGCCTCAGTGCACCTTGCCCTGCTCTTGTCTTGTGGATTTACAACTGTCACAGCCTCCTCCTGCCCCATTTTCCATCTTCTCTGCTTACTGCCATCAGCTGGTATTTTCCTGTCCCTCAATCACTTTTTTACTCTCAGCCTATTCTAAACAAGTGACAATATGTTATGCTGAAAAGACAAAGAACAAATTGAGAAGAGATGAGTATGAGTATGAAGGATCAACATGTTTTCTTGATCAGGATTTAGCTGATTTCATTGGAAATACAAGAAAGACAGCTGGATAATGTATTCTTTTCATACAACTATGTCTCTGTTGTGCTAAGATGAGGTAGTGGAAAAACTACAGGTTCTTTCTGCCCTCTAAAATCACTCAGTAAAGTAAAGTCTCTTAAGGAAGCTTGGAAGTGGAGGTGCCTTTGGGTTTCTCTATGTATTTCTCATCTTCCACAAGTTTATGTGGAAGATGTGGTGCAGACTTCTGCAGTGATGGGTGTTTTATCAAATAAAAATAGTACAATCCAGTCCCCTTTCAATGAGGAAAATAATTAGATTTCTCTATTCAGCAAGCATCATGGTGCATTTTGAAGATTTGATAAACAACGTTGCCTGCCAAGTTTTATGTCTTAAAATTGCTGGAAACTAGAATATTCCGCTTAGAAGTGAAATACATGGCTTAGTTTCGTGCATCATCCAAGTGTGTTGTTGACAGCTGAATTCATTCTTGTTGGTAGACTGCAATATTTTAAATTTGTTTTCAGAATTTTACTTGAAAGTTATTGGGAATCAAGGAAAAAAGGGTTTATCAGTAGTGTGCCTCATGTAAACTTCCGAGAGAATAAATCATTAGCTTTTAGCTCTACTGATCGGAAATATGACCTGCTGTTCACATTTTCCAAGATGTAAACCTCTAGATTTTAGCACCTTCCCTAGGTGTGTATTCAAATGGGCTCCCTCAGCAGTGTTTTGAGGAAATGGACAATTCCAGTTAAGTGGGTGTCATGGCAAGCAGCAGCTCCCACCTGTCTGTGTTATTAAAAGAAAGCAAAAGAGAGAAAATGAACACTGCTAGGGCTTGACCTTGTGTTGACAGACCCCTGGCCAGTGACAGTATTGCAAAGCTGAATGTCACAGCTAATCCATTCTGGTTGCTTCAGAGGAAAAGACAAGAGGGAGTGGCCTCTCAAAGAACCTGGTCTTATTTGCAGGGCTGGAGGAAGGAATAAATGGCCCAGAGAACTTACGAGTCAATCCCTTAGGTGCTGTTTTGAAGACTGCAAACAAAGATAGCTTCTGAAAAGTCAGCGTTTGCCAGTAAGTCAGTGAGAAAACTCAGATACATGCCCAGAAGCACTTTCAAGTGGAGGTCAAAACTTGAACTTGGCCTTTTGTTTAGTTAATGTCCTTTTTTTTCTTCTTGCTTCAGCAGCCTACATAACCACCATTTCCCAAGTGGAAGATGCATTTGAAGCCTGGAACTACATGGTGCATGTCAGTGATAGCAGATACTGTACTGCTGTGATTGTCAAAACTGTAGGTCCAACGTTGTACCCGATGAAATCAGTGGACGTTCTTGGACTCCAGTGAGCTCCGCCTCATGGAGGCAGAAGGGAGTATATCTTCCTGCCTCTGATTTGAATCAGGAAGTCTTACACTTTAAATCACTAACCCTACTTCTGTGCACAGGCCTGTAAGTGCTCTTTCCAACGACAGCTTATATTTTTATATAATTCTGTGCAAATTAGAGTGAAAAGAAAGGTATAGGTTGAAAATGTTTGCACATGTATATAGCATTGCACACTAGGTTCTTTCAAACCACTGGAGCTTTCTGATTCTTTTTTTTTCTCCTTAATGTTTGTCCTGTGGATGTTTCTACCCTCGTTGTCCAGCGTTTTGTGGTGTTTTGGGTGTTTTTTCCTCTGTCAAAATATTTTTATTTCTTATAATCTGGTTTTTTAGCATTATATTAAGTACTCTTTTGTCCTTGCTTAGATCTGGAAGACATTACCATAACCAGAATATGCACTTGGAATAGATGCAGAGAATAGCTGGTGTAAGTAGATATTTTTGTTTTCTGTACTGAAGTCCCTTTTTTCCTTGACATGAGATTGAATGTTAGCAGTCAAAATTACATGAACCAATGTGTATCTAATCTGAAATACGGAAATCTCATATGCTTTTTTTCTGTATGGGGCCACTAATCTAGTTCTAGATTGCATTTATTTAATAAGACTTTTTTATTTTATTTTTTCCTTCTCTAATATTAAAATTAAACTGCCTTCAATAAAGCAAACAGACTAAGCAAAGCTTGTGTGATTTGGTTATTTGTCAAGTGTGGCTGCCAGGGAATGAGACCTAAGACTTTCATCAGCTGCTTTGAAAAATGTATGTTTGCTTTCATATAATGGAGCTGGAGTGTAGGTGAGTGCATGGGGTAGGGAGCAAGCTTATCTCTTTACGCAGAAAGTGTTCTTAACAAAACATGCTGATATGTGCACAATCATAATTAGTAATTATAGCAATTTCTGAAAGAGGGAGGAAAAGTCATATGTAACTGAAAGGACTGCAATCTCCCCCTCCCCCCCACCTTGCAGAAAGCACTAGCTCAAACCTAAGCTAGTAAAGAACACCAAGAGAAAATAAGCAGGACCAGGAATATGAAGTGAGTTGGAGCAATGGCTTTTGTTTAGCATCCTAAGATATTTTCAGTTCTAGCATGAAAGGTCCTAGACCTTGGTCCACAGCTAATATAAATTGACTTAGCTGCTGTTCTGACCTTCTCTGTGGACTATGTCAAATTTCTACCGCAGGAGAATCTGAACTAACATAAAAAGCTTGTGTTACTATGACATCATGAACTCTTGCCAGAGTTGTCAAACTCAATGTAACTTAGTTTAGCAAAATGTAATGCAAATTCGTAATGTGGAAGTGGTTGAGAACACTTGCAAATTTGTCAGTTCAAGCAACTGCAAATTGTAAAGTTTTTTCTGAAAATGCAAGTTCTCAGACTGAAAGTTTACACAGAAGGATATGCACTGGTCTGTGCAGGCCTGTGCTTGGCATTAGTAGAACAGTTCCAAAATATCAAATTAACAGGATAACATAATGCACTGTCATTGCACCTGCATAGATTATTAATGCCCTTCTTGCCGCCGTCTCTTCCCAGTGGGTCTCTTATTTAAGTTTCATAACAAGGCACATCATCTCTGCCCAGTCCTGTCCCATTCAGTTGATGTTCCTCAGTGAAGGTTTGAACTCTGCAGTGCAATGCTGCGGCCTTTTCCTGCAAACTACTTGAAACTTGCTTGTGTTTGAGAGCCTGTGGTATTCACACAGTGTGTTTTTTGGTTTGAGAAACTCGTGTGTGAGTGGGTTGAGGGGAGTGTAGATATTTATTATGAGAGATACGTGTTGTGTAGAAAAACTTTCTGTTGGATATATAATTTCTCTGGGTAAAAGTCTGCAGAGGAATATTGACTATCAAAATGTAGCAACGAGGGTAGGTAGAGTTATTTATAAAAATATTTTTCTGGTTTTTGTTTCAATTTTAGATTGTGCTGTAAAACTTTGGAAAAGCAAAATATAGAACTGCGGTGTCAAGAGCTGAACATTCTCTTCAGTAAAAGTCTGCATGTGTTCCATTTCATTTTTTTTATTTCAGTGTAAATACTGATGAAATATTTTGTCCTCCTAGCCCTTAACTGAGACCTCCTAAACTAATTCATGCAACAAATATTCCTTTTACTTGGAAGAAAATGATAGACAAAGTTCATCTTTATAGCATTCAATTTCAATTTACGATTGTTCTTTTGCAAGATTGAAGCTGCAGGTCATTATGACACAGCATGCAAATACTCTATTGCCCTTACTGAAGTTAAGGAGATATGAAATGTTTTTTGACATTTTCCAGGATAGTTGTAGTTATGGTGTCTGAAGGATCAAATCTGGATGGGAGCTGCAGTGCCATAAGATGAGTAGGAAGAGTTAAAGTCACAGATTTTTGTGTTGTGGGGTTTTAATGATTTACAGAAACTGACATCTACTACGCTGATTTTGGAGTGGATACCCATTTTTCCATTCTAAAACAACACCTCTGTAGTTAATTACAAAACTTACTACATTAATTCAATGATAATGTTGAAGCATTATCTAACAATATAGATAAATTTTAGAAGGCAAGTTTCTGAGACAAAGTAAGTCTTCACAATGATCTTTGACTGTACTGATTAACACAACCTTTGTAACCTCCTGTGCTTTTATTGCTACTTATTGGTACTAAGCTCGACATGCAAAAGAAACCAGCTAGTTGATTTGTTATAGAAATAACTGGTATATTAGTATTTGCTTTCAGCTGTGATTTGCTGTTGTTTTGTATTTTTTTTCTGTCTCAACAAAATGTTTATTACTATATGTTTGTGTCCATGTGCATAGGCCGGCCACCTCTTTCTCCCTCATTACAGCATCTGTATTTAGAGCTCAGCACTGCAAGACGAGAGATTCAGATCTGAAAGTGAATTCCCTGCAAACATGGCCGCAGCCCTACCAGGATGTTTCTGTATGCCCTGTGTGATTTTTGCCAGACTTTGCCATTTCATTGTGAGCACTGGTATCGGCCAGAACTGCGGCAAGCAGCGGCAGCAGCAGGTGGCTCTGTATGGTGTTGCTGGTCACGCTCATACCTGGATGCTGCATGGTATTTCCTTGTGCTCCGTAATTAAAATTACTGAAACAGATTGGGCAAGGATATTACTGTATTTTCAATCCACAGTCTACCACCTACACACCCAGGCAATTTGCTTCCTTTAAAAATACAGGCATTGAAGAAGCCTCAATATTTCTTACATAACTAGTAATAAAGGCAAGAGAGTCACTGGGAGTTCAGGAGGGAGCACACTACGAGGTACTTGTAACGGAAGATAGGTAAGAGATTAGAGGTTGCAGAGCTATGGGAGGAAAGGAGGCTATAACATAAACATTACTTGCCTTAGCTTGGCTGCTGAGTTGCAGGCAATTGAAGAAATGCACTGTAAAATGCAATAACTCTGGCTATAGTCAGTAAGACATGAATTCCTGTTTGGCACACGCATGCTCTTTTATATGGAAATGAAGCTTTGCTTTGTACAAATAATAAATTTGCAGAATGTTATGTAAAAGGCATCATCTTTATAATACTTAGCATTATTTCCATCAGCAGGTTTCAATGTACTTTGCAGAGTTGAGGTGGACCAATTCTTTTCTTTCCCACACACCCCTAGGTTTTGGAAACAAAAAAATGGTGTCATATCAGTAACTTGCAAAAGGTGTCATGATCCAGGAGCTACTCTGTGCATGTTGGACCCCAAGACAGAGCTTTATCCTCTTCTACCTGTCCACACAGATCTACATGTAGAAACATGCAGTAGGTATGACAGCATCAGTTACTTTATATAAAAACAGACAGTTGAGGGTTTTTATATTTCCCTGTTTTTGTGGCTAGAACCCCTTACTAACAGAGGAAAAGGAGAATTTAGGCACCAGTATGAATGAACAAATAGTATGTGGAGACATGCTTTGAGATTGTCAAAGCAATGGTTGTATCTTGCTTTGAGAGTTTAGTTAGATCAGTGGGACCTTTGCCTGGATATTAAGACCATTGTGTTTTATTGCATTATGACAGTTAAAGTCAGAATTGCTCACGGTTAAAATAAACCCATCCTCTCAAGCCCACTGGGGCTTCCATCATCTAATTGTTCATTGTGTATGGAAAATTCAGGCACATCCCCAAAGACCTCTCTGCCCTCCCAGGTACGCTTGGGAATCTTGTATGTGCAAGGAAGGCAGAAAGCTGTGCATGCTTAAGTCCTCATTTTGTGAGCACGCTGATGAGCACAGGGAGAGATGCAGGGATACGGGGCAGAGAGGAGCAGGGTGGATGAATTGAAAGCTCTTAAGCTGAGTGTTGCCATGGAAACCATATCCTTTCCTCTGTGTGTGCAGAGATATGTTGGACATTTACCTCTTGTGAAGTCAAGCTCATATCTCAAATCTGTGATGCAGAAGTGCCTCAGAGGTCCCCGGGGCTGCCCCTGCAGGAAGCTGGCAGTGCCTGGATGGAACTGCTTCCATCTCCACAGCTGAAGAGCTGACCTACAGTTTGGTAGTCTAATTGATGTCTGCCTAAACTCTCAGGGTTTGTTCTGAGTGAGAAGGAGAAAGTGTATGGCCTTGCCAGACCTGCTCTGATTCCTGCCTGAAAGCATGAGTGAGCCTCATGGGACAGGGAATCTGTATCCTGTTCTCGACCCTGTCCCTGACTTCCCTTTAATGCCTTGATTTATCAAACTGTAAAATAGCATGGTTCTGTGTTGGTTTTTTTACACATACGAAAAGATCAGGCCAACAACATTCTGATAAGAAAGTCTCCATGAAAAGCTCTTTAAGTTAAAAGATGGGCACAACACCTGAAGTTGCTACATAAGCTGAAGAAGAGGCATTTGGAACCTCCTTTTGTGCCCTTGCAGTCAAGGAATTTTTGCATGGGAGGATTCCTTCTCATAACCCAGGTGCTGGCTTAATCACCAAAGAAATCTTAAAATTCCTACCCACTCTAAGCAGACGTTTTGATTAATGTTTTTGTCTTGCAACTCTGGGGTACAAGACACGTAGAAAGGCAGAGGAAGCCGAGGTAAGGAGTCTCTGGGTGGATTGCCAGTCAAACATCCTTCATGGAGATGTCAAGGCCTTGCAACAGGGCAAGTCAGTGTGGCACAAAACTGTCCAGAGAAGGCCTGTGCTCCACCTCAGAGGGGCAAGTAAGAGACAGTGACTTGAGATCACTTTCTGTGACCCACAAGACACATACACTGAAGTGTAAGTGATTAATAATATACTCATAGTGCTCTGGTTAGTCCTCCAGCTCCTATTTAGTTGATTTTGTAGGTGCTGGAAGGTGATCTGTATTTATGAACTGATGTCTGTTGAGTTCAGGCATGTAAATGTACCTGAAAAGTCTCTCTACTCTTCTGGGGTTCATTAGTCTTACCCACACAGTACTTTGTATTTTGCTTTCCTGAATTTGTCTTTGAATATTTTTAAACAATTGATCATTTTTTCTTGAAGTTTAAGTGTTATTTCTTTTTCTTCTGTTGGACAAAAGATCAATGTCACCAAATCGATGTTTCTGTCTACAATCAGGCTCTTAACAGGCTAAGTAAAGTATGTTTGTAATTACTGTTTGCTTCATGCTAATGCTGCTTTGAAATGTTGCTGATGATACAGCAACAGTTGCAAACCGTTCTCTTGTTTGTGACTGTGTGTGCTTCCTTATTGTCTTGTGAAGCTAATTTATTGCATCTAAAGATAGAAGAGAAAACCAGAGGCCAGAATCCATTGATTTTTAAAGACTCAGATTGTTTGGGAACAGAGCAGAACAGTTTGATGACTGGCATTTACAATACACCAGTTTTAAAGTTATCCCACCTCAGAGTACCTGTAAATGAGAGAGAACTGATGACTTTAATTTAGTCCATTGGTACCCTTCTGTGATCTATGTGAAAACTGTTATGAAATCTCCTAGTTGAATTCGTATTAAAAAATGGGGTTATGGACTTAAAATAGGAGAATGTGTGTGGAAATTTAGGACCAATGTATTCCTTCAATAGGCATCATACTATTTATGGTTTGCCCTTGGGAAGACTCTGAGAGAGTAATAATTGCTCATTGTTTCTGAATAACATAGGATGTTTAATCTTCTTTCTACACTGTATATTACATCATTGTAGAAAATCTTTTTGAAAGCTGGTATTTTAGATGGATTCATGGTAGTAAGGGTTCAAAACTGTAATTATCACGTGTTGACTGATCTGTTCTGGAGTGTGATAGGGGTTCAGATAGGAACTTCCGTCACTGCTGCTTGAAACATGGTTAGATAATTGTTCTGCAAAAGTATAAAGCAAGTAAGATTGGATATTTAACACCAAGATGTTCATTGTCTGGAGAGAGAAGGCTATTATGTAAAAGTGAATCTGCTATCATTGTAAAACACAGCGATTTTTTTTAATAAAGGAAGCAGAAAACAACTAGTTTTTGTGAGAGTGGAGGTTGCTGAGAGTTGTGGACAACAGCAGAGCCAGTTTTATTGTGTTCCAGCTTAATGATGCAGTGCAGTAAAGGTAGTGCTGAGTCAGAGCTACTCTGTAATCATTCATCAGGGTCAGGAGAAGGGTGTTCTCTGCAGTGGGAACACGCTGTGCCCAAGCTCCGGCACAGATGTTACCGCCCAATGTATGAGTGTTCATCCAGGACCATGCTGCATGAGACACGGGAAGAAAGGATAAACAATTTACTGCTCTTGGGGCTTGGGTTCTTGCTGAAAGAGATTTGAAAAAGATCGTAGCACAAAGACCTGTCTTCCAAGTACAACTTGTTTACTTTAGTACACTGACAAATATATATAAATAAAGATTCTGAAGCAATAACTAGGTTATGTCCTTATCCTAAGAATCCCAAACCGTGTGTCTGGAAGTGCAATGAGGAAGCACCTTCATTCTCAATACATTTCATTAATCCAAAGTGTAGACAAAAAACCTGGGCTGTGCCATCACACCTGCCCTGCCACAGGCCCTTGGTGGCATTTGTCATTGTTCAAAAAAAAATGCAAATAATGTAAGTTCAAGCATAATAGCAATAGTTGAGCAAACTACACTGGGACTAATTTTGCATGGAGGAAAGACAGATGGCCAAAAAACCTCTGTACTATTAGAAGTAACAGAGCTGTGTTGAGCTGGTGCTTTAAAGGTGTTCTGTGACCTTGAGTGAGTCTCAGTGAACACAAAAAAAAAATTGTAAAGACATTTGGATCACTGGGATTTTCAAAGAGATTGGGTGGTTATACTTACCCTTAGAGATTCCTTACGGTCTCTCATCAAAGGAAAAACAGAGGGCTTAGCACCACCGTATCTTGTGAAAATTTAACTAGTAAAATAATGTTAGAGCTTGGCTCTCTGAAGAGTCGTCAATGGAGAGTGACTAGATCAACCAAGGAAGTGACATGGGAAATAAGGAGTCTAATGACTTAATGCCATTTGCAGAAGAAAGCTTTCAGAAATTGTTTTGTCTTTGGTAGAATTTCTTCCAAGATATAAAAGTTGTTTTCTGAGCAACAAAGTACTCACTCTGCTTATCTGAATTCAAGGCTATTAGCTGAAGACTTATGCTAGCCCAGAACACAGTATTTTCCAGATGATTATGTGGGGTTATCTTCACATTGTAGTATGAATTTTTCATTGCAGTAATGGATCGTGTGTGCAGGGCGAGCTGAATACAGTGAAGGGCTGTGGTATTTTGTGGATCAACCCTTACCTGTCGTGCAGAGAGAGACACTCGGGGAAAAGTTTGCTCCTGTAAATGAACCAGGATGCAGTGATTTTTAGCACTGATTTGCCAGTTCTGTGTCAGTCAAAAGGCAGGGCTGGGCATTTATTCTTGAGATCCAATCTTATATTCCAGGGGATGGGAGAGAGGGACCACAACTTAAGTACTCCTAGCAAAGATCTTGCAGTCTCCCTCTCCATCTGTAAAGCCTTGAAGATTGGCACATAGGCTAAGAGATGGGGAATGTGGGGTCAAACCTCCCCTGGAGGAGCAGCAATTTAAGCTCAGACTGCCCATGACTCTGACAAATGGGAGAAGGGAACATCAGCAGACACACACCGGCTACATTCTATGTGCCTTGTCACTGACGAATGCTTCTCTCCAATGGCACTATAAAGCAGCAGCATAGTAGCGTTATAGGTAAAAGGCACTATTAACCCCAGATTTTACTACCTGCCTGTGCCTATTATCCAACTGTGTTAACAACAGAAACACATGATGGAGCTGACTTAAGCATTGTCCGGGAGCTGGTTTCGTGAACAAAAGCCAGATATGCAGAAGATAAAGCTTCAATGGCCGTCAGGAATATTCAACAGAAGCCTCATGAACAGCCTGCTAAAACCTTTGCGACATCCTAAATATATTTGAGGGAAGAAGACTAGGCTGAAACCTGTCAGGAAACAAGTTGTAGGGCTTTTAGTCAGATGCATCCAAGGAATAATAATAGCATTTACGAACTCCAGGGAAATAAAAAACAACAATAATTCAGCCCCCAGTGGAATAAAAAAAAAGTGGGGGAAGGAAGATAAAAAGATGACATTTACTAGTACCTCAACATCCTTTGTCCTGAGGGGCAACTCTTCCAGGCAGAGCCATGCAAATGATAAATCTGTGATTTGCAAATGATTCTGGAGACCATTGTCCCTTTGAAGAGAGATCCCATTTCAGACATTTCCTTCTACATAAGTACAGCTTGTGCGAATGGGGAAATTTTTTCTTTTTTCAGTGGAACCTGGGGAGTCTGTTTTGTAATTGGAGCAAATGCAGGAGGGAATCCCTAGTGCTCACACCAGCTATTTAGTACAGCGCTGTCTCTGTTACCAAAATATCCATGTCTGATCTTTTCTGAATCTTGGGAAAGGGGCTGAGCACTGGTTGGAAGACAGATATCCTGAAGGTAAGGTTGTGTACAGTTGCATCAGTCTGGAATGCAGCTCTAATTCTGTGCTACGTTTCTAATGCAGCTTGAGGCAGGTAAGCTGGTGCTCTCTGACTGACTTACCCCAATGCCAAACAGCAGTGATAAAGACACTTTCCTCATAAGGGTACTAGAATGGCTAATGTTATTTGAAGTATTTAGATATTATAAAGGTGAGAAGGAGCAAAGAAATATATATGCTTGCTGGTTTGAAATGTATTGCATACAATTCTATGGTTTTTTAGCTGTGTTAAATGAGCTGTGACGTATAATAGAGAAGATCTGAAACTAGGTCTTTGTCATTATTAAAGTTATGTGTTTCTGGCATTCTACCTCCCCCAATCCTTCTAATGTTCTGTTGTTATGGCAACAGTATTTCTATCAAGAGATTCATATGAACAACTAAACTCTCCTTGCACTTTTACCTGTTTTTGCACACTCAAGATACTTAAATATGTGTGTTCTTGAGTTGTTCTTTTTTTAACTAGAAGCAATTTAATCATAATTTTGAACAGAATTTCAGTTGCTCCAAAAGGCTTTTTCAAAATCATCATATCTGCTGTTAAGTACTAGGGTTTTTAACACAACCTATATTTAAATTACAATGTCGTATTTCCTGTTCAGTGTCCTAGAGCCGGACAAAGGGGCAACTTCCTTGCAACTTTTAATGGTCATGGATGAGTGGAACTGGTATCATGAAGTTCACTCAATTTACTGCAAAGTTGTATTTCATCTTACTTTTCCACACCGCTTCTGTGTTCCTCTAACAAGAGCCTCTGCAGGAAGGAGATGTCTCAGATATTACAGGATGCGCAGCTACGCACATAGCAATGTCTGAGCTGTTCATCCCTCATAATAAACTATAACAGCAAAGTGGCACTCTGACAGGATCATAAAATAGTCATGAGAAGTCCTAAAATAACAGATGTCACTAAAGTGTTATTGGGTCTCCCAACCAAAAGGAATGGAGATGTGTGGTATTACAAGCTTCCAGATGGCAGAGTATGGAAAAGACAGCTTCATAATCTGCTTTTCTGAATCCTAACTTAACTGTGTGTCACTGATGGATGAAAGGTATAATTATTTAGAGGGGGAGGGTGTTTTTCTTTTCTTTGAGTGATATTTCAGTAGTTGGACGTGTTAACTCAAGTTGCCTTCTGAAATATTTTCTGGGCAAATAGAGTAGAACCTTATGTTCGGTTCTGATGCTCAAGTGCTTGGGGTGTTCAGTTCCTTGGTTGTGCCTCAAATCTTAGTTTTTATTGCCCTGAACACACTAGTAAGTACCTTATTTCCTTCCTGTAAAAATGGCTAGAAATCACCTCATGAACAGATATGGAATTAAATATGATCAAAACTTCACACATCTTACCACCACTTCAGACTGAGTTGTGTCTTTAGGTACCTTATATTTGGTGGGGAATATTACTCAAGATGGATTTCTTTGAAGTCACTTTTCAGATGTGACAGACCCAGACAGAGGGTTATGGCTGGAAACTATAAGCCTTCTAAGAATTAGTTGTTTACTACAATGGATCTTGGGCTGTATCTGCTTCTATGGTACGAAAAGTATAAACTCCATCCTGATGATGGATAAATATATTTTTATAATATTAGTCTTAACAAACATCCAAGGTAATCTTGGGCTGTTTTCATTCATATCACTTTAAAAAAAGCTTGAAATTCTAGTGTTCTAGGTGTGCTGAAATATTCACGTGTGTGTTTGGGGTTTGAAGTGGAAATGAAGGTGTATTGAAGACTAATTGATTGAATTAAAAAGAATTGCTATTACTCTAAGCAAATGCTTTGAAGATATTTACCAACTTTTGGATTTGTGTGCTTATTTTTAGTCTACATTGGCTTTTTGCAGCTAGCAAGCTGATACAAGCACTGGTCTCAATAACCAGCTTCTATGTGAATTTTGTGTGTAATTTCAACCTGCAGAAAGCCCTCTAAGAGAATTTATATTTGTTCCAGGTGTTCTTAAACTATATCTATTTATGCTAGTGATGGGTATACTAGCAGTGAAACAGTAGATGAAAACATTTGGTGCTGTGGCCCTTACCTCTACATTGTGTGCTGCTTGTCAGGTTTGTTTGGGAATAGATTTGGCCTGGCTTTCTGGACTGAATGCTCCCATCAAATGGCTTTGAAGATGAGTGAGGGGACAGTCACTGTTTCAGGCTCTTCTGTACCAGTGAGGCTTGGGAATGCAGCCACCGTCCGTTTTTAGAGGTAGTGCTGTTATTGCCCACATGTTCTGTAGAGTTCTAGGTAGTTCTGTGGGCCTGAGATGGGAGCAGTGACCCTCAAGGCAAAATTTGGTGCAAATATTCTTGACTTGTGTTTATGAGAGGTTCAGTATCTATGGACACTGAACATAGCATTGAAACAAGGGGGTACGGTTAAGTTGCCATCCCTTCAGATATTTAAAAGGTGTTTAAAATTAATTTCTTAGGGACGTGGCTTAGGAAGGAGACAGGCACAGCTGGACTTGATGATCTCAGAAGTCTTTTCCAACCTTATGATTCTATGACTGTTATGGGGGCAGATGAGAGGTGATTAATCTTGATGGTGGTTCTAATTCTTAGTGTGCTCTCTTTCTGATGTGTTTGCATTTAGGCATTTGTACGGTAAGCTCTTTACATGATTGCTTCCTGAGGGTTTTTTTCTCCTCTGTCCCCTACCTATCTCTTTCCACTGAGATATCTCATACTTTGTGCTGCAAAATGCACTACAGTCAGTTGCAGCCTGTTCATATTTATTTTAAAAAATTACATCACCCATATTGGTCTCTTTGCCAGTTGCACAGGCGTATTATATGATTTTTATAGTGTACAAAATACACTTACCAAAAAAAAAGCAAGCTTTTTTAAAATCAATTAGACAGTTCTGTCATTAGTGGTGTTCATCATTCATTGGCATTCTTTAGCTGACCCAGTTGGTTTTCATTGCCAATTAAATTAGTTTTCAATGGATGAGCTATAAATGTGTAATAAGCTATATTATTCGTATGTAAATATTCTTTTGATTAAATCCATCTTCACTTGCTAATGCCCTAAAATGCTTTGATGTTTATTCTTCTATAAGCTACAGACCAGGATTTCAGCCATGCTGCATTTTTCAGTGGTTTATGTCTGCTCCCACAAAGTCTTTAATTTTCCACTCATTAAAAGTGACTATTGCAACACTTCCTGTGACTAACTAGGAAAATTGGTTCCCTATAAATCAGAGTTCGTAGTCTGTTTGATCAGAAATGCTGTTTTGGTGGATTTCTTAAAATTAATTGGAACAGGTTTTTTTCAAAAATGTTTTTTTTCTAGGTTAGAGCTGAGATGAAGATAAGAACTTCTGAATTCAGGCAAGAGAGCTTTCCACATTCTTACATGCTGTTCCCAAGCCTCTCATTAGTGGGCTGTCAGTATTATAGCCAGAAGGGAGTCTCCTCCAGAAGAAAACTGTGGGAATTCTGTTTGAAACGATCATGCTAGTTTTATTTCTATAGCTGGTGATTATAAAGATAAACTTTCATGTTAAGCAGTACAGATGATTTAAAGGCTAATTGCTATCAGTTTATAAAAACCTTTTAATTTTCTACTGCCTTCAGGACCTAGTCTTTAAAAGCTAGACCGAAGAATGCAAATGTTCCTGGATAGGTTTTCTTACTCAGCAATGTTTTTGTGTGCCATGTTAACTAAGACCAAGCCATGGTTTAGAAGCTAGCCATCATGTTGGTGATTCAGGGACTGGACAAATCAGTTGTTACTGTCAATGTCTATTGGATCTTGCCCTGTATCAAGGAGGCTGATTCGTCTTGGGTCCTAGTAGTAATGTGCTACAGACAGACAGGTAAGTGTCTCAGCCATCTATAGCAAAAGAACATGTGTACTTTTGTGTAGTAGACCACCAAAAGGCAGAAAGGCTAAGAATATAATTCTTCTGGTTTCAGAAGACACTCATCATGACTTACCCCCATGTAACTGAGAGCAAAATCAGACTCTGAATGTCTCAGGAGACATTATCCAATTAGAGAAAGGGTCGGGTTTGCACATCTACTGTCTATAATAGTATTTCTCTCCCTCAGTTACTGTTGGTCAGACCTGTGTGAAATGCAAATGGATGTGTGGGGGAGTAAGAGTCATCCCACAGAGCAAATATCAGCAGGAACAGAAAGCCTCCACGGAGAATATATTCAGACCAAATTTGTCCATTAGTCACTTCCCACTATTGCTTTTCCAGATGCCTCACATGCATCTCCTATGCATTTTTTCCTTATGTGTGTAATTGTAAAAAGGATAAACTTAGACTATCACTAATATCCTGTTGAAAAGAACAACACATAATCAGAATTAATCTATGATTCGAAAAAAAGAGGCAGCAATAAATGTGTTGTATTCCCGTCTGAGAAATAGACATAACTGTGTGGTAATAAATCCATTGTTATTAAGAGACACTTAACAAACCTGTGATGATTTATCTTGTGAAGGCACAAGGAGAACGCTTTAAATATAATCAGCTCTTAAAGTCCTCTTGTACAGAGAAACAGGTAGAGCAATTTGCATCTTCCTGAAGACCTTTCCAGTTCAAGATCTTCACAGGGAAAGAAATTAAGAAATCAGTCATAGAGTCCTAGATACGTTATGTAATATGATTTGTGTTAGTGCAACTGGAACAGACTTGTAAAGAACTTACGTATTCCAGCCCAGGAGACTGGGAAGAATATTAGCAAATGAAACTGGTGTTTCTATGGTACTGTAATTTAGGAGCTGTGACAAAGATACTCCTGGGAGAAAGGATGGAAATCTAGCAGTGTTCCCTCTGCTGCTAGCATTGCCCAGTGCCTATGATTACAGCCACGTGATTGAGAGAGGACTCCCTTTTCCTCCCCCCTGCATCTTTGTATTGTCTCCCTGAATATACCAAGACAGTGGGAAGCCCGAGTAAGATGAGCAATGCATATATGTGAGAGTCTAATCTGACCAGAAAAAAAGCCTTGCATGTAATTAAGAATAGCTAAGTGCAAGTCTAAAGAGAAAATTGTTGCTAGTAGAACTTGCATATGACTTGGATAATGCTGGAAAGCAGCTTGGTTTTTAGGTTTTAATCAAGGATATATATCTGGGACAATAACATTAGACAGAGCCTCTTTTCTGGGCAGTTATTTCAGTTATGGTCCATTGAAGTAGTTTCTTAACTTTATTATTTAAAGTCCCAGGTCAGGACTACAGTGTGATGTGGGCCTAGATGAAGTACTCAGCTGAAAAACTGTGTTAGCTTGGATATGTGCTGCTCAGTGCAATGCAGAGCTTCCTTAGAAATACCCTTAGCCAATTACACTGACTTCATTTTCCTGAAGTCACTTGACCTCTGGTGTTGATGAGGGATGTTGAGGTGAGTTGTTAACATCTGGAGTCCTTCACCAGGAAGAACAGGATTTTCCTGTTGGTGGTTTTCTTCCTTACCCTTGGGATATGCTTCTTACTCTAGGATATACTGGGGTTCCTTTTCATCTGTCTGCATCGTATACCTTTGCTTTTTCTCCATTGTTCTGCAGCTCCGTGTTGCATCCAAATTTACTATCTGTGGCTATTTTCTTATGTTAGATACTATTTCTTGATTCCCTTTGTGATTCCTGAACCAAAGTTTTGTATTTCTTTCACTGACAATTGGTGAGTTGTTCGTAGCTGTGGGTTTCCCAGTGCTAAGCCTGTGCCTCATCTCTTATCATCCCGTGCCTGTACTTCTATATTGCGTTCTGTGTCTACGCTTCCCCAGGCCTCTGATGTCATATCAGGCTGCATTTCTCTGGACCACGTTATGTTAGCCATAGAGCTATGGCAGTACCACACAAAGATACATGGAAGTAAAACGAATTAGCCATGGATACCTAGTCAATTAGAAAAAATCCTGTTACAGCTAAATGAAGCTAAAACTGAGTTGCAGGTGGGTCAAGATAAGTTCAGATAGAGCAAGTCTGATAAGTCTCAGTCCTGAGGCCCTGCAAACTTGGTATAAAGCTTGTGGGTTGTTACTAGCAATGACAGTATTATATGACAGGGCCAGTAGGTTGTATACTGAATCGTGAATACCTATATTTTGTGGTGAATGGTTGTGCTAAACTAGGACAATTTTTCAAAGTCTACTTTGTGTAGTGTTTGTTCTTAGAAATGAAAACAAATTTGGGAGAATAACTTCTAGTATTCTCACAGTTCTTCTATTACCTAGTACTCTAAATCTGTAAAATATCAATTTCCACTGTGGTGTCATTGTTGATGTTTACTCATCTGGTCACTGTGGGTTCCTAAAACAGGTATGTTCCTAAGACAAATAATTTATCAAAGAAATTAAAGCAGTTTAAGTAACACACTTGGCAATTTTTTATCCAGTATGCAGAATCTGAGGAGTTGCAGGAAGCCGACAATGGAAGATGATGTATGTAGGTGTGGCAGTGTACAGCTGGGAATGTGGCTTGGGAATTTCATTCTCTCCTATCAGCCTTCATTTGCTGCCAGGTCTCTTCTGAGAAGACATCTGCAGTGCAAAATGGGAGCAATATCTTAGTTATTCTCCTACTTGGCCCACTGAAATAGTAGAGAGCCGGGAATATTTATTTGGAAGTATGATGTTATTCAGTCACAGCAATTGATGCATCCTACACTTGCAGAACGTTACTGTCAGGCTTAAAACAGACTCCTTTCAGTTTCTTCTCCTCCACACGCCTCATTTCTCTTGTGCTTTCTCTAAAAGCGAAAAAAAATTCCAAGTAAATGCTTCCAAAGGCAGTTTAGGAAAGGTTTATAGGGCTACATCTCTTTTGGACGTAGCTGGTAACATTTTTTCCTAGGAGTGCTTCTCTCTCTGCTGGCTGCTGCTGCATGTTGTTGGAAAGAACATCCCAAAAGCAAGCTTTTGTCTATAAATGTCTGAAGAAAAATATTTCTAGATAGTTTCTTTTCAGAAACATTAGAGTTTCCTCCATAAGCAATACCTAAACTGTAATATTATAGGAGAGGAAATACAGGGATGTGGAGTTCAAAAGTAGACTTTTTTCAAACATGGAATTCCTGAAATATCTTTCCTTATATGCTGGAGTACCTGCTGAAGCAATGACTGCAGCAGCTACTCTGAAAGTGGAAAGTCTCTTGATCAGACTATGTTTAAGAGACGTACCAAAAGGAACAGGAAGACCCAGCCTCTTGAGAGGAACAAAACAAATGCCTCAAACAACACCAAAACAAATTACTACTGCCTTTATGGGGATCAACAGGTTTTGCCATTTTATTTGCCTGAGGCCAAAGTAACAAAGTTAGGGGGAAGGTTTACCCGTGTTTATAGGTGTCTGCTATCAGAAAGACATGATTTTATTTATTCTTTTTGACCCTTTTTAAGCTGTGTCAGAACAGTGCCTAACCAGATCCTTGGTGCCCATATAATGTTAGATGACCTAATTCACAGGTTTGAAGCATAGATTTGACCTGGATTTTGGGACCTGCTAGATGGAAAATGCTAAAGAAGTTACTTTCTGTGGTTTGATTTAGTTTTAGAGCCGAATGTATATTACAATAAAAAATGGCAATATCCTAGGCATCTGTTCACCTGACACATCTGTTATATGTTGAGATGCTAGCTTCACTGACCTAAGGTGTGAAAATGACCACTAGGATATCTTGTTGAAGGAGAGAAGATTATTCAACTTGCCCAAATTGTGTGCAGAGCCTGAAACTGCCACTCTGTGATCACATGAGGGCTCTTAAATGGCAATGACTGTTTTATAGACCATTCTGAGCAAGCTTCAGCTACTGGTAAATCTATTTTCTGCAACTAGTTCTGCAATAACCGTGTAACAGGGGAAAAGTGAGGTTGCTGTTCTGTCTCACTGTCACAGCATCCTAAATTTGTAGGAGATCTGCCAAGGACCCCAGGTGGCATGGTTAAGCCTTTATTTTGGAACAACACGTAGGTCTTTACCTGTACTTACTATGGTTTCTGAGGGCAATTTTGTGTCTGACACGGGTGCTTCTCTTACATTGATCAGTAACACAAAATGGTGCTTTGAATTTTTCTCTTCCTCTCAGTCTGGAGTGTATTCCTGGGATCAGGAAAATATAGCAATGTCTGAAATACGAGTGATCAGGAGGATTTCTTATTTCTGCCTTGGCTTGCTGTAGCCAAAGACTATATCTGTCAGTTTATTCTTCCTCCACTTACTCCCTGCAATCCCAAGTAAGTGAAAATATCCTGGTGTTAATGCCTGTTGGAGGAATGGAACAGGTGGGTATCTTACACCCGAATTCATGGGTTTTTATATAACTTTTTGCCAGCTCGGTATCCCCAGTAACTGATTGTTTTGTTTAGAAATAGAAATAATGGCAACTCTAGCTAGTTTTTCAAACTCTTTCACAGCACATTGAAATATCAAGATGGGGAAATGTTAGAAGCTACCATTTTATGTCTGGCAAATATTCAGTATTGATCTTCAAAATTACGTAAGTGCATTGAAGGAGCATTATTCATACCAAATGCCCTTAAGAGGGCGCTTATTCACCACTGCATTTGTTTTGAACATCTGTTACAATAATGTGATTTAAAAATAATTTTCTACTGCACTTGGTTAACACTTGATTGCAATGTGTTTGGGCCAGTTATGGTTACTGACATCAGTAGATGCACAGTATACAACAATACTGCATTAAGTAGGCTTAGTTTGTGTAATAGTTCTGGCAATTTACAGGAGTGCAATTTCCACTCAGAATCTCTGTCATAACATGCTTGTTTGTAATGATCAGGCAGCTGGACGGATGTGCCAGTGATATCATCTGATCATTTTCTACTATATTTCCAGTGTCTTCATTTTCAGTTTGGCTAAATTAGCTAAGGTACCTTTTCATCCACCTTGATGTTGTTCCTTTAAGGTACAGCTGCCAGCAATAACTTGGGGAAGTTTCTCTTGGCAGAGAGCAAAGCACTGCTTACTGGCAATGCTGACCACTTTCATGTTATCTCTTACCTCTTTAACATAGCATAAAGCAATGCTGCATACACAGGATGTGAAAAATCTCCCTACATTGAATGGCTTATGTATGAATATGGCTACATCTTCATAGCCCTCTCATCACTGCTGTGTCTGTCATTGTTTGGAGTAGGAAACACCTGAGAGGGGACAAGCTACAGAATAAGATGCAAGTCCTAGAAAGACACGACTACCAGTGCATATTAAGGCAAGGAATTAATGTCTGCTTTAGCTGTCTCACATAAATTAATGCTTGTTCACAAATAAAATAGGATTTGCCAAAAGATCTCTGTTAGTCCAGACCTAGATCTTGGCACCACAGTTTCCATGTAGAACATGGGAAAATGAAAGTGGTTGATGTAAACTTGGCATCACTATAATTGGATTATGCTATGTAACACTTATAGTAACTTCAAAGTAAATACGTACTTTTTTTTTCCTGTTGCATAAATGAACACAAATTTTACTTACAGCATTCCCTGTTTGGAGTGAAAGGAGAGCTGATTTCCCCCCTGTCTTCCTTTCAGATTTGGCATTTTTATGAGGTTGTGTAGGAAAGGTTGCTTAACTGGTTGCTTAGCTAAACTGTGTCACCAGAGCTGAGCTCTTCCATGCCAACCGATGAGCTGATGTTCTGCTTCAATTTTAAAGCCTTCATTTTCTATCTATAATTAATTCCTTTAATCTCAATCTAAAGGTCTCAGAACAGGCAGTTACTTCAAGTTGCATCTAGGCAGTAATGGGAGTTGGTTTTTTTTAAGTATTCCTTCATAAGTGAAATTCAGTCTGTACATTTGTTTCTCTCACAGATGTCTGTGTGGCATTCTTCAGCTGAAACCAGCTGATTTATTCCAGCGGTATATAGGGGGATCTGGCTTTTTGATAGCTTTACATATCTTGTTGGCTTCTGTTTGATATTAATCTAGATAGAGACCAGTGATATTAAGAAACACAAATCTCTAGAATAACATTTAATCTTTGTATTACCAGAGAGGATATATCTTTTGGTATCAGAATAATAATCTTTTGAACATATTGCTTTGTACCTATATCACCAAGTAAAACTGAATCTCACAAAATAAGGACTATCTCTTGTGCCTGAGGTTCATTGAGGAAGGTATTTAATTACTTTTCCATAGACCTGTCTGACTGCTGTGATATTTTTAGACCTTGACCAGCTTATTGTATACTTTGGTAATAAAGCTGATGAGCTTTAATTTATAAAACAAATTTAATTATATCTATTCTCACTTGATAAAGGGAGAGTCTCTGTTAGGGGTTTACAAGTTTACAGAAACGCATTGACTTCTATGTCTTCCAGAATAGGTGGTTCAAGAGGTTTTGGCACAAAACAATTTCTGCATCCCTTGTCTTTCTATTTTGTTGCTAGTTCTGGAGAGACTTTGAGTCCTCAGATGTTCTGGGTGTTATTGTCCCAAGTCCTTACAGGTGCCACTGGGTGGAACTAGTATAATAGGTATTTGGTGAACAATAGTGACAAAGCTGCTTCCTTCCTGCTACTAGGAAAAAAAAAGTCGGTTTAGGAAACCACAGGTTTTCTTAGAGCACTGAGTTGACACCACTTACTTAACATCTGAGACATTCCTTCACTGGCCAAGTAATTGTGCTAGTGTCCTGGTGAACATTTAAGGCTATTGCCTATGTGTCATAGCAGCGCATGCAAAAATGAAAGAGCTGTTGGAATGAGTAGCAGTGGGGACACTTGCTCTGCGACCCTGAGACCTTCTCTATTGTTTAGTAGTTATATGTATATATTTGGCTATGTTTTAACTGCTCACATTGAAATTTTCTATGTTGCTTTCAGTGGAGCTTGAGGGGGGCTATTTCATCCAAAAAGATTATGCTGTTCCCAAGTGGAATCCATTCTAATGGAAGAATAAGCTGACTGTATCATGTGATTTCATAGTCAATATGAAATTCTCCAGGCAGAGATGATCCTGAAGAAAGCTGCCATAATTACCACTAGCAATCATGAACTCCCTTCACAATTCTACTACTAGAATATTTTCTACCCATTTTAGCTGCTCTTGTTGTTAAAAGGCAAAATCAACACTTCTTACGCAGGTTGACTTAAACCAATGTCTGAATCTGACCTTCAAGATCTCCTGTTGTTCTTGCATGAGAGCTACTTCACCTGTACAAGAGGCTGTTTGCAAAACTGTGGAGTAATGCACATTTCAACTTATGCAAATTTTGCCTTTGAAGACTGTTTATGGTGAAGAGTTTAGCAATACAGAACATAAATAAATAACTTAATGATACTAATAATGGAGTTGCTCAGACATTGATTACAGCTTCATTAAGTGAGATTGCTCACTGTGATCTCTGAGCTACAAATTAGGTTTTGATGATTTGACCTATTCTCTATTTTAATTTAGTGAATTAGAAAAATAAATTACCAGGCAGAACACTTAGAAAAGGAAAATATTTTTCTAACATTTCGTAAAATATTTATTGAATATTATAAAAATTACCCTGATGTCTCTGTTCTTTAAGTAAGCACATCTAAACTATTTTTAAAAGTAATATTTTTACATTAAAATCTTTGAGAGTCTTCATTTACTTTCTTTTATTTTTAATTCCCTAGTCGTAGAGAATCAATCACAGTTCTTTTTTTTTACAAAGTACTTAACAATATTTTGATGCAATAAATTTATTGCTAATCTTTGCACGTCAGGGAGTTGCAACTCAGTCTGGTAATCAGGTTGGGAATTATTTCTGAGGAACTCTATGATTTGTATAGATCTGTGTGCACACAGAATCAGAGATGCCAGATCTCTTGGATCAGCTAATGCAGAAGTGGAATCCACCAGCACGTGTGATAAATTAGCCTTAAGATGAACGAAGGGCTTTTGCTTTAAACATAACCCAAAACTTCAGCAACATATTCCCAGTTTCTAAAACTTTGTGGTCTGCAGTATAATCCGGATATGTGACCAGGAAGTTAGCATTAGTTAAATACTTCAGTTCATACTACAATAGGTGGAATGAAGGCTGTGTCCACCTTCTGTGCTGAGGTGGTGTGAAGGAATGAGTTCTAAGCATTATGCTTTGGTGTTATGGTAACTGGATCAACGCTCTCAAGGGCTCAGCTTTCTAAAAGATATAACTCATTGCAGATAATGGACCTAATTTTCAGAGTGCCTCTGTGAAAACTGCGTTGGGGAACAGCATTTCTTTTGTTTTGTGGCTTTTTAAAATCATGATCCAGATGCAAACTTCTGTTGTGTAGTTCAACTCCTTAAAGGCTTCATCTGAATAGAGTGTTTTCATAGGAGTCTGAAAGGTTTATCATAATCATCTTTAAAACAAATTAAAACATAGTGATTAATATGGTTAACACCAGCTCTGAGGAGTGCTTAAAACGGATCTTTATTCATGGCTTGATTCATGGAAGGCTGTTGTACAATTTAGACCTTTATATAATTCTCTCAAGTTGGACTTCTAATTTTTAGGCTACTATGTACCTCATACTATAGGTAGTACCTTTTCCCTATCCTCTCTTCCTCATGAGTAAGGAAATGTTTGAGATTACTTCAGCAAAATTTACACAGGATTCTCCTCTTTCCAAACAGGATGCACATTCCTTAATGTTTAAACATGAACTCAATTCCTAGTCTATTACTGTAGAGATGAAACTATCAATCTTCAATTAGATAGTTGACTAAATTATATTCATATGACATTTGACAGCTATAGGAAGAAAATATGACACAAGGTAGGATTGTGAATCTCAATTTTCCATTCTTTACAGACTCATTTATTAAACAAATGGTCTTGAATAGCCTGTGGAAATTTAACTTATTTTTTGTATGCTAAGTGAAACCTGTTTTAACATAGCTGTCTGCTGTTTTTCCAGAGAGCAGTCAGAAAACCCATCCTTTCTCAGCAAGAGTGGATTCACAGTGTCAGTCAATGAGCTAATCTTCATTTATAGTATTCTGTCTGCTTTTTCATTCTATCAGTCCTCAATGTTTCAGCTGGGTATCAAACTACTGAATTAATACAAACACTGTAGTAAAAAATACTAACACAAAGGTGATAAACACCTCCACAAAAATTACCTTTAGCACTACTCAGTTAGGCTTTGTGAGAAACAGCACGCTGAAATGTTCCTGAAATAATCTTACTCTGCCTTCAGCTTTTTGAAAATAGCACCCAAAACATGCATAAACATCAAATGCTGTGAAACAGACATTCTCTGCTAACTGTTTCTAGCTCTAACTAACACGGATTTACACAGTTAGGGCATTTGAATGCCTGCTAGTATTGTCTGTATTGTTAATAAATGTGTTGTCAGATGTATATTGATAAACCTTTTTCTCATAGTATCAGCATTTCTTCTTTTCCATCTGCTGTGACAGAAGTGGATGTTTTCATTACTATGACTGTTAGATTGTTACAACAGACTGAGTTGTAAGGTTTCAGGGCAAATACATCACTTTTAACAATAGCTGGTGGTGTGCCTGCTTATGAATTCTGGAATGGAGTTCTCTTAGTCTCAAGATGATGGGGAATCCTTCAGCAAATTCATCTATCTTTTTCAAAGATGTAATCTACTGAACATGCACAGCAGAGCAATGGCCTTCAGCATTCCTCTTGCAGACGTATGTATTTCACAAGAAGTCAGAGAAAGACTGTCTTGGCATGTCTGTAAGCAAGTGCATGGGAGCCATCAGTGCTTAGTGTTTCCTTGTTGTCCCAGAAGACAACACCAGCCAAGACCACCTCTTCTGTCTCATTCTCTACCTGAAGTAATGGCTGAATACGTTATTCTCAGAGGGGTATTGCAGAAGCTGTGGATGTGTGAGGCACCTGAAGCTCCTGTAACCTTGTATAATCGTCACTCATTCCTTTGGAGGCTGTCAGTCTCTCGCAATGCCGACATACACCCCGTGGGAGTCAGTGTCACACTGCTCAAACTCCTTCCCTTGTGCTGAGCAGCCAGGCCAGTAAAGGCTTTCCATCACTGTCACTGTGGTTTTTGTTTAGAGGTTGAAAGCCTCTGCTCTCTATTGATTTATTTGTATAATAGCAGCAGGGATGAAATAAGGATCTGCTTTTCCATTTGCCCTTTTCCCAGCTTCTTGCAGCTCAGCAGGACCTGGTGGGATGTGGACTACCTGTTCTCAGTCCAGCCTCTCCCTGGAGTGGTGCTGCAGTGAATGCTCTTCTCACAGGGCCCCTGCTACAGCCAGCCATAATAGCAGTGAGTCCCTGACATGCTCAACAAGTGGTGTTTTTAACCATTCAAAGCTGATGTAAAGAGCCAGCAAGAGGAAACCGTTTCGCAGCATTCTGTCATGAGTTTTATTGGTCCACCAAAACTGCAGGACTCTATCTTTGAAAGCCACCTAGCAGTGTCCCCCAGAACAGAGGTCCCCCAGAACACTTACCAAAAGCAAGAGACAGCCCCTGCAGCAACTAAAGTAGACAAAGGTAGCATTGTTTTCCTCTAACACCTGAAAAATCCATACAGGGAGAATAATCTACTCCAGAGCTGTGCTGTGTAGCAGCCAGAACTAGAGATCAAATACATATGGTTTTGGGGGGGAAGTGGGTTGAGTTCTGGGCTAGTGTATGCTAAAAGGTGCACTCTCCTTTCTTTATAGGTTATGTAATGGAGTGCATAGACTCCCTCACATTCTTTCTAGCTGGCGTTACTGAAAGGTGATGAATTAATAGGAATATCCCTACAAAACCATTTATTTTGGTCGAGGTTTTATGTTGAGATATTACTGTCAGTAAAATATTTTTTTAACTTACTTCCTACAAGGGGCTCCAGTGTTTTAAGAAACAGTTTGTATTTGGCTGTCACATAACAGGACTTCCCTTTAAGAACCAAAATGATGCTCATGTTTTGCTTATAATCTAATCAGAGCTGCAGAAGACAATGTTTTAAAATGACATTTATTATGACGTTTTGCTGAACAGCAGATGTGTTTTTGCTCAAGCATGTAAATGTCAAGGAGCACAGCACCTAGCAACCACTTTGCAAGATATTTTCAGCATGCAAAGAAGGATTGTAAAGCCTTGGCAGGTGGAATTTCCTTAGTGCTGAATAACTGTTTAAATAGGTGGTCTTCCTCACCTATTTTTAAAATTGGCAGTCCACCTAAAGAAATAATATTGCAGCATGATAGAAGAGGTGTGCTCCAATCAGCTGTTTTCTAACTAGCCCAGGTCTCTGAAACCAATTCCTGTGATGAAGGTCCTGCTTTTGAGCAGTCAATTAGAGGAATCACTGTCCTTATTACTAACCTACATTTTCCTTTGTGTAGACTTAAGCTTAATCTTTATGTCTTCTACTTACCATGGGTGTGGAGAAGATGCAGGATCGCAAGAACTTCTCTTGTGCTCTGAAGCAAAACTCTGTCTGACTTCTTAGTCTACCTCCAACGTCAGTCATAGGAAGATGCCTGAGGAAGAGTAAAAGAGCAGGATAAATATATGTGATACTGTCATCTTAGGAAAGCATGGCCAGGTCCATTTTGTCTCACAGGATGTTCTGAACCCGTTGTAGGTTCTCTATTTAGTAATTTGCAGTGCACCGCTCTTCTGAGTTCTCCCTTTGATTCTTTCTCTCCTTGTGACAGTATTTTGTATTCTTGAATGCTTTTACATCTCGTTCGTTTTCAGATGACTCTTCTTTAGACTGAACATACATCTTCTCTCATAGGTCATGTCTTCTAGACTTCTGATCATTTTTTAATTGATCTATGTCTTTCTCACATATTTTTTTACTTCGGCCATATCACATCAGCCAAGCCTTTACCCATGCTGAATATGTACCTTCTTTGTGTCCCACTTACATCTTACTGATCTCATTATTAACATGCTGTGTTTTCTGGGAATTGTGTTCTGTTACAAATAGCATAATCAGTATTTTTGGCTGTGATTTAAGCAGGATATGTGACTTGCTTATGAAGATGCTTCTGTTCTTATTCAACCAAATGGGACATGAAGGTACTCACTCTTCAGATGGCTATCTTTGAAACCTGTAACCATGGAGAATTTTTATACATTTCCCTCTGCATCTGAGACCCATTCTCATTCTCACTGAGGTTATTGTTAGCAAGCCCTGACAATGTTTCCAGTAGTCTTAACTTATGCTGAAAATGACCTTTTCTTTTAGACTAAACAAAAGGTCATTCTTAACCTGCAAAGTTAAGGTCATTCTGTCCCTGCAAGTTTGGAAGAGATGCTATTCTCTTCCTTTTCATACAGAAAAGAAGAGCTTGTGCTTCCCCACCCTTTTGTCAACTAAGTGGTGTGTTCCCTGCAGATGGCATGTCCGATACATCGGTGTCTCTATATGACAGTGTATTGCGATGCAATTAGCATTGTGGTTAAAATAGAAGATAAACTATAAAACCCCATCTCCTCTTCATATTTTTGTATTTTTTATTGGAAGAGGGGGCATTCTGTGAGTCTCCAGATGAGTAAATCATTGTATATATAACAATACTAAAACGTCTATCTTCTGCTTAGTTTCCTAAGCTTCCATTGCGTAAATAGCTGTCAGACTTCTTTGTTGAAATGGATACAGCCTTGAAAGTATCTTTTAGATATGCTGCAATCATATGAGTGCTAACACTGAAAACCACATTGCTTATGGACAATGGCCATCTAAAGGGAAAATGCAAACGACTACAACATTGAAAGAAAGGTAATTTTGCATGAGTCCAGGGGAGCTTAAATACATGTTTAAGACTGATTTTCTTTTTACCAAAGGAGCTCTGCTGCTCTTTGCAGGTGTATTGAGAAGCAACATGCGCAAGGCTGTGGCTCTCTGTGGTGCAGTGACGGGAAGGATGGAGTGACGCAAACAACAGACAGTAGAAAATGAGCTCAGTCTCCTGGATGTTGTGCTGTGGTCTGTCTTTGTCATTGAGAGTGTGTGAGGTGTGAATCTGTCAAGAGGATTACTCTGATCTCTAAGTGTTGTTCGGGATTGGGACTGTGTTCAGTATCTCAAAAAAAAAAAGATTGCTTCCTTTTCAAACCTCCTTCTTCCCTCTGCTCTAATGAAATCAGCAGCCTTGGTATTCTTCTGGATGCTGAGAAAATCTTGTTTCTCAGTGAGCTGCAGCATTTTCCTTCCCTGTTGCAAATCAGTTGGAAGGAGTGTAATAGATCTCACAATTTGCTGGGTGCTGTTCCTCAGCAAGTATTCTATCCTGTCTCTTACAGCTGTCCCAACAGCTGATAGTCTGTCTCAGACATTAGAAATTCTTTATCATCACTCCTTTCAATCCAAATCTTATTAGCTTTCATTTTCAGAGAGACTGTCCTGACATGGCAAAGATCACGGAGCTGTATTTTTCAGGTGCTGCTACTGCATAGCCGCTGACTTGGCCAATGTATCCAATGTGTCTTTAATTTCCTTTTGGCATCTTGCCCAAGGGAACGTGCAATGAGCAATTTCCTGAAATATAGTATCAGTAGGAAATTCATCTTGTTCTGAGCCAGATACGTGATCTAAGCAGGGGACAGTATGATTTTCAGCTTTGGTATTCTGAAACAGAAATTGGAATATAAAAACATCCTTAGTACTTGGATGTCTGTACATCCCCAGGGGAGAAGTACAATCAAGTAATTCTTCATCCTGAGCATTTTCTTAGTATTTTCTTACACTCTAGCTCTCAGTAGGTTGTTTACAAAGTACTGTACAATCTACCTAATTTGTGCAAATATTTTATTTCATGGTAAGGGAAGACAGTTTAGAAAATCAGGAAGGATGGTATTATATTTTTGAGTTTCTAGATTCAGGTCCTTCGTTATTAATTACCCTCCTTAGTTTCTAATCCTGGTCTCTGTGGAACTGCACCTATTTTTTTTCCCTACATTTACTTCACTTGTCACTGATCTTAGTGGTTTTTCCTGATTTGTATCTTTATCTTCCCAGTTGCTAGACTGTTCAAATATCTTTGGTTTCAAAACTGTTCCTCACCTTCTATTCTTCGCATTGATCTTTTTAAGTGATGGAAAGTTGTATAGGCTTTACTTGTGATGCCTTGGATTAATTTTTCAAGTTTTACCCTGAGCTGAAGATTTTTGCACTCCCTCTCTACCCACACCATTGTATTACATAGTTCCCATGGGATATTTCTTTTTTTCTGATGCCTATTACTATTGCATTGCCACATTGCTTGAGTGCAAATATAGGACTTGTTTACTGTAAAGGGTTTGCTGTAACTGCTACTGCAACTGAGTTCTCACCTCCTCCATCCATTTCTTTCCTTTCAGGTTGGATCTTTGAGGACTGCCCAGATGAGTCCTTACACCAGTTGTGTGTCACAGACAAGAATGCAGGTCATTATGTTAAAAAATAATTAGCACTTTGTTGGTTTAATCTGATTTCTGTTCTCATGAGTGACAGGTGCTCAGTACATCAGTCCTCAGTCCCTCTCAGCTGGAGTTTTTTTGACTGTCCATAACACACAGAATGTCTAGGATATAGAGACTTAAGTATAGATCACTTGCCTCTTCCACCTCCTCTTTCTTCCTCCTCCCTTAGTGGGTTCCTCTCTTGGGGTTTTTCTACTGCTTTACCTCTGCTTGAGCACCCAGCTAGCTTTGAGTTACAACTCAATGTCTTTGCTTGCTTTGCTTTTCTTGATAATCAGCCTTGATCATTAAAGTTTTCCTCCTTCATAGCTCCTACTCTGATTTTATGTTATGTCAGATGGTGCCTTCAGTTCCTGGGTTTTTTTTAAACTGTTTTCTGAAGTCTTGTTTGACTTCCCAAGGCATCTGGCATTTGCAGTCACACAGTGATTGTAAGCAGGTGTGGGTGTTGTAGTCTGTCCTCCCTTTTCCCTGATGAGTTTTGAGTCAGTCAGCTTCAGTTATGTTTGATGGAAATAGTTGAACTGGACACTTACAAAGAACATATTGATGTATTTTCTGCAGAGAGGGAAATCAGCTCATGGCAGATATTTTTCCTCCTGTTTGTTCTTAGTTCAGGAACACAGGTAATGCTTATCCATCAAATATTTATTATCTTTTCCCCTGCTTTATTTTACTTTCTGGGAACTTCATTAATGTCTCTTTCTTGAAGGAGACACTGTTAGAGTGCCCCCTTGCTGCTTTCTTCATCTTTGTCATGAATGACTGACCTACAGATCCTTCTCTATTGGCCAATAGATTGCACGCTTTGAAGACCTTCACACAGCTCACTTGTGCACAGCTTTCATACAGAAAAAAAGTGAGATTAGAATTGTTCTTTAGTACCTTTTAATGTGAATTCAATGTGATTTATTGTCACCATGCTAGAATCAATTCCTGACAAATGCAGGGATTGCACTAACTTGATGGTTAGTCTCTTCAGTTTCACCTCTAACTGTCCCTGGCCTCTACCAAATGTTTCAGATGTAATCTGATGCAAAATTGCACATTCATAAGTATCTTTTTGACCTCAGACTGGTAACAGTTGACTTCGTCTTTCTATTCCGTAAATTATAAGGCAAATCTTTTTGCTCAGAGGAAATCTTAATCCTCCACTGAATTAAATTGCTTTACTTGAGTACTGTTATGGTGACATTTAAAATGAAGGACCATCATCAAGTCATATAAAAATATATTTATAATTGTACCAATTGTAACTGTGTTTTCTTAAATTTTCAACAATGACTTTCTACTTAAGGAAAGTATGAGAGGAAATGGCCTCAATTTGCACCAGGGGAAGTTTAAACTAGACATTAGGAAATCTTACTTCACTGGATGGGTTGTCAAGCATTAGAACGGCTTCCCAGGGCAGTGGTTGAGCCACCATCTCTGGAGGTTTTTAAAAGATATAGATGGGGTGCTTTGGGATATGGTTTAGTGTCAAGTTTGGCAGTGATATGTTTACAATTGGGCTTGATGATCTTAGAGGCCTTTTCCAACATAAACTATTCTGTGATTCTGCTCTTTGCTTTTTCAACCTTCCTTTAAATTAGCTGACTTGATTCTTCCGTATTTATCTTATATTCTATGTACAATTCTCAACCCAGAGGTAAACTGTCATCTTTCTTTCATACCTCCATAAAAATCTTTGCAAGATTCTAATTATTCTTCAAGATTGACTCCGTATGTCATATATGTTTTTTGAGAAGGGAACTCTAAGTTAACCCAGAACTCAAAGTGGGGCAGGCAACTGCTTCATATTCATTCCCTTTCTCCCATCATTATAGAGTTTGAGCTTTTATATTTTGCTTTATGCTTTTCTCTCTACCTACTATCAAGTAATTTTTACTAGAGCAGTTTGCCTGCCCTTGCTTTGTTTTATTCTCTTATTATTTTGGAAACAATTAGCTATTTTAGGAGTTATTAATGATGTTACTTCTTCAAAAGACAGCATGAACTCAGTAAGTATGCAGTCAGTGCTTCCCACCATCTAGGTTACTGACAGTAAATGGCAGGCAGGGTGAAAACAAACACAAAAATTCCAGCCCCTCTTTTTGGGTTAGTGTTATCTCAATAGCTGTGCATTTCTTCAGGACAAAGGAAAAGCTACTTCCCAGTAGGACCTGTATTACAAGCCATGAGGGAACGGGAAGCAATAAGGGCTCTTGTGCTGCTGGCAATTTCCTTTAAATTCAGCTAATATTTTAAATACAAATATAGAGAGTGCAAAGCACTCTGGTGGTACAAATACTCTGAGGACCGAGGTAATTGTGTTGCTCTCTGCACTCATTACACAGCCAGTTGTAAGCAAACTTGTGAGAGTTTGTTTGATTCCCAAGAAGGAGTATCACATTGCACGTGTTTCTTTTTAATATATTTTTTACTACCTCTCTTCTACAGAGCTTTTCTTGTCAAGGGCATCACAGAGTTCTTCCATAGTTTTTTTGCTATCAATAGCATGCCAGACAGAGCGTATGCCTTATAGAATCATAGAATCACAGAATGGTTTGGGTTGGAAGGGACTTTAAAGATCATCTAGAATTTCTGGGGTTTCACTTGGACCAGGACAAAACTACTGGAAGACAGAAGTGCCACAAAAATTGTTCAGGAAGCAGAAAGGGTGAGACTTGGGAATCTTTCAGTCCTTTTTCCAACAGTCCAAATTTTGAAAGCTTAATTCAGTCTTTTGACATTTGAGGTTTGCACATATGCTTGAGCTTACTAGTCATCTTTGAATGTTTTCACATCATACTATATTAAAAAGATTTTATTTAAAGAGCTTTTTGTAAAATAATGTTGAAAAATGATAGGATTCCATTAAGTCAATGATCAGAATTAAATCAATGACTAATGTTTAAACTTTGTTACAAAATTAACTGTAAGCTCCAGGCAACAATTACTCATTATTTTGAAAGATATAGAATTCCATTAATTTATAGCCCTCAGTGCTGGTGTGTGATTCAAGATCAAAGCTGCCCAACATGAGCTAGGTGGGGAACTTATCACCCTGGTATATATGTGTGGGACTGGATGAGTGTTTTGTTCATATCACCATAACTCTAAACCGAAATTGTTGGTGAAATGCTTGAGAGATTGTGAGGAATGATAGAGAGAAGGTGCCTCTTTCAACATGTGACTGAGCCAAAGCCTATCCTAGCTGAGGTTTGGTGTTTTTAACTTAGATGCATGCAAAGCAGTTATTTGTTAGCACTTGGAAGGATTTGTATCCATTTGCTGCTGCACTCACTTTAAGTAGATGAGAAGGTTGCAGGAACAGACAGCTCCTGTAAACATATCGCAAACTGAATGTTGATGATGGTGTCTGTGCCTTTAACCACTTATTTTATTGCTGTAGCAGCAAGGAAACGTCTACTTTGTCTGATTCAGAAATATCCATATTGCCCATCAACTGAAGGAAATTAGAAATAAAAAAGAGTGGAAGTGAGGTCTTGCAGTATCTGACACCCCAAATACAATAGCAGCACTGACACTAAGGGACACTCTAGTGGAGCAAGGAGTGGTCTTTTCATTTCAAAAAACCTCAACCTGGCCCATGTTCTTTTCTCTTTTGTATGTGCAGTTTAGTGTTGCTGGAAGTTATAGTCCTTCCTTCATTTTCCCTGTCAGGTCAGCCTGGAAACTGCATCAAAGCTAAGCCTGCCACAGGAGATTTGAGCATGGAGATATTTCCTCATGGCATCAGATAATTTTGGTCCAAGTCAGTTAAAAATGGAAAGATTTGGATAGAGGAGAAACAATGATTTGCAAATAACAATATCTCTCTCAAAGTGTTAGAGTGAGTTAGTGTGTTTGATGGAAGTAATAGATTTAAAATAAAGAGTGAGAAATCTCCTTCCTTATGATCATAAAAAATATGTGTATGAATGTTTAAGGTACGTTCTAATGGTGCCCATCGCTTTATGCTACATAAGCTATAGCTCTATTATACACAAGCTGTATGGCTACAATAAAACTTCTATTGTTCTGTTTGGGTTGCTTAATGCAACATAATGAAATGCTTGGATTTTGTCTTCTTTTTTACCTAAGAGTTTTCCAAGCAGAACTGTCAAAATGTATTGAGCATAAGCACTAGTAATGTTAGTATTCCATATGAAACACGTAGAAAAATTGCTCTTCATGGGGCTGCATGGTTGACCAATTCCTTTCAGCTTAAAAAAACCCTGTGAATTTAAGTTTTCATATTAGAGAAAGCTGAAATCTGTTTGTATTAAAGGATTATATCCACAATATACAAAATACAATGCATTTTCTCATATCATCTATATGATGAGAAGTTTGTAAATAAAACACTTGTCCTACACCATTTCTGTCTACATGGCTTTGTTCAATTCGCCACTCCCTCTTTCTTCTCTTCAGGAATATGTAGAAATATTCACTATGGGAGTAAATAATATTTCTTGTAAACTTCATGTGTTGTGATTTCCATTCAGCCCTTTTCTCTGCAATTTTTTAAAGTATTTTTCCTTCTCTCCTCAGAGGTGTAAAGTTTCCTTAACAACACTGATTTTTTTTTTTAACCAATGATTGTAGATCACAACAACCCCAAACAACACTAAAGGCCTGGGGATGAATAGCTGGAAAGCTGCCTGGTGAAAAAGGACCTGGGGGTGTCCTGGGGTTGTTTTGGCTGGATAAGAGGAAGCTGAGGGGAGACCTTATCACTCTCTACAGCTACCTGAGAGGAGGCTGTAATGAGGTGGGTGCTGGGCTCTTTTCACAATTATCAAGTGATAGAAAAAGAAGAAATGTCCTCAAGTTGTTCCAGGGGAGATTTAAACTAGATAGTAGGAAATCTTACTTCACTGAAAGGATTGTCAATCATTAGACTGGACTGCTCAGGGAAGCGGTTGAGTCAGCACCCCTGGAGATATTTAAAAGACATTTAAGTGTGGCACTTAGGGATGTGGTTTAGTGGCAGACTTGGTAGTGTTAGGTTTATGGTTGAACTTGATCTTAAAGGTCTTTTCCAACCTAAACTGTTCTGTGATTCTGTAATTTCGCTTTGTAAATTTTGTTTTCTTAAAGACAGTGAAATAAAACCCTGGCTTTTTAGCAAGGTCTTGTGTATTTGTGTTGTTCTTGTTTACTGGATTCTGTTTGGTAGAGTTATTGTCAACAAGTTTTCCTCGTCCTCTCTCTTGCCGAGTTGAGAATTGTTGCTGAAACAACTCTTCTCATAGTGAAGGGTCTGAGGAGGAAGTCATATGGGGAGCGGCTGAAGTCACATGGTCTGTTCAGCCTGGAGAAGAGGAGACTGAGAGGGGATCTCATAGCTGTTTTCTGCCTTCTCACAAGGGATGAGGTGAAACAGGTGCTGATCTCCTCTCTTTTGCAACCTATGATAGGACCCGAGGGAATGGCAGGAAGATGTGCCAGGGGAGGTTTAGATTGGATATTAGGAACAGGTTCTTCACCCAGTGGGTGGTGGAGCACTGGAACAGATCCCCAAGGAAGTAGTCACAGTACCGAGTCTGCCAGGATTCGAGAAGCATTTGGACAATGCTCTCAGTCACGTGGTGTGAATGTTGGAAGTGTCCTTTGTAGGGATAGGAGTTGGACTTGATGATCCTTTTGGGTCCCTTCCAACTTGAGTAATTCTATAATGCTATAATTCTATGGAAATCTTGACCTATGAATGGTGGTCATCATCCCCCTCCTCCCTGATGTGTAGGCATGGAGGGCCTCCATACACTCTTCTGAATATTTACCTTAATCATACAACATAAACCCATCTTGAATGTCATTAGTTGTATTATTGGTTTTTATATTATTTGCCTTCTCTGTTCTTGATATTTGCCCGTGCCTTTTTTTTAGTAATTTTTTTCATAACCTCTACTCTTTTTGCTGTTCCCGTATGACTGTTTCTTATTTGTTTCTTTGCTGAATCAGAACAAGCCTGCCTTACTGTAGGGGAGACAGTCTGTGCTGCATGCACAGCTGCAGAAGAAACAGGCCATTGTTCTGTTACTGTACATTTCCTAGCAAAAAGTGAGCTTTGAAAAAAACCAACCCAACTTCTCTTGAAGAATCTGAGTTTTGTTTGAAAAGTCAAATCAACCACCAAAATAAGTGAAACTCTGTTATTTAAAAATGGATTTTTGGCACTCTTTATGCCAAAAGCTTTGTTTTTCTAGGACATAAAGAAAGATTTTTTCCATGTAAGGCTTCTGTGTGCCTTGGTTTCTCACCATGTGGAGCACTGTCTGTAAGTGAATGGACAGGACATCTTATGCTTTCAAGAAAGTTTTGCACAGTCTGTCTAACTGGATAGCAAGTAATGACATGCAACTGTATATCATAATACAGTTATGAAATACAGTTCTAGATCTGTTGATATGAGCTTCTGGGGGTGCTGTTTCTGTTGTTTCTCCTGTTTCCAAGGACAGTGATCTAAATCAAGCTCCCATTCAAGTTAATGGATGAGATTCTGAGCTGATGGAGGTGGGTGCATGTCAATGGATAAAACATGTCTACCCGAGAGTCTGGATTCAGGCTTTCTGTTTAAGTTTTGCATTGAAACAGAGTTATGATCCATTAAACCCATGGCCTCTCACATCAGATACAAGAGATGGTCAATATACAGTATGCAGTTTAACTCAAAAGCTGTTTTAATGAGTTTTTCCTCTCTTTGCAATTCAAGGACACTTTCAGGAGTGCAGCACAAGAAATACAGCATCATAAGGAAAGGCTTTCCACAACTGTAGTTCCTTAAAAGCAATTAAAATAGTTGGCAAAAGGCAAATCTCAAAAGACTGCTTAAAAATGTGCATAGCTCTACTAGGTTAATAGTGACAAGTTCACTCATTTCCTGGTGAAATTCTTGGTTTTTTTGTTTCAGCGCAAACCTTGAGGCATTTCTGCACTGCATAAGAATTTATGATACAGGTATTTTTCTTTATATGCCCCATCAGTCTTTACGTTCCCTTTTCATTTTTCATTAGATCACAAAAGACTGATATGAAGAAGGATGAGACAACTTAAATGACCATGTTCTTCTGTTTGTTGTGATTCCACTTTAAAATATTTAGATATTTTCAGTGAAAATGTCATAGAAATTACTACAATTTTATTGAATTCCAGATCATATTATCCACTCAAATTTTGGAAAACAACCAAAACTGGATGTATTTTAGAGTTTTTACTTGAGGAACTATGTTTGCTCTTCTGTATTCTGGAGGAGTCCAAATGTTCATCCAGCTTAGTAAATAGTCTTAACCAGTAGCTACTTGGGAAAAACACAGGAAAGGAGTATTTGAAACAGGATGTGTCTAAAATATCTTGCCAAATATATGTCTTTCAATGTTTGGTAATGTGCTGAGTATGGTTTTCCAGACTGGGAGGCTATGGCCAGACCACCCTGATGAATATCCACCAATAATGAAAGAGTTTAATTTCTACTTCAACCCATTTATAATTTAATGTCCACAACATTCTGTTGCGGAGAGCTCTGGAATTTACCCATGTATTGTGTTTGGGAGAAAAAATCTTGATTGACTGTTTGCAGCATGCTGCCAAATAATTTTGAGTCTAAGCCCAGGAAGTGTAAGCCCCTCAAACCTCTCAAAAACCATTTCACTTTTGGGCTACATCTGCCATGCTCCTAATGCTGATGTTTCACATATGGTTATAAAGGACTCCAAACCTGAGACCTTTCAGTACTACCAGTAAGTGGTGATATTTAAACTTAGGGCCTGCATTCATGCTTTAAATACTGTAGTTGGTTTTGCTAATTAGCTTCAACATTGTAAATATGCCTGCTCTTGTACAGGAGAGTACTCTTGTTACAGTGGCAGAGGGATCCTGTGCCTTGTTATGAAGGTCCCGAGGGAACTCTTTAAGAGATTGGCTGTGTATCTGAAAACACTTGCAGCAAGTGATAAAAAGCAATTAAATATTTCTAACAAGTCAAATCATCTAATATGCAAGCATCACTGTTTAGTTTTGCATCATCTTTTTCTCTGCCAGTTTTGCTGTTCCGTCTCAGAAATATCTGCTCCAGTTTAAACAAAAGAAAAAAAGGGAGGAGGTGGTGGAAATAACTCAGGTCTCTCCTTTGGGTGCTGTCTGATAAAAGGGACAGATTCCATTTGTCTATCTCCAGATGATGGTGGCTGATGGTGAAAAACAAGAGCATGTGTCTGGAAAAATTGCATGCAGGGGGTCCTTGACGTATCCTTTGTACACAGCCATTTGATTACTGTTGCAACTGTAAGAGTATAATAAGACAGAGAACCCAATTAACAGTCCACCAGGAGCGGTGACGATGATCCTTGTGTACTGCTGGGATGAACTCATATGAAGATTTAGTTAGGCTCGAGGCTACTGCATTTACTGAATATTTTCCCTTGGTGGCAAGAGATACTGGCTTTGTTCCTTTAAGGGGAGGAAGCAAGGTGAAAACCAAAAGAAAGCATGACAGAAGGTTGCTAAAAGCAGCAAAGGGTGAATAGGCTCAATTCAGTTTAATTTTTCTTGACAATTACTTATAAATACAGTTGAATTTTACCTAAACCCCAATAGGAATAGAGCAAGTATACTTCCAGCTAAAAAAATCCCAGCCAACCAAACAAAAAAATCCCTAAACAAAACCAAACCAACAAACTTTACAGTACCTTGAGATGAGTCAGTCCTGTTGTTTCTAGATGCCCTTGAAGCCAGAAACCTGGCATGGAACAACATGTTGTTTTCTGTAAGGATACATTTACGTGCTTACCCGAATGGAGGTCTTGCTATAGTTAGGATGCAGATACTTACAATGTCTGTTTAGCTACTTTATTATTGATATTTTTTAATCAAGATTGTATTTGCAAAGCAAGAATTTATTCAGAGCATTATCTTCCTAAAATTACTTATTTTATTTCAAGACAGATAGACAGGTCTCAGTATGACTGAAGTACTTTTCAGCATGGAGTAGAGTTATATGTTTAGAAAACATGCTGGTGGTTATTTTGAAAAGTCATGCAATTCAGTATTTCAAGAAGTAGGACGGTGGGTCTTGTTGCTAAGAAAACAGCAGCAAAGTATGTATGTTCTGTGTCATCTCTCTGCTGTTTCTTACTTGTCAGAGGTGTTCTATTTTATGTTACCATAATTAAAGGCTGTAACAATAATCAGTCTTATCAACCAATCTGGATTTGTAGGTTGTATCCTTTGCACTAACAGGTTTCAGTGAGTTCATATGCCATTCTTGCCAGCTGCAGCATTGTCAAGACTATAAATCACAGTAAGTTTTTGTTTGTAGGATGAGCTGTTCAAGAGAGAGTGGACAATGTTGTCTAGAGCAGGACCTTGGTGTTCACTGTGGAAGTACATCTATGGCTGACACGGCATTTCCCAAACCACTGCCTGTTTGACCTTTGTCAGCTGTAGGGATTCACACCTCACAAAGGGAGAAGCCAAAAGTATTTTGTTTAGATATAGGCAGACAAAGGCTTGTGAAGAAGAATCATTATTGCCCCATTTCACTTTGGGAATGCATGCAGTGCCATGGGGCTCCTCTGACTCAAGCGGAACTGCACAGAAGCCCTGCTTGTAGAACTGGGAATGAAACCTTGAATTAACTAGAAAATTATCCTTTCTCCCTGAATCTTCAGTTTGCTGATTTTACACTCTGTTGCCACTGTACTGTACTAAACCCAAGTCGAGCTTCAACTTAGAAAATGAAGGTATTAAGGCTAAGTTGAAAGTATACATTTAAAAATGCCAAAATAAAGCTTAGTTCGACAATAGTTCGACAAAGTTTTAAACTGAGAAGGTCATCATAAAGGGAAATTTTAGTGAAGTCTAGTTGCAGTAATTGTGTACTGGATTGTATATGATGCCTTGTAAGAATATCGATAACAGGATTACAGAGCAGATCTAAACCAGTCTATTTCTATGGGGATAGAAAAATCCTACTGGCTGCACGTATTACATTAGCCCATGGAGTCCATGCACGGACTAAAATATCAGAAATAATGGTGTCGTCCTTTTCTCATTTTCATGACTTCTGTTACCTACAACAATGTTTGAGGTAGCTGCTTTCTCACTCTCTCCGGAGAGTCTTAATGTCTTTGCAGTACCCTGGAGTTTTCAGCATTGCTCAACATGAACTTTATTTAGATAGGGTTGCTTATTTTTTTCCTTTTTTTGGCAGTTAATTTTCCCTTGTTAAATCCTGAGTACTCAGGCACTCTCAGTAATTTCAGTGTAATTGATTCATGTTCAATTTTAATTTTCCACAAAGGAAAACCAAAGATGCTCTCACTAACATGTCCATTATCCTCTGGAGTTGTCCAATAAACTTCTCTCCTGCTGGGACTTGTGGTACAGTCACATTCAAGAGATACTTGTTTATTTCAGTTTTGTTACTCTCTTGTAAAGCTAGTCTGTGGTTCTGCAGGTAGTGCTTTCATTTGGGCAACAGAAATACTGCTTTTTTGTCCTTTTTATTGAGTAACTTTTGAAGGCATAGTGTTTAGCAAAGATTTGCCATCCTCTCTGGTAATACGCAAACTGCTTCTACTTTTCATGCAATAGACCTCCTCTTGTTTTAGATAGATTTATACAGTTAAGTTGTTACAGGACTTTGTTAGAGCTTCAACCTGTTTTGGATCTGATCCTTTGTAAATGACCCTAAAAAGGCAAGCCAAAGGTGTTCTTCCTGTGGGATTCGGCAGCTTTGCAGGTTCTCTCTAAAGCACATAACTTTGTACAAATATCAAAAGGAGTTGCCTTGGTAACAAAACCTCCAAGCCTTCATTTAATTTCAGAGGAGCAGAAGGTCATATGCCCAGTCAGCAGAGCTGTGTGTCAGGTATTAACAACGGGGGGAAAGTTAGTAGGGCCAAAGGTACTTTTGTTTTCAAATGTCACGAATATTGAAAACCATGTGAGAAGCAAATGATAAATTTCCTTATTGAAGGTAATGGCTGAAGCAAGTGCTTTACATTCATGAGGAAAGAGGAATCAGCTTGCCAGGAAACTACCCTGTCTGTACCTGCTTAATCTTGCTGTCATCACATGTGACACTATCTTCAGTGTGGTCATAGGGCATGCACTCGTGTTCCCAACAACAAAGGTAAGATATTGTCAGGCACCACCAACCTGGAGTAGCTCTGAGGAATTATGCTGAGATGAAGGAATAGTCAGAAAAGTTGGACCAGATGTTCAGCTCATTTTAACACTGCTATTCCCCAAACCGTACTAAATCTACACCAGGGTTCAGTATGGAAAAGTGAAACCCCATTTTCCTGCCTTTTAGTGATTTGTGTATCTGATAGCAAGTGAGATTTTGAAATCATGCTCAATTAAGGACAGCTGCTTAGTAGCTGAGTGTACTGTTATTGCATAGAGCAAATATAGAGACCATGTCAAAGAGAAGAGCCCTGATGGCTGACCGAGGTGCAGGTGGTCATCTCTGTGCTAATGGTGTGATGAAGTGTGCTTCTCTTCCTTGTCATGCCATGGGATCCTGCTTGTAACTGCCTCTATGAGCAGAGAAGCAGAAACAAAATGTGAGCGTGGCAAGCACAAGTGGACACCGTGAATTTTTGAGGTTGGTCCATAGGGGTTGAGAGCACTCAGTCACACAGCAGTACTGTGCAAGGAGCGAAAAGCTTAGCTCTCTGCCACCCTTTTTTAGGCATTTTTTCTGAAGTTTGGCTCTATTCTATACTGTTCCTCAGAGGCATATGAATAAGAAGCATAGCTAAGCCATGTATGCACAGATAAACCACTAAAGGAGAAATGTTGTAAGAGGGAGAGTGCTCTGAATGTCTTTTCTCAGTCTGCTGACCGACACCTACCCATTAGGCTGAACTAGAGCAGTGACATCACATTTCAAGTGTTGTTCTCCAGAATTCAGATAGCTTATTTGTGCCTCCTATCCTGGACCAGAGATATTAGGAGGAGTAGAAGAAGAGGAAAGGAGAGACTGACTTGGAGCCATCTAGGTACCAGTATATACGTATTTCATTTGGCCAGCAACTTGGTATCTGATTTGGCTCTGATTCCTTACTATGTCTGTTGTCCTGCTTAACAAACAGAAGAGAGCCTGGTTGCCATTTAACCTGCCACTGTTCATCTGACACCATTTCTTATGGTCATTTCCTTCCCCATAATATTTTTACTCTCCACATGGATTGCCAAGCATAAACACAGATTTTTGAAGAAGCCAAGCAAACTTGAAACCACCTTAAGAGCATCCAGTGATGTTGTGGATAACATTCTGTGCTTAAAAAAAATCATCAATGAACAGGATGTTACTCACCACCTACCAATTCTGTCACCATTACATTATGACTTGTTTGTTGTATCTGGGCAGAGCGTTTTATTAAAAAATATTTTATTATGAAACTTACAGTTTTCTAGGTCGCGTTATCCCTGAGGGATAAATGGTGAAATGAGAAATGGTTTTGATGACAAAAGTGGCAGAGAGGATCTGTCAGTGCTAACTGTTCTCCAGGTGACTGCATATTCATTCTCCTGACACTGGCTCTTGACTCAGCTGTGACATTTAAAACAGATAACCAGAAAATCCTGAGACAGAATGGTATCCATAACCACTTTAGATATGGTACAAATAGGATCTAAGAAGCCAGTACATCATTGTGTTACTCTGGTGTTAGAGCTAATTAGCAGAAGAGAGCATCAAGTGCTCCTACTTGCCCAAACCCGTGTTTTACTCTTCTACCAGCTGCTTTGCTCTGCCTCCCTTCTGTTTATATAACCATAACTGAAGAAGCAAGTTTCCCCTACAGAGAATGTGTCCAAGTGGTTTGTTGTGGTCATGAGGCTGAGGGGGGTGTTTATTTGGTCTTAGTTTTTCTGTAATTGGGAATAATAGTCTCTTGGGATTTCTTCTCTCACACTGTGGCTTCAAGTTATTTTGTGCAAATTCAAGACATTCTTGACTGTCTTTGCTGCTCCAGACAATCCTGCCTGTCACGACTTCAGATCCCTAAGGTTTGCAAAACCACCACACATCCTCGTAATCAGGCTCAGGTTAAGTGAGAGATATGTAAGAAAGGTCTTCCTGCAGGTGATCATTATTTATAATCCCTTAGGTGCTGTTGTTAAAACCATCCTGTTAGGCAACTATTGTGCAGGAGAATCACTTTCTGCCACTTTGAACTGCATGCAACATTGCTGTGTTTGGAGCACAAGAGACTTCCTCAAGGTCAGCTTGATGTGTTATTATTTTTGTAAGTTCTGCTTTGGAGGTTCCAGACAAATGTACTGAATACTAATATTTTCTTTTGTAAAAACAAGGATTGTGAGAGTACAAACAGTCTGCCTGGTTTTCAAAAATTACTGCCAGCACTGCTTCAGTTCATAGTCACAAGGTAGTTTTTCCTCCTTTCCCAATTTTTAAGAAGACAAGTTAAGAAGACAAGCCTATATAGCACAGAATTATACTTGGAAAGCATTTTAATATGGCTTGATTGGAGTATCATAAAGATCTTGAGGTTATATACATAGATAGAACTGGAAGCAATTATTATCCAGCAGCATTATATTTTAATGGCTGTTCCTATTTTTGTCTTGAATTCATTTGCTTAGAATAATAGCTAAATTCTTATGCAGTATATAGAGAAAGAATCACTGATGGTTCAGTTAGCAGACAAAAGGATAAATACATTTAATTCCATGGAAACTTAGTCAGATGGATTTGTTTAAGGGCAAATCAACATTATGTTTATTTTCAGCTAGATGTAATTAAGCAGGATTGATAGCTAACAAGTTACAGACAAGATAAAATGAAACATTGGCACAATAAATGAGTTCACACTGAACAAGGAAGCAAGGCCACTGTTAAGTATCTTGATTATTTCAAGATAATCAGTTATTCATATTCTGAGGTATTCTGCTTTACAAATCTTAAATTTTTTAAAGAGGGCAGCAATTCAGGCCAAATACTCATGGCAGTAAGGGCAAGGATATAAAACTCCTTCTTCCACAGGATGGATCCAGAGGAGATTTTTCTGTTGCTTATCAAATGTGTGTACAGTTGAGGATATTGCATTTTTATTTGATTTCAGTATATTTACAGTGGTCTGTTTTCTCCTTCTCTCTGCAGATAACTGTACATCTGATGTATGAAATTTTTTAAAAGATTCTGGGATAAATACCAGATTCTAGAAACTACGAGGTAAGCTCTGTCTTCTAGTGCTTCTGAGTGCATTTACACTGTCTCATAAAACAAGTGCTGTCTGTATGTGTGGCTATAATGAGATTCCAGTTTGAGTTTTTATTAGTCAGGTGTATTATTTAATGTTCTGAAGATGAGCTCTGAAGATTAATTTCTTTCTATCTCCTGCATCTCATACAGAGACCCATTTTTTAATTATTTATCCATCACAGTCTTCAGGTTATTTCATAATGCAGCTGCTGGTATTTGTTCTATGAAATAAATTGTCTTCTGAAGGTAAGTGCCATGAGGCCCTGTGCTGGTTGTTTTTATACTGGCAGTTTTCCTGTGAAAGTAGCAGCACAGTTATGCTTAGGTTCTTGAATGCATGCTATCCAGAGCTTCATACTACAGTCATTTGCAAAAAAAAGGAAATAAAACCAGACTAGACAAAGCTCTCCACAAGCAGTAGGTAGAGCTCTTTCATGTAATGATATCACTTTGAAATAGATGCTACTAAAAAATGTATGGTGTGTAACTAGCTGCCATTTCCAAATGTCATAGAACTCTTTGCCCTTAGAGAGGGGCAGCACAGTCTAGATCAGGTTACCTTTAAATGTAATATGATTTGCTCTTGTGCTATATCCAGGCTTAGAGTCAAGTGAGAAGGAATGGATATCAATTCTGTAAGGCAGTTTTCTGTTAATCTTGCAGGACTGTTAATGATCTGGGTAAATTTTTTAATATATATTTGCATATTTTTCAGCCCATATCTTTTAGTAGGTCCCACTTAATAGATTAATGAACAGCTACTGAGCAAACTGCAATAATATGGGCAGTGAATTTAACCTAAAATGTATTGGCTTACTTTTATTTGTCATGTCAAGAAATGAGACAGATTTAAAAGACAAGGTATGTTTTATAAAAGCGTAAAAGGAGTTACATTAAAAGGTGATAGGGCATGTCAAGTATGGGGATGGGGTTGGGATAGAGAGGCCTGAAAATAAAAACATGGGATCAGAAGATGAGATGAGAAATAAATTAAGCACCTAAATTACCCTTCTCAGTTAACCTCCTTACAAATCCCCAATTTAATTGAAAACTAATTCCTTTCCTTGCTAAAATGTGAAATGTAAATACCTTTATCTCATTGAACAAAAACTACTCACAAATCAACAGCAGCTGGACAGGGCTGAGTCTTCCCATTGCTTTCTGCAGCTCAACACCAAAAGGTATCCTATGGCTTTTCTGTACAAAAAGTGCAGTTGCTTTGATTGTGTGTGTAACACAGATGTGTTCCTGTGATCAACATACTAAACAAAGATGTGCCAGTTTCTCTTCGCATTGGCATTCTCAACAACCTAGTAAGACCTACCAGTGGTGTATATTTTTAGATAGATCCAAAGACAGAGATAGGGATGCAGACACATACAATAACCTAATATGCATCTTTCCTGGCATCTGCGTAACAGAGGCCTTTTCTTAATGATTTGTCCTATTCCAAGAGATTTCAAATAGCTAGTGAGCAAAGTGTTCATTTTAGTTTATCAGTATTATGAGATAATACTATGTGGTGCATAAACTTCCATAGTGTACTATTTCCTATGTGCTATTTTTATATTTTAGAAATTTTTTATATATGGATATTTATATAAGATATTTATATTCATTATATTTTTTATTTCCTATGTGTTATTTTTAACTCTATTTTTGCACTTGGATAGTACACTATTTTCAGTCTAATATTTTTATTAAATAAAAGTGTTTGCTGAGCTCTGTTTCCCCTTGAGAGAACTTCAAGAGAGAGGTGAAATGTTTTTAAATTTGTTTTGTGCTTACCTGAGGGACTGCAGTTTGCTGCCTGGCTGCACTGGGCTTCCTTCAGCAAAGAGTGTGAGAAGTCCTTTGTTTCTCTTCATTTGTTTCTCTTCATTCCTTCACCTTGTTGAGTTATTTCTGCCTATATTGAAGAAAAAATGAAAAATCCTAGTTTACAAGAGGTTTTTTTTGTTCTTCTGTAGGCCTTATTTGGGGAAGAACTTCCTAAGTGGAAAACCTACAGCCCTTCTCCATAAATTTCTTCAGAAATATTATTTGAAGAGATTCCTTTTTCATGGAATAGCCCAAATCTTATCTTTCTGTTGGATAACTCATACTGGAATAAAATCTTTCATTTAGATTGAAAGTGCTTTAAAAGGATATTTTGTAGGTGATTGGATCCTCTGTTTTAAGTAAAAGAAGGGTCCAAACTGCAGAAAGGGCTTTGATCCCTTCTGCCCCTGATACCCTTCAGTCAGATCTGCTTTGGCCAACACAACAAGAAGGGAGACACCCTGTGGAATGGCTGTTATTGTGAAGTGTGGCAAGAAAGACGTATCTGACCTTACATGCAAAGTGGCCTCCCAGACAAATGTCATTTTGATAACATAATGGCTATTTATAGCATGCTGCACTTTTTAGTCTGGCTCAGGATGAGGATGCCAATTCGCAAGCACACGAAACATTATGGTTTAAGTTAACAGAGCAGACAAAGGGATAGGAAAGGAAACAGGGAGGTAAAATGTCTTTTTCTCTGTGTGGACACAGACAAGAGTAAAATTATATTTTTCTGAATTCCAGACCCATGTTCTGTCTCAACACCTGCTCTGCCAGAATCAGCTCCCTTGATATACCCAAGAGGTCACAAATTGCAGGTCTGTCCAACTTTCTGCTCATCCCCTCTCTCTTTTCTTGAGCTGACCAGGGTAGAGAGGCTGGTAGGTTAATTACTTCATCTTGCACAGTGGGAAACTGCACAAGATTCCCAAGTGCTAGCAGCTTCAGCAGCTCCCTAGATACTTCTTCCTTCCCAATACCAATGTCACTGGCTCTACAACTTTCCTGCTCATTCTCTAATTCTCTTTAATCACATGGGGTAGTGTGACACAGCATTCAGCTTTTTGTTTGTTTTTCTTGTTAGCCTTTCATGCTTGAATTCAGATATTTTGCAGTTATGCATAGACCTCAAATGTTTTGGAAAGAGAGTAAGACATAACTAAGCATAACAAACCCATTGTTGTGATAGAGGAATTTTTTGGTTTGCCCAGCCAGGAGCTGTAATTCAAACAGCACAACAAATTAATATTTCATTGGTGGCTTCTCTAGTCTGGGTGCCTATTAACTAAAAGCTGTTGTGCATGTCAACAGGAAAACAAGTATGTTTTCATCAAACAGCAGAGAGCTTGCAGAGTTAATGTTGGAGGTTGGTAATGGAAATGTGCACACTGAAGTACAGTCACGTTCTCCTGGGAAGAATACACATAAGAAAGGGAAACTCAAGTAGTCTTTAACAGAAGGGCATTTCAGTCTAGACTGGGAAAAGGCAGTAGAATGTTGCAAGAAGCATGTAGAAATGGTACTGCTTAGCACCTTCCCCGGGGCAGAAATGGGGTGCAAGAAAAATGTTAATTATATTTCTTTCCCACGTAAAAGGAAATGTGCCCTTGTATTTACTGTTCATCGAGTTTTGGCAAAATCCAATGTTGAGATTTGTGGATTCTGTCTCTATAAGGATGGCCCAGCAGCTAAGCTGCTATGGGGTTAAAAGGTGATGCTTTCTAGATGTTCAGCTCCAGGACAAAGCAGCTCTTTCAACCTTTTCTGATTGCAGGGAAGACCTGCCAGTTCTGGAAGAGATTTGGCTCAAAGCTGAGGATCAAAATTCTTGGATGTTTTCTGACTATAGAGTTCATTGGTGTTCGTACTACTAATTGTCTATCTGAGAATGGGGGCTCTGTGAGCCCCAAGGAGCAGTTCTTCCCAGGATTTGACTGGGTGTCTCACAGTATCACAGTATCATAAGGTTGGAAAGGACCTCTGAGATCATCGAGTCCAACCTATAACCCAACACTAACACCAACCATCATCTAAACCATGGCACTCAGTGCCTCATCCAGTCTCCTGTAGTTGCTTAGTACACTGGCCAGTATTCCTTACTGTATCATGGGCTGTAAGTTCCATGTGAATGGTTTCCTTTTGAAAATGCTGCAGTGATCTGAGGATGGGGAAAATACCCCAAGCCCTGAACTTCTTTGATCTTCGGTTTTGTTTCTTTTCTGGTTCTGGTCAGCTGTAACTAAAACTGTAGTTCAGCTTCTCCCTGACAAGGTTAGGCTCTCTTTTCATGGGTTGGGGGTTTTGATTTTTAATTCTAAACCAGTGCTACCGTCAAGTAAGTAAAAATGTGGTATAGCTGTTCACAGGTGTCGGGCAGCTGTTGTCTGTGGGTAATGCAAAAGCAAGGAGGATTTCTAACTTACTACAAATCATTAAGGGCTAATGATTTTGCTAGCATTTGGCTGTTCAAAACCTGTTGTCTTCAGTCTCTTTATACTGTCTGATGAAAAGAGTAACGAATCAGGAGTGCAAGCACGTTCACATTCTCCACCATTAGTGGATGATGAATAAGGTGTCAGGTGAGGTTGTTTACTTGAAAAGTGAAAGGCAGGAAAGCAACCCTATAAAAAGAGACAGTCCTTCAGGAGGAAGATGGTTGATGAAGGAGCACAAAACTGTCATTAATTCTTTGCAAAATATTATTTGAGTTAGATTTCTGTCACAGGAAAACTTAGATTTAAGCTGGCATATAAAAACATACCAGATACTTATAATTAGATAAATATTGGGGGGGTGTGAGAGTAGAAACAACCAGTACTTTCTTCTTTCTTGTTTATATTTATGTCCCATCCATCACAAGGCCTTGTGTATTTCTACTACAAGCAAACTTACTATGGACTGAGGCATGGTGAATCCCATAAACTACCTGATAGTAGGCAAGATCAAGGAAATATTAAATATGCTGCAGGGAGAGGCTTGGTTAATGCAGGAGTTTCTTCTTCTAAAGTCTGATTGAAACAACTTTCATAAAAGCATTAGAGCTGACCTATCTCTTCATGCAGAAAATGAAATCTTGATCTCTCTGTAGATTAAACCTACAGAGGGTTATATGGTCTGGAAGGTTTGATGTATTGTGCTCTTCTCCAAATCCAATCAGTAATTTAAATGTGATCTAACTAAAAGTACAGTACATTCCTACCAAAATAAACAGAATAGAAGAATTTTACTTTCCTTGGGCACAACAATAGTCTTCATTTTCTACTTTGATAATTATGCTGAGCTATGTTTTATTTAATGATAAAAACTTTTATTGAGTTTTCCCTGAGCTGGTTGTGTATCCTTGTTTTAAAAATAGATGTTTATACAAGAATTACAATTATTTTCTGACCAGTTGATTGGATCATTGCAATTATTAGAAAAAATGTTAGACCCATTTTTGCACACGGAGAGGTGTCTCACATTTGTCGGATGCTGGCTTTAACACAACGGCAATAAGTGTATCTAAAAACATCTATTATTGCCAGGATAGTTTCAGATAGCTGTGACTGACAGTTGAAAGCTGAGCTGACTACCTGGAGCATTGATGTACTGCGATCCCTTAGCCCAAACTTGGCACTGAAGCAGAATAGTATTATTATGCAAGGTAAACCTTGGACAGTAAAACACTTTGAATACAAGACGAGTAGCGGAGAAATGAGAGAAGCACTCTGGGTCAGATCCCTGGCCACAACAAACTAGCCCATTCAGCTGTGGAGATGCACTGTGCTTTGACATTGTTCCTTTTAGAGCTTCTGACTGGACAGGTGCAGGTGGGGAAAGCAGTTTTCTCCATCTGTAGGCTGCAGATGAAAACCAGAATAACGTCCCATCTTATTGTTTTTAAGACAGAGGCCTGGGAGGTCAAGCTGCTTCTGGTTGCACCCAGGTGTGAAATTACTGTTTGGGGTGGGAGAAAACGGTGACTGCACCCCACCCCTCCAGTTCCCTGAAGTAGCCCACTAAGGCTCCATGTCCCAACTCTTTCTCTTTTCTCTTGCTATTCAGTTCCTGTGACAGAAGCAGCCAGGCACAGCCTAATCTCGCTAAACTTTCACCACAGGATAGATGGAAATCTAGATCCAGAGCTGAGTGCTTAGATAAGGACAGGCACTGCTTTGGGAGTCCAGCCAGACATTCCACAGAAATGCCACAGTGGGTCCAGTTGAGACAATATCTCTAAACCCATGATAATCCCTACGCAGCATGGACAGCTCTCCCACTTTTTCAGCTCCATGACTTTCTTTTCATAGCAAATGCACTTTCAGTCATTTTTTAATCAATAACACAAGCTAATAAAAGAGTATGAGTTATAGGGAGCTGCCTCAACATATTTCTCCCTTGCTAAGGCAGTTGTGAAGTTTTGACTGGTTGTAGACACAACAGGAAGATACCAAAGGTTTTTACCATTCAGGAGATTAATTGTACCTCATAGGCACTGGCATTGTGCTTTACCTAAGCTCATCCATACAGAAAGTTAATAAAACCTGCTCTGCTTTCTGCCTGAACCTAACCCTAACTGAAGTAACTCTATCATATTAGGGCACCACTTATAAAGGTCTATGCAGACTAAACCTTAGCAAGAAAGATACAAATCTTGTAAATATTATTCCATTTCACTCAGAGGCAAGAACCTCTGGTGCTTTGTAACTTCCAGAATAAAATAATTTAAATGCCATGGTACAGGCTAAACAGGAAACCAATTTTCAAACAGACTGTAGCAGTGAAAGGGGCACCCATTTTCCTGCTTTAATTTAGAGGTTGGGTAACGAGAAGAGAGGTAGAAAATGTAAATTTTTTTCCCTGCAATTTTTACCCTCTGTAATTGAACTGTACCTGGCTGCAGCATACGTTTCCACAGCTGCCAAGCAGGCAAAATGGGATTTTCAGAATGGATTAGAGGGACAAGGCAAGTTGAAAGGCACTTGGGCAAATTGCACTGAGAACAAAGTAGATGCTGAACTGTTACTGAAAATCAAAAGGAGCAAGGCTTTTTGCTTCTATTTGTGTGAAAGACAATCCTTCTTAATGACTCAATCTTCAGGTCTCATTCACATAGAGCTGGGTGAGGGTTTTTATTATGCATTGTGCTTTTAAATATACTTCTTCCAAAGGAAGAATCCTGGGTTGAATAAAGGTTGTGCATTGCTTGAGACTACATCCAGCAAGGAACTTGGTAATGAGAAGTTGGCCTGGCAGCCTTCTGACATGCTCAGGTAGAACCCATGTCCTGTGAAGGGCATGGAGAGAGTTCAGTGTTTGAGAAAGAACTTTAATTCTAATCCAAACCAGATAAAAAGATTTAAAAAGAGGTGGCATGAATTGTGAATCTGTTCCAGATTGAAAATCAAAAATGAAAAGCTCTCTGTTGGCACCCTTTCATGGTAGCTATTTTTATTCTGCTGGGCTGAATGTTCTTTCTCTGCTGCCCCACTTAGTTACGCGCATATTGCTTTTGCTGACAAACCTGTAGATTTAGGATGAAAACAGTTTGCAGCTGATTAAGGATGGTGTGCTTGGCAATTTCTTGCTAATCTCTCTTATTGTGCCCTTCATAAAAATGACAGTCATTATATAAATCCTAGTTTAAATCAATACCTGCAAGTGCTAATCTCTGAAGAGGAAAACGTCAAATACCTCCTGCTATGCACAAAGGCTCAAATTGTAAGGCACCCAACATTAAAGGCTACTTAAATTGTTCAGTTTTTTCCGTTGCCAAATGATTTGTACATTCTTTACTAGCATTTCTTGTATCATAAACCATTCTCACATCAACGATGCCTTAATGGTGGTAGGTGTCATGAGGTGACTTACGGTGCCACATTGTCATTTCTTGCCTTGTGGTGGAGCCACCAGTGTTCCTAACTCTCACCCAGGCATAAATTCTTGAACAGTGCCTTGAGGTCTGGAGTCAGTCTTCTTCATTACTCACAGGACCTCTTCTGAGAGATGTTTCTAAAAGCTCTGAGTGTTAATTGCATATTTAAGTGGAATGTAACACTTTGAGTGACCAGTGTCAGGAATTCCGGAGCCAAAATCAGTAGTAAATTTAATCTCTGTTTTGAGACCCTTAACCCAGGTTTGAACATTTATGGTCAGCATCACACCTCATGCCTATAGATGCTTTTCTTCCTGATTGGAGAACAGAGTGTATTTTGAGGTAAAAAGCTTTTACCTGCCCACTCTGCACCTGTTCCATCTCTGCAGAACTTTGTGCCCTGTTTTTTAAATTTGAAGGATCGGTTAGAACATATTATCTTGTAAAACTGTTTCAGAACACAGAGAGAATTTCTGCTTTCACGGACATCCTTGGTCCTTTTGAAAGACAAGCTGCTCATAAACCTTAGTCCATTTGGCACTTTATTCTAGGAAGTACTTGAAATCATAGTTTTCTTCATGACTGAGATTAACAAACAGAGGCTATGTAATTTTTACAACTTTTAGCAATTTGGTTTTTTAATAATGTACATGCCTGAATTTTGTTTGTCATTGCATTGTCCTTCTGATGAAACAGCAAGCCAAATTTTGAAAGTCCTTAGTTTCATTTCATTACATCCTTAGCTAAAAATGTCACTGATGCTATCTCAGACCAAGGAAGAGCTAAGGAATACTGTGTCACTAGCACCTTGAGATGTGCCTAGGTGCTCTGTTTCTTAGTTTCAGACAGCTGTTTCTGACGTTTGTTCTAGAAGTTCTTCAAATGCAACTAGGAAGAAGTGTATTAGGCAGAAGTAGTTACAGCTGGGGGATCCTGTAACCATGACAAACAAATTAATGAGTATTAACAGATTAGAGTCTCACACAGATTGTACAGCTGCACTGGATGAAAGGGTTCCTAGGAATAGACACCTCAGTTTTGTTGTGCTCCCTTAGCCATGGAACAGCACGAGAGAGAGATGGTTAGAGAGAGGGATGCCCAGGAATGATCTGGTCTGTGGAACTGGGTCTTATAGGATTTTTGAGAGATAAGGAGAGCTTCTCTTAGAGGAGCTCATTCTGTGTGTTTTTCAACAAAAACTTCTTTCAACTGCTATATTTGAGGAAGTGCCCTTGGGTTGCGCATACTCGTACTGATTTCCTCCTGTACAAACACAGTCAGAAAAACTGTATCTAACAGCCATCAACTTTTCACACCTCTGCAACTGGGAGGACTGCCACTTTTCTGTCATTTCACAGAAAAACTGTAGTTTCTTTCTGGTTTATGGCAACTTTTGGAAGTCAGGAGCAAATAAGTGTTGGAGAAATAACACAGCCTTATGAGTAGTAAATTTGCACCTTTATACTCAAGACAGCTAGTGCCAAATTCTGTTCACATAAACAGTCCTGCTGGGGAACACCAGGTTTGTGTGAAAGCACACTTCGGGGCACAGACTACTTTAGAGGTGTTTATTGCCGAAAAAAACCCAGTGCAGAACTGCAATCTCTTCTGCCTCCATTGCACTGGTGACATTTCTGTTGACCTTGTTAGAAATTGTGTTGTGATGCTGAAGGAGCACCTTTCCTTTTCCTGGAATGAGGTGATTTAGTTCATTTCAAGGGATAGAAGCATCTCACACCTTAACATTGTAAAAAAGATCAAATGTAATTCAAGTCACCTCTCGGGAGCTTGTGTGGTGAACCTAGGAGGTAGATTGAACCTTATTGTGACTCCAGGGAACTGCATGATACATCAACAAATGTTCACCAGTTGGATTTGTTGCAGAGGCTTAAAGGTAATGGTGGTTTACTGAAAACATGCTGTGCTCCAGCCCTTACAGATGTGCAGAGTGTGCTAGCTGATTATTTAGAGCTGGGTTTAGGAGCTTTGCAAGATACTACGTCAAATATTAGAATCAACAGAAACGGAGATGAACATTTAGGCTACTGGACAGCTGTATCAGAAATGCAAGCTATTGCAGGGAAGCTGCCTAGAGGGAGGCAGGCAGAAGGCAGAGGTTTGCCAGTGACAGAGGGAAGTACATCTTGTCTACACATCCTCTCAGCTTTTTTATTTCCCATAGCAGTGTCTTGCACTTTTATGTTCGGGCTTTGAACATGTTTTGGCCCCATCTCTTCTCTGTGTGTCTCTTTTTCATGCTGTCTTTCTTTCATACGTTGTCTTTGGCTTACCCATATTTCACTTCTTGTCTTCCTCAATTCTCCTCTGCATTGCCATTGTTTTTCTCCTTGCTTTTCCTTTCCATCAGTGACATACACTCTTTCTCTTTACCCCCCTTACTTTGCCACTCTTCCTATGTTATTTCCTTCTCTCCATTTTCCTGGGCAACATGCAAAGGCCAGCTGGTAGGATGTCATCACCCTGGTTATATCCAAATGGGAGCATGGATGCAGCTTCTTGAGACCTTAAAACCATTGCATCCTCCAGGTACCCCTTTGCTCTGAGAAAGAAGGAGACCAGTACATGATTCCTCTCAGGCTAACTGATCCAGGTAGTTCAGAAGGGGAACTGCAGCTGAGTTTCGTCTTCGCAGAGGTTCTGAAACCAACATCCTTTCCTAATAAGGCCCTCAAGGTACAATAAAGACCTGAGCTGTCATATTTGGATCAAGGCCCAAGCTAGGAGCACTTGAGTCTCCTGTACCATTTTGTAGAGAAGGTCAGGTCACAGTTACCATAAGTTTTGGTATTATTGCTTGCATTCATCCTCATTCAAATGCAGTCAAAATTGTTAAAGTTCTTTACAAAAGGTACAGGTTTTATCCTGTTATAGGGATATGCACTATAGATCACACCTTAGGAACAAAGGGGTAGTACATTGTGTTGGAAACTGTTCCTGCCTTTGGAGAGTTTCTGTAGTCTAAAAAAAGTCACCTACTGTGTTTGGCATTTGCTCAACTCACAGAACTTAGTTATTATATATGATAAGCTTGTAATTTATCCTGCCAAGCCCTGCTGATACACATTCAGAAATGTGTATCCTTTAATAAAATGCTTAGTCTCAGCTCTTTGCCTTTCTTCATTGTGTAGCCCCAGCAGATATTTTAATTGTAATAGAGGGAAAGCAAAGTTTAACTTTTATTTTTTTCCCAAATCCACGAGGAGAAATGAAATGTCTATGCAGATTATTTTGAATGTATGTTTCTTGGAAAATTTACCATATGAGTCTTGCCTTTTTATTTGATATTATTTTATTTCAAATGAAGCATTAGTTCAAAGAACTGGGCATGTTCAAGCAGGTTAGCAATTCCAGCCCTTTCTTGCTGAATGCACCACGTCACAGCCTTTTCCATAACCTTAGCAAGCTATGTCTTAAAACCTATTTCCTAGCTATAAGACCTCACTCCTTTAACCATTAAAACAAAAGCATTAATATTTTAATTTTCAGTTTAATTATGGCTTAGTGTGTATTATTAATACCCATTTGTTCTTATAACAATACTGCACCTTGTTTTAAGTGTCTCTTCCTTGTCAGTGCTTTCCTACAGATGTTTTTGTGATTCTGTCAATGTGATTTTTCAGGGCAGCCCTATCCCTTCTCTTCTGTTGCTTTGATTGGTTGAAAAAAGCCAGCCGAACTCTGCAACCTTTGGACTGACTTTTGGTTCCTATTCCTGTCCTTATTGTTTTGTCGTTTTTTTTTTTTAATATCTGCAGCAGTTTCAATCTTTCTTGAATCTGAGTGACCAGAATTGTTCACATGATTCCAAATATTCTCTGTGTAGCTCATCAAATCCTTTACTAGAGAGACACCCTACTTTTGTCAGAAATTTTAGGTAACTAATAATTACCAATGACTATCAGCAGAAAGATAGTTAATATTTCAATCTCAGATGCTCTTTCACTTTAACCTTGCAGCAATACTGATTTTAAGACACAATTTTCTTTAGATATGTATGAATAGTTATAATTACAGCTTTTTTCCAGAAGGCTTTCTCCTTTCTAGCATTTGCCTAACTTTACTCTGCATTTTCAATAGAAGTTCAGATCTGATAGTTTAGCCAAATCCTCAGATGTCAAGAAGACTGCAGTTAGCCCATGTGCCTATAGATGCAAAGGCCTCCTTCTCTCCTGCTGTTGTGAGTGCCAGCTCACAGTACATTCCTGCTTTCCTGACCTTTCCTTTCAGTGCCCAGCTCTGTTAAGACTCTCCTGAGGGATGCTACAGAAACAAACAGACTCACTTCCTGAGCAGAGAAATGACAAACCTTAAACAGGCCTATGGGATGGTGAGGGATGAACTACTCTAAAGACGGTCTCTTGTTAGGAAAGAATCTTGTTTCTCTGCTAAAAAGTTAAGAGTCCCTGTAGACTCCAGTCAGTTGCTTCTGGAGGGAGCAAACATGAGTTTTGCATTTTCTTCTAATATTTCATGGAAATGTTACACTAATGGATGCTCGATTAAATTAAATATGCTTAATTTATATAAATGCCTCCATTTTTTAGGTGGGAGTTCATCAATTCCCAGAGAACCCACAGGAAATGAGTGGCAGACCTGAGAAGGATTTCAGTCTCTGTATTCATGTGCTTGAAGCACGGAGCTCACTTCCCTTTGTTGAGAGCATGGTATCTTCACATGGGTTTTTCCTTTTTAAATTCAGTTGTAACACCATCATTTATTATGTATACATTCTTAAGATGACTAAGATATTAATATAAATCACTGTTCATTTTAACATTAATATCAGCTACTTAATTATTTCTTAATGGCATAATGCATACACTCAACCCATGTCTATGCAGCAGTGTCAAGCTGACATAGTCACCTGTTAACCACATGGGATTTTCAAAGTATGTACAGACAAATTATATTGGTCCATCTGCACTGGGCAATTTCAAGAAGAAATGGTACTTGCAGAGTAGCAGGAGTGGAAATGAGATGTTAATCAGTGGCTGATGTCCGCTAGATTGATGAAAGAAAAAATAAACAAAGAATTCCTGGATCCTTCATGATAGAGGGGCTGTTTTCTGGCAGTAGCTGTTAGGGAATTTGTTTCAGAAAAGAAGGGCAAGAAGGAGTACTGTTGTGTTAGGGCATCGGTGGTGTCTCTTGGGCAAGCAGCACATCAGCATTATGCCACGTGCCTTGGGCTGAGACCACCGAACACAGCTCTTCCTGCTCTACCTAAATGGTTCAGAAAATGATTTAGAAACACTTTCTGGAGAGCCACCATAAGGGAAGTTCACTGATTTTTACCTTCACAGTTTCTTAACTGATTCAGTTTAACTGCTAAACCTTTTTCCTGTTTTTTTTTTTCCCCCAGTGTGTGTTCAATGCCTTTGTAGACTAAAGACAATAGTTGCCATTAGTGTTAAGCCGATTTCATCCCTGGAGTTCAAGTGCTTTGCAAGGATGGGTAAGTGTTATCAATCTGATTGAGCAGTTACATATGCCCAATTACAAAGACTTGAAGCAATCGTTGGAGGACTTAATGAATGAAACTCGGGCTGTACAGGCTCAGAGGGCAGGGAAGGCTTCCTTGACCCACTTCTGTGGGACTGTCTCTCGTTTCTCAGAGCTGGAAAATGATTGTGTGTATGTTTATCAGAGTGATGGGCCATGTAAGGAGGAGGGTAAAGAAAATAAAAGTTGTTTTATAACAGTTCTTTGACTTTTTTGAAATGAACTCCGTGTAGTATTGAAAGTGAAAATAACTATTTGTGCTTTTGACTGACTTGATTTCCTCTATTGAAAAGCACTCTGAACAAGAGCACTGCTGTTCATAGAACTGTTCTGAACTCTTGGTGTTGAGCTGAGCTCAGGAAAGCAGAAAGGGTCATTGCTGCTGACTAAGTGAAGTTGATAGTTGATTTGTTGAAACAGAGGCAAACACAAATCATCTTATCAAATCAGTAAAGCAGATAGTGCCATCCAGGCCATAGAGTATATTTTAATAAAGGGTCTGTCTTGGAAAGGAAAAATCTAGCAATGTAACTGAGGCTGTTGCTGTTAAGATACTAAACATGCAGAGATAACTTACATGAGAAACTGAATGTCCTCATATGTTATATCTCAAAAATACAGGCATATAAAGAACATGATTTCTTAGCTTGTGCCTGGGGTCCTCAGCTAAGAGCAAGGAGTTCTAAGCTCTAGTGCCTTTTCCAGGACCTTGCTATGCTTCTTATCCACTGAGTCCTGAATATGAAGTGCATCAACAGGTTTTTTTTAATTTATTTCTGTGCTTTAAGTTATTGCAGACTAGAGGATTTCAGGATTGCATTTCTGAACGTGGCTAAACTTTACCTTCTTGAAGCCAAACCCTCTTTGGGACACGGTACCACTGCACGTTGGGATATAAGCCTTACGTATAATACGCAATATTTAGTTACCAAAGTCAGAATGAGATTTCAGTAGTTTCCAAAATTGAATGGGACACATATTTTGCTAAGGTTGGTTTAAAATGGAGGTTTGAGTTCTTGTATCACTTCTATGCTGTTAAAAACTTTATTCAGGCTCAGAGATAATACAAAGGTTCCTGCATTTTTACCCCTCTATTTCATGCTGCCACACTTTTCATTAATGCCTTTCACAGACAAGTCAACAATTCAAGTAAAAAAAAAAGGAAAATAACTTGTAAACTTTTTTTTTAATTCCATGGGCCAATGAGCCAACCCAGTCATGCAGTGAATTGGCAAAAATTCCTTGTCTTTATATCTGTTATACAACACGTGAACATGAGCTATGATCAACTGTGCTGTCCCTGGAGGAAAGATTTGAGAGAGTGAATTTCAGCAGGGAGAAGCCATCAGAAGGTGCTGGGGTTGTTTTATAAATGCTCCTCAGTAGGCTGAGGCTCTCGCTTGGGATAATTAAACATCTGATTATGGACTCTGTTTCTACAGTAGCAGACAGAAAAGTTGAGGCCAAAGTATAGAATAAAATCTCTTACCTTATAGATTCACTGAAGTGTTGTAGACATATTTTGAGCAGCATGGCTAGCGCCACCTCAGTGAAACTTGCATATTTCACCAGCTGTTACCCACACAGTAAAAAGCTCAGAAAAGAGGCACTGAAAGATTTAGAGCAATGCCACCTAGTGATAAAATAAAATCTCCTGAAATAACTCAATTTTAATTTTACAGGCTTTAAGATGATTATTTCTTTACTGTACTCTTCAGCAATTCCACTTGTTAGCGTTGAACTTGGACATGAAAAATGCCTTGAAGCATAGTTAGAGCTTTTGCTGAGCACCAGATTAGATTAGTAGACACGCTTCATACTGCACTGAGTTGACCAGGAGGAGCCCTCTTGCCTCACTGCTTTTTCTCCTGTCTTATACCAGGGAGTGGCTGAATGCTGATACCACTACTTAGCAGGAGGGAGTGCATCTGCATCTGACCATTTTTAGCCTTTGGTGCCTGACAGGGAACCATCCCCCTCCCCCCTCAACAGCTGCTTGAATAAGGTGACCATCTGTTCCTTATTAAAAAAAATAATAATGATACTTTATTCAGTGCTTAATGTTCTCCAACCTATATGAGGTGTACTTTGTTTCACATTTCAGCAATAATCACACAGAGGAATCTATACAAAGACACAATGGCATGATTTGGTAAGATCCATGATTGTTGCATTGCAAGTAGAACACTGCAAGTTTTTCCTTCCCTTGTCCAGCGTTCGTTGTTTCTAGTTTTCGTATTTCTTTTCATTATTGTATTTCCTGGTAAGGCAAACAGTTATTCAATATCTATGATGCATTCCAGTGACCCTTTAATGCAAAATTATACATTAGGTGAGATGTGTACAAAGACAAACCTGTCTTAAAGACTAGATCTTTGGTTTTCTTTCCCATGTAAATTCCTTTGATTTCAAATGAAGTGTCAGCCTCTCCTCTTTCTTTGGTATTGTCATAATCTCCTCTCTGAATTGAAATTCGAATGGAAAATTTGCTTAATCCCAAGCCCTCCCTTTGGATGCTGACACAGTTCTGCTCCCATTAAGAGGTAAAAGTTGCAAAGAGCTAAGAAAACATTGAGAAGTCTCTTGAAGCTCCTCCCTTTCCCACCCTGAAGCCAGCATAGTAGTTTTGATGGAAAATAGGTTCTCACTCCTTAAAATCTAATTGTGTAGCAAAGTAAAAACAAAACCCAAAATAAACTAAACTTCAATTTTGCTATACCAAGAGGCTTATTGAAGACTTGACCTCTCATCTGCTCATCTTCTTTATTTTCTACAAGTAAAATTAAAATGTAGTGAAACACCAGCTTTTTGCAGTGGTTTAGAAGTGTGCTCTTGAGCATGAGTTTTTGTGATGCTCATTATAGTTACCTCACACTAGAGTAGTAATAGAAGAAGAATATGAGAGCAATTTAGGGGCCAAGCGATGTGTTTTTCCTAACAATTTATTTGCTCATATCTTTTCTTTTTTTCTTACACTGTCAGAATTGACTTTTTCTTTTTCAATTATTAATATACCGTGGCTTTTTGGTGAATTGTTTAGGAAGCTATGATACTGTTTAGCGTGACAATGTGCATATGTACACTTCATAATGATTTGGAAAGGGGCAGCACTACAGAAAAGAAGGTGTAGGAATACATGGGTTTGTTCTCATGCCAAAAATACAGACAAAATTGTTTCTTCCAGGAGAGAATTTCAAAGAACAGATAGGCTTTGTCATCCATCTCCCTCTGAATTTCAATAGGTTTTGTATGGCCTGCCTTTTAGAAACCTCCATTTTTCTTTACAAAAGGATGTTGTTTACTGCACAGCACTTCTGAACCTCCGACTGGAATGAGGTTTCATTGTGTGAACAGTCTTGGTAATCTTTATGTGCGGTGCATGTGACATGGAGGGAAATACTCAAGTTTTCATTTCTCCCCATGCCTTTCTCATTGCTAACCTGTCTCCTCTATGCCAGCTGTGGCCTCTAGCAAACAGCTCTTTGTGGCATGATTGGTGGCAGAACACTGGACTGTGTCACTCGGTGCCATCAGATGTGACACATTCTGACCCTCCCAATGCCGAAGCTGATACTTGCAGAAGACTGTAGTATCCTCTGAGCTTTGTACCTGAGCTCTTATCCTTTGCCAGCATTCCAGCTCCTGTGCTTCCACATCAGGAGTATGAGAAGGTCATTGGTTACAAGGAGAAAGGTTTAGGTAGGAACTGGGAATGAAACAGCTGAATGTGAAAAAATCTAAAGGTAGCTATGCAGAGAACCTGAAGAAAATTAACCTTAACAGGGGTAAATAGCTATTGACTTAAAACTCTGGCGTGATGCTTTCAGTTATTTGAGGGGGGTTCTTTCCTGTTTTTTTATAGTAATGTTTAAGACTTTTTTAAATTTATGATGACATGAAGGAAGAACTACTGGTCTACAGTCTTTTCCAGGAATGGGGAGGCAAGCTGCAGACCTGTGAAACTGGTACAAGAAAGAGCACAGACTCACTCACCTTAGTCATGCCAAATTACTTAAATCTGGCAGTACTTGGCAGCTGAACTACAAAAGAAGTAATCAAAAAAACCCAAGAGAGATGATGAAGATAGGAAAAAAGTATCTTTGCTGTGAGGCTTTAGTTTGAAATGGAAAATACAGAAATTTTGTAAGTAAATTCCATCATAAGGATGTTTATACAATGAAGTCTTGAAATGTTTATTTTTCTGTTAACAAGGAGAAGAAAAGTAGTAGTGGAAAAGTTTAATTGACCTTTCAGAAACTTGGAATCTCAAAGCTAAACTTGAAAGAAACTTGTATTTACCTTGTGCCACATCTCTCATTTCTGTAATCAAACTTAAGTTTGCTCATAGACAACTTTCAGCTCAGATAGGAGCAAAATAGGAATCAAATACATCGTTTTTACCCAACAAAATTGTCATGGAAACTATGAAGACCACATATAGGTTTTTGAATGCAATAAATTGCATTTTATGTGGACAGCTATTTTGTCCCATGTTCAGATGAACACTCACAATTATTGCTCCACCAGAGCTGAAGAGCTTTTTATTAATTGGGCCGCACCTGTACATTTTCACCCATTTCTCTCTATCAAAGAGAAGAACAATTATGAGGGTTCAGAAAGTGGAATGAACTGCAGTTACTGCTCTCTCTCCCCCAACCTTCCCTGAGTCTTTCTATAATTCATTTGGGACGTGGTTGGGAGCTTCCAAAGGCAAACAGTTTTGTTGGTAATTCATGAAAGTTTTATCACCTCTGTGAGTGGATTTCTTGAAGATCATCCTGCTGGATCTTTTAATGTTCCATTTTTAGTTCCACTTTCAGTCTTTCCTCTGATGCACGATTTCTGTCCCTAACTCCATCTGTCCAGCCATTTGCCTTTGGCTCAGTCATTCCCATGTTTCATATACGTCTTTTCACTTTGATTTTCTTCTGCCTTTTTCCCTTAAATCTGCTGCTGTTGTTGTTGGGTTTTGGTTTGGTTTTGTTGAGGCTTTTTACGTTACTTTCAGATGTCACTTCAGGAGCTTTCTTTCGCCCATTGTTATCTTCTAAAATGTTACTGAGACCATCTGCTCCACAGTGACTCTGCTGAGCAGTTCTAGTTCTCTAATACCATTTGCACAGACCTTGTTTCCTGACAGACTTGGTCTCGAGCAAAGAACTCAGTAGTATAAAACCCAAGCAAGCCTTGTAAATGTGACAAGCATATCCTTTTAATATAAATGAAGTACATATTTTCATTACTTTTAGTATCTCTCTGCCATGGCTGTCTAAGCTGAACATTTGTCTATGTGGATAATCAGCAGTGGCTAAGAGTCAGATTCAGGAAAACACTTCAGCACATGGGTAATCATACTCCCATTTAGCCAACAAACACATACATGCTGTAGTTCCAGCAAAATCCACGAGGCTTTCAGCATGGTCCTAACCTTAAGCATTTTTAAAATGTTCAGTTAAAAAAATCTTCTTTCAAGGGCTTTATTTTTCTGTTTCGTAAGCATGTATTTTACGCATAAGCTATTTCTCTCTGTCTATTTCAAGTTGAAAATTGATAAAGTAAGCATGGGAGATCATTTTCACTGGTTATCTCTACAGTTTTCACCTTCTGCCTGTCAGACACCATGTTGCTTACCAGCCCCTCTGTTGTTCCTTACATCTGGAAGCAATAAATTAAAGTAAACCGAAACTCCTTGTGGAGAAATAACACCTCTCCTCCTCCTATCCTCTTCACTCGGCTCACTGGCCTCCAGTCAATGGATACTGAAAAACAATCCTTATGCTCCTTTACTATTTGCACTATTATGTCACTAAATTAGTATGCAGAGTTGTTGTTCACTCTGGCACCTGGCAGCATAACACTTGTATAGATAAATGTGTGTAGAGAGGATTCTGCCTGCAACTTAAAGTCTGAGTACCTAGAGTCTGTGAACTGGGCTTTCAGTTTCCAAGCTCTTAAGCTTGTAAGATCCACACAGTCCTACTCAGTTATGGCGTGAAATAATTAATCTTAGTTCTTAATTCCTGTGCCTGTTAACTGCCAGCATTCCTGGATTCACATATCATAAATACAAAGTGGTGCCTGCTGTAGCCCTCTTCTCTTCACTAACATCATTTAACATAATACATTGCAGATCAGGAGCCATGTGCCTGTAAAGAATATTGCCATTGTTAATACATTTGTAACAGTAATATAATACTCCAATAGTGTGAAACAATTACAATGTTCAGGTGGATATTTTTAAATAGGGCAAATGATCTTGAAATCATTTAAGATAACCGTATTCCAAGCTCTTTAATCTAGAACCTTAGCACAGAAACACTGTTTTGCTTGGCTTCATCAGTTTGCTAAGATAACTCATCCATCTTTTCATCACTGTGCTCAAATGCCCCAGATATGTTTTGGCAATCAGCCCAAAGTGGAGCAATAGTAGCTGTGCTCTCTCTGAGCTCATCTACTGTTGTTTCTGCTTTGCTTTCCTCATACCTGTGCTGCTCAGTATCAAAATAAACCAGCTTAAGGCTTGCTCTTATAAACTGTCATAAGATGATGCACAGCAAGGATGTATATTTAGAGTGCTTGTTCTGGAATCTTTCTGAAGTGACTTTTATCCTGTAATTGAAGCGGGCCAGCTCATAGCAGTGAGCTGGTCCACTCAGCTGCCATGGGAGTTCCTGATAGCATTTCACTTTATTCTTTTCATATTGTGCATTCGAATACACAGCTTCACTGATGTTCTTCATACACAGAATATATAAGGCTCTAGTTCTTGATTTTCTTCAATAGTTCTGTTCATTCCCTGTTCTACTAACTTCAAAAAAGGTTATCAAACAATAGTGTTTCACTTTCTTTTGACTGTGCGCTTTTTAACTATGCATCCAATTCTTTCCTTTTGAAATCTCTTTCATGCCTTCTTAGTCCCATTTCTGTTGCTCAAAATGCAGATATTACCTTTGAGCCAGCTCTACAGTCCTCTTAAAGCATGGTTGTATGCTCACTTCACAGCTTCAGAAAGATAGGTTTAAGGGAGACCTAGGCTTGCACAAAAGGTTGCTCGTGTGTTTAGTTCTCTCAAAACATGTGAAATTTGATTATTACAATATTCTGTTTCCAGCTCTTCAAAACTCTATTGCTTGCACATCTGCTAGGATGAACGATTGAAGATGAAAGCAATGTAAATCTTGTACTTAGGAGGCAGTTGACTTCCACAGTGAGGATATGGGTTCTTACAACTTCCTCTGTCATACTGGCCTTCTTTGGCATCGTATCACCCTGTGCAGTCCCCGAGGAAAGAAACACCTCCTGTAAATGTTAGTGCTTTGCTGACCTCATACTGAATGCTAACTACTTGTTGTAAAATAATCATAGTAATTTAATGGCTGTTTAAAGATGTAGTCAGCAATCCATTTGGGGATTGAAATTGTTAAACTAACTTTATATAATTTTTTTAAGCACTTGTTTCAGTTTTGACTGTTAAAACTGGTAATGTCGTTTATTCACCTTCTGTTAGATAAGGGAACCTAAATCTCTTTTATTGAACCAACTGATGTAGCTGGGAAAAAAAATGTAGCTTTTTTAATCCATTAGGTCTATGACATTGCTTGTGTTTGGGAGACCCTTGCATAAAAAATCAAAATTACCTTTATGAAACAGATTGAAAACTGATTAAATGCAAGGTTCTTAGTTATAATTACAAAGTCAGAATCATTGCTGATGTTGGTTTGTTTCTGGAGAGGTTCCAGAGGACTGGGGCCAAGAAATGATTTCTGTAAATCTTGCTAAATCCAGTACATCAATGTAAAGTCATTATAGATAAAGTTTGTAGGTTAAAGAAGGAAGTCGTAAACTATAAAAGAGAGGAGTGCTGAGTGATCTGGATTGTTTGGAAAGCTGCATACAAGTAAATTATATGTATTTCAATAAAGTAGGGTAATAGATGCCTAGGGACAAAGATCATTGGCCATGCAGGGTTAATAACCTGTTCCAGAGAGCAGCAGTCCTGAAGAGGGCTTGAGGGAGATAAGAGGCATACAAGTGAGCATGGGTACTGCGCTGCACAACAGGGAAACTCAGTAGTAAGGAAACTGAATGAAATCCTTGGCTGGTGAAACACTGGGTACCCAGTAAGAATAGAAATGTGATGTAACATCCATTTAGCACTGGCCTGACCTCTGCTGAAAAAATATCTGATGCTGCTATGGACCACAATTCAAGGAATAAAAAGATTTAATGGGAATAAATGAAGGGTTGGAATATATGCCTTACATAAAGAGACCAAGGCAGTGCTGCCTAGATGCCTCTACCATCACAACCTTAAAGCTACCATCTGAGGATAATAATAGTACAGTAGTTCTATGGACAAATTCACAATAACAAAAAAAATACCTAGAACTCAATGCAGGACCAAACAATATTTTAAAGAGAGGCAGATTTACAACCTTTACAAATAGCTGTAAGCAATCATTGGAACATTTCCACAACAGCTGTAATAGATTAGTGCTGATTTTTAACTCAAGATTGGTACATTAAGGATCTTGTCTTGCTGATTTGAGGGAGCCAGGAGAGTTGCTTCATTGCCTTTGTTATTGATGTTCCTCTTTCTGTGGACTGGCGACAAAATGGAAAGAGGCATGTCAACCAAGGGAAGACCTCTGGGAGAAAGAAAGGCTTAAATATATACACTCACAGACAGGAATTTAAACTAGAGAAAATCCTTTCCTATTGCTTCTTTTCTAAAATTTTTTGTTTAGTTTCTGATCCCGAGGAACAGTTATGGGTAGAAACCAATAGGGCCTCCGTTGGCTGCTAAGCAGTCCCTAGTAGGTATCACTCACTCACAGGCCAAAAGGCACCCGGAAACATGGATCTGCTTTAATAGTAGGAGAGAGGTTGTAAGGAGAGATGTTGATGAAAACAAACAACCTGGCCTAAAGAAATAACATATATTTAACATATTTAATAACTGTCTATGCTTAGAACAGGCATCTAAAGGCTAAATTCTATTGTCATAGTTTCTTAATGACGCTGAAAAGAGGTTCTCCTGCTCTACTGTGCCATTTCTCTTGTTGTACCTTTCCCTCATGTCTGATTTTTTTATTTTTTTCAACATCAGTCATTCATTTACAGCACTTCTGTTGATTTAAATGGGCTTTGGATCAGGCTCCAAGTTACCTTGTGTTTGAATATGGATTTTCTTTTATCCAGAGGAAAGAAATCAATAATTTGTCATGACAAACCAATGCTCATTTGGATTCACAATCACGCGGTGAGCTTTTCTATCATTTTCTAAAGCATTTGAGAATAATGGAAAAAGTCTTACTTGTGATCTTTCCTGTTTTCCTTTGTTTTCCCAGATTGATTTAAGTTCTGTACTCCTTTTGACCATTTATAGAATGGATTACATTAAATCTATCATTTTGTTTGTTTTAAAGGCAGCACAAAGTTTCTACGCTTTCTGTGCCCTGAGTCTTTCCCAGAGGACCATTCAGGGCTCCATCAAAGGATTAACTTTTCTTGTGACAAATTAACAAACTTATCTTTAGGACCAAGCTAAACTATACCTTGACATGGGTTTGAATATTCTGTACTGCTCCTTTCCCTTCCAAGTTTTGCAAATGGCAGATGATTTTTTTTTTTTACAGACCAGTGTTCCCATCCCCTTAGGTGCTGTCACCTCTCTGAAATCCCACCACCTTCCCAACCTAGGCTGTCTCATCACAGGCAATGCCCAGGTGCTTTCCTGCAGTGATTTCCCTGCCAACTCCTGTGAGGATTGCTCAGGCAGCCTGGAACCTTGCCGTGTCCCTGCACAGCTGAGTGGCTTGGCAGTGCAGGCTGGTGGTCAGAGCAGAGCAGGGGGATCTGGGCTGGAGGCTTCCCCTGGCTTTGTCCTGGGTTGCCTGACCTCCTCCCTGGGCCTTGGCTTCTGCAAAGAGAGATGGTGATACTTTGCTGATGGCCCCGTGAGTGGCTGTTGTGTGGTGCAAGCTGGAGGAGGGTGTGTGGGGTATTCCCAGGCACTTTGTGTTTGCTGGGCTTGAAAATGAAGCCAAGTGCTGACCCCATCCGTGTGGATTTTGCCAAAGTGTTTGGTCCTCCTGTCCCCAGGGCCGCCTGCCTATTGACTCCTGCTCTGGAGGGGTCTGGCTCCACTAAGAGCCCCTCCAGCTCCATGGGAAGAAGAGTTAGAGGTATTGGGGCAGCTCCAGGGCTGGGGTTATGGGGGGGTGCTGAGGGTCATGGATGAACTGCTGGGCGTATGGGAGGCTGAGGGGGGTATGGCGGGACTGCCGAGGGAGCTGAAACGGGGCTGGTGTGTGAGGCAGGATGCAATCAGGAGGCGGGGAGTGGAGGCTCTGATAGAGGAAGGATTATGAAAAGTGCGTGAGGTGTGTTGGTGGGTGCGAGGCGTGGGCGGGGTGGTGCATGGAGAGGGGGGTGCGAGAGGTGCAGGGGAGGCGTCAGGAGCGTTGTGGGGGCTGGGGGGTGTGAGATGCGTTCTGGGGCAGGGCAATCCTCCTCGCCCATGATTGGCAGCGCGGCGGTGTGTGTCCCCCACACCCCGCCCGGCTGGTGCTTTCCCTCCGGCCGCCGCTGAACTAGAGGCGAGGAGGGGCTGGGAATGCAGAGCTGCCGGCGCGCACACACGCGCTCCCTCTCGCACAGCCCGGAGCAGCAGCCCCGCCGGCCCCTCCTGCATCCACCGCTTTAATATATATATTTTTTTAATTTCAATCCCCCCTCCCCTCGGCTGGGCGCTGCCCGCCCGGCGCCCTCCCCGCGGTGCCTCGGCGGGCGCGCAGCGCGGGGCCATGCCGGCGGGGCCGCCGCTGCTGCGGGCAGCCTTCCTCCTCCTCTTCCTCCTGCTCTCCCTCGGCGCCCCGGCCCGGGCAGCCGTCTACACCAACCATTTCTTGGTGGAGCTGCGCGGCGGGGGCCCGGCGGAGGCCGAGCGGGTGGCGGCGGAGCACGGCTTCGGCGGGGTGCGCAAGGTAAGCACCCGCGCAGCATGGGGAGGTGAGATGCGCGGTGCGGTGCCCTTCACGGTGGGCTGAGGGCGTGCCGTGTCGTCCCGTGAGCATCTCGACTCGGGGGGGGGGGGTGGTCCCCGGCATCGTCCTGCCCGCCGCTTACCTGGGGAGAAGGAATACCGCATCCCGCGGTATTCCCTGCTTTCCGAGGGGTTTTCAATGCTAAGAGCCACCGCAAGCGCTCCTCAGCAGCGGCCCTGAAGGGTGGTTTTCTTGGGCTGGGAAGTAGAGGAGTTTCCCACATGATGCCTTTTTGACTTACTATGTAAACATCCTCCAATTGATCTCCCATCCTGCGCGAACGGCGGGACCGCCCAGGGCTGCGAGCAATGCCGCTCCGAGCACTTAAAAAATAATTAAAGCCGTTATCTCCATGGAGAAGCTTGCATACGATTTAAATGGAAGCTTTCACTCAAGTTTATGACGCTGGTGGCTTCCCAGTATCTCCGTTATTCTCACAGAGAAACGGAGTGCCCCCAGGCTGAAGAAGCTGCTTGATGTTAAGTATGATAAGCAGTCAGTGCTTATCAGTAATGAATGTGAGTTGGGAAACTTCAGGTGCTGTTGGAGGTTTTTTCTTTCCTGAAGTCCCAAGAAATCCGAGGCAGCCGCAGTGGCAGGAAGTTTCTTCCTGACTCCTGGGGAGCCAACCTCTTTCCCATTCAGATACTAGTTTTTTGGGGTACAGTCAGATCTGGGATGAAGACAGGAAGAGGCTAGTAGAGTGCCCTGGTTAATACAGTTCCTGGTAGACTTAATGCCCAGGCAGCACTTGGCTTAGAGGAGCGTGGTGAGAAAGTGAGCTGTGTAAGCATCACTGCTGCTGCTTGTTTGTTTTTTTTTTTCTTTTCCTTGGTAGTTATGCAATGAGAGCCTGATCCTACTTCCAAGGAAATGAACGAGAATGGCACCCTGAACTTGGATGAGTGAAATGGCTTAAGACCTTGATTAAAAAAAAAAAAGGCATAAAGCATATGAAGTGAGAGTCTCCCTCAGGCTGCCTTATCTCAACTCCAGTGGGGGCTCATTAGAGAAATGAGGACAAGATTATTGTTGCTTTTAGGACAGCCAGCTCTTGCTACTGATAAGATGCTTTTGTTTTGGGCTCACAGCCTTGCTATGATAGTGACAGAGCTGGACTGCTAATGCCCTTGGGAAAGGATCCATTGTAGGGTCTAAGTCTTAGTACATCAAACTCAGATATGGCTCTGTGATCAACAGTTCTCCCTTTTTATTCCCCTCCTGTTTGCATTCCTTCCCCCCTGCTTTGCCGTGAGGGATGGGTACTTTTCTTATTGCTTTTGCTAGATGCTTTCAAATGATGCTGTGACCCATGTGGGGAAGAGACAGGGAGATAGAGGATTTTGTAGGATGAAGTGCAGTGTTACAGCCCTCTTCTCTTCACCATACTTCTCCCCAAGGTGCCTCAGGCTCATTAGGAGACAAACAGTTTCTTCATAGAAATCCATCTCATAGCTCATGTTGGCAGAGAGCTGGAGGGAAGTCCCTCGGGTGTGCAAGAGGAGAGTACCTGCTTTCCAGTACATGCTGCAGGGGGTTGTTTCCTGTGGACGAGGGTGTCTCCAGGAATGAAGCCAAGCAGAGCTATGGCATGATGTGCGTGTACTTGTGAAGGGGAAGGGGGTGCAGGAGGCAAGCACATGCTGTCCCAAGACATTTCTAGGTTACATCATCCCAGTCCCTCAAAAGCTGGAGAGCCTCCCAACCTGTCCTTCTCAAACACAAGAGAAAATACCATCCTACTGTCTGCAAGGCAGTAATTTTAGGGACTTGGAAAAGTTCATAGGGTTTGACATTTAGCTGTCTGTGTCAGAGGATAATCCTTGAGAGGCTGATAGCAATCTGCATTCTACAGGGGAGATCTGTAATGGGGCTTGGGTGGTGATAGTCAGGCATTAATAAAAGCGTGTGCAATCTTCTCCAGTGTTCTCTTTAGTATTGCTGAACTGAAGTCTCCTAATCTGTTTTGCTATCATCAGGTTTGTTTAGCGTCTGCTTACAGTGTACAGACTCAGCTTTCATGGCGATAACAACAATGCAGAAAGTTGAATGTGCCCATGTGTGTAAGGAAACAGAGCTTAGTGGTAAACTCTCCGGGGAAAGTGCCACATGTAATATTCTTCTAATGAAATATTCAAAAAAAACCTTGAAAAAGACCCCAAAATTATACCACAAGAAGAAGTGCTCTTCACATACTTCTGTCACACATCGTTTGGACAATGTAATGAGCTATTTACTTAAGCCAAATTCAGTCACCTTTAGCAATATTGGAGAAGAATCCTTGTCTGAAAAATAATCTCCTTCATTTCAGAGCACATATTTTCTAAGTAGGAGCACAAGGGCAGATTCAGTGTTATTCTGTGTGTGAATTTAAGACACGTTTGAGAGGGATTTCTTTTATCCATGCTACGTACCACAGACCCCTTTTAAGATGACTTTATGGGAGCTGAATTTTAAATTACGTTTCTAGTTCACTTATTTTTTCCTAATAACGGTCTCTGAGCAAGTATGTATTACATTTATTTAACAACATATTTCTACAGAAATACAAGAGAATTGCCTTGAAAACTAATGTTATGAACCATGTGATGCACTTTTTAATTGATTCTTTGGCCATGCTTCCTACTATAATTCTGAAACCACTACAAGACTTCAGGTGGGCTAAAATGTATTTTAAATTCAGGACTTGATGACTTGATTAAGGAGGACTCGGTACTTACGCAAATGAGTGACTATGTTTAGATCTAGGATCGTAACAGGAGACAAAGTCTTGAAAACACTGGTCAATTTTTCTTTAACCTTCCCTGAATTAATCCCAAATACAGTCCTCTTTGTAACTCTAATTGTGTTCTTTGATTTTTTTTTAAATGTTTGCAATTTTTCAGTCTATTTGTACCTGCCAAAATTTATTCTATGTATTCTTTGTGAAACAGATACTATGATAAAGCATATGCTTTTCTTAACATGGTTAGCCTTACCATCTTTGAGCATTTGGGAGTCATGAGGCTGCCACCCTAATGGCTACATATTAAATTATAAGAACTGCAAAAGAACAAGTATTTTTTTTTTCCCCAGTTCATTTTACTTGCCTCCTGGTATGGTTGCCACCAGAAAACGTTTCATAATGCAGGCTGAAAAAAAGCTATTTTCTGACCTTGCCTTGCAATTCTTTATTTGTTTCTAACAAGGAGGATTGGAAGAAGCATTTGGAAAAGTCTCCTAATTGAAGATCATTTCATCAACAACATTGAGACTCAGACAATCTACAAAATGCCACCATAGCTCAATACTCCACTTCTTATAGCATTGAGGTGATGAGTTTTAAACAATTAGCGTTTAGTGGCCTCCAATTTTAAAATAAGAACCAAATATGAATTTCAAAGAATGGAGAATTTTGTATTCTCCAAAGCTGGTCTGTTTTTCCCTTGATGTGTCACCTGATTACCTCTCCTGCTAAAGTGCAAAACCCAAGGTAACTCTCACAGCTGTGATGTTTCTGCTTCTCGTTTTTGCTTAGAAGGCTCCTGATTGAGGAACAAGTTTTTTTGGAGCTGGCCAGCAATTTCTGGATGAAACTTTGGGAGCTTGGGGGTTTTTTTTTGTTTGTTTGTTTTTTTCATTGCATAAATATGGACTTATCTTCTTCGACTGTTAAGCTTTGCTTTTGGTAGGTGTGGAGGGCAGACCAGGAGGCAAAATAGTAGGTTTGCAGCTTTGGGAACTCTTTGCAGGGATCCTGAAAATTTCATCCTGACATCCACACACTAAAGCCCTGAATATCCCTCCTTTGCAGATCAGCTACTAAATTTGGAGAGGAGGTGTTTTCCTAGCTTGTTATTTAAGGTGCCAGGCTGTGTCTCTGCATGCACAGAATGCAGTGTCATGGTCAGATGGAATTGTATGTGTGTACAAAAGAAATGCTGGTTGGAGATGTGGGCCTATGTGTGTGTTTATATACATATATATGTTTCTCGTTCCTGTTCCCCTAATACCTAACACAAAGAGGAAGAAAGAAGAGTGGATTCTCAGCAATGGTTCTGGCTGACCCTGTGTGCACATGTATTAACCACCTGATTTGTGTACGTGTATGATAGTCCATACTATGCAGATAAGCATGCTTGTCTTGCCTTCACATGTGCTGCTAACCCAGGTTCTCTGCAAGTGTTAGTTCTGGCTGGGTGAAGTCAGCATTTGCAGATGTGTTGTGATGTAGAAACAGATGCTGAAAGTATGGAGCATCCCATGCAAAGAGGAGGCAGGCAGCCCAGGCCTCCCCACATGGGCCCATGGGAGTCCAAGGACTTGATATCAAACCTCAGACTGCAGTGTTTTCACGCGCTAATACGTGTTTAATAATTAATTAGCTTTGTGTTTTATGCTGGCCTAGAGAAAAGAATGCTTGTCTGCAAAAGTAATCCTTTATTATAGAAACAGAAAAACCTCTTAGAAATGGAAGGCACAATGTAGATTTTTTGAGGAGACCAAGAGCTTTAATTTCCTAGATTTCACTGTTGCAATCTTATATTACTGACATAAGATAAAGTCGATTCCATGCAAATGCTAATTGTACAACTACTGAGATTTCAATGGATCATCTTACCATAGCAGCAAATGCTTCAGTTTCCAAGAGATAGTTTGAGCTGATGTGTTTGAATTAGGAGGAAGAAGCAATTAACTAGCAGGAGAAGTCTGATCCTGCTGTGGGCAGGCATGCTGCTGGGTAGTGACAGAGAACACCGTTTTCCAGAAAAGGCCTGGAAAAAAGTAATTGGGGAGACTTGGAGAGAGCAGCCATCTGCGTTTGGAGGGATCCTTGTTAGCTCCTCGCAGGTGGAATCCAGGCATATCACTGGGCACAGACTGGGAAGTCCCTTTTGCTCCTGTTTATACTTGAGAGGAACGTTAGTGGAATTAAATAAGATTTTTGCCGTGCTAGGAGAGAGTTCACCTCATACATGGAAATATTGTATTTCTTTCAAAATGATGCTCTTTTAGTTTGGGATTTTTTTTTATTTTGCATTCTGCCTTGGATGCAGAAACGGCTCCAGAAGCAAACCGTACAACAGGCAAACTTGGAACAAAACCCACCCCCCGTTACTTAAATTTACTTGCTTATGCTGGTGAAAGCTGTGAAATATGAACAAGAATAATGTAAACCACAGGCTGAAGTACATCCCTAACCCAGTTTCTGTAGAGCTCCTTCTTTACCAGAGACTCAAACTACCTGCTTGCTGGTGGCAAGTATTCTCTTTGAGGTATAAAATAATTACCTTGTCAGATTTTCATAGCATTTATTGAGTGTAAAACAAGAAGATCAGACTCCCCTACTATAGATCCCTGCTGTAATTGCTCTATTACTGTTTTAAATACATGTTGTAGTTCGGTTTCTTGGCAAAACACATACACATTAAACTTTACCTTTACAGCTAAGTTTTTTTTTTGTTTACTGAGTTATGGCTCAGTAAACACAAAGCTACAAAATTTGGACTATTTATAAAGCTGCCTGGATAATTTTGTTTATTCCATGTTGCTTGAATTCATTGGCAACATTGAACATGTGGTAGAGACCCAGGAAATGCGCTGCAAGTCATTCCTCTTGGTTTTTTTGATGATGAGGCCCAACTGGGGATGTGCAGTTATTTGTTTTCATTTAGATTATATTTAGTTTTGCTGGTGTCAAGGAGAAAAATAGAAAACATGTGAAGATGTGAACAGCATTTTCAGGATGCTGTGATCACAGCGCACCAGAACTGAATGTGCTGTGTCCTCGCCTATCTCCTGCAGTCTAGCCCCAAGTGCCTGCCTGATGAGAGCTTGTTGTGGTGTGGTATAAAGGCACCAGGGACAGCTTTCGACTCCAAGAAGGAACTCCAGGTCTAAGGGGCTGAAGCAGCTAAGAAGTATCCGTGCGTAAAGTGTGGATGCTGGGGGTGCCACCTGCTCGTTTCCCCACCTTCCCAAAGCTGACGGAGCAGGAACAGCTCAGCCAGGCTCCTGCATACCACCAGACTAGACCAGAGCGAGCCTCCAAGGCCAGCAGATTCAGGACAGCATGATGCTATGGAAACCAGATGCTGCTGGCAGCCCCTGCTCTGGAGAGTACTTGTGAGGTAGGGGTGCCACTGGCAGAGCAGCCACAAGTTTGATATTTTGTGGCTGGAGACAGCTTGTTGCTCTGTACTGTGCCTCCTAACCCTGCTGATTCTCCGTTACCTAGTTTTGTGAAATCCCTTCAAAGTACTGTCTGTGGTGACTTCAGCTCCTCAGGTTAATTCTGTCCTTTGTACACCTCTGTGTAAAGATGGTGTGTGGAGATTTCTGTGCTATTTTGGACCTGGGCTATGGAATTTATAGTCAAAGGTGTTTTTTTAATATCAGCACTAGATAAACAAAGATCATCAGTATGGTATCACCGTTCTACTGTCAGCTTGGCTTCTCCTCCCTTCTGCCCAGATAGCTTTATGTAGGTGACTTTCAGACTATTTCTGGACTCTGCAACATATGGATATATTCATTGCCTGTATGTGTTTGAAATTTGGGTTCCCATATACTGTGGCTCTGTCTGGGGCCCTGTTTGAAGCTCGTTCCTCTGGGTAGGTTTCTGCTCGTTGAGAGCAGCGCTAAAGCTATTTCTAAGAGCCGATGTGAATATTTATTGCTATTACATACACCAAAGCTGAATTTGTCCCCTGTCCTGAGGTTGCAGAGCTGTGCAGCAAAAGGTTAACTGTTTTTTTTATCAGTACCCTGTCTTGGAGGCTTATTTTTTGATGTCAGACCAGATGGATAAATCCTATTGCCGTGCCTACAACCAGACCCCAGATAGTTTAGATTACTGTGAGTGAGGTAGTACATTTTGCTCCCAACTTGGGAGTTCAAATATAAATGAAAACTCTAGACCAAAATAAATTGTCGATTCACTGCTAGCTTGAAGTGCTTCCGTATGAGAACTTGCGGCATCCTTGGCGTTTGTCTGTTAGCAGGCAAATGGTACCAGGGACTGACTGCGCTGCTAGGCTTGGCCTTTTCAGAAAAGCACTGAGGTGTGTTGTGAGGTGGTTGAATTTATGTTATCTTTTAGAAAAAACAGCTTTTATGTGAAGGTGGAAAATAGCCTTCTATTCTTCTCACAAAATGACAAGTGAAAAGATGTAAACCCCTACCCACTCTTGTAAAACTTTTACAGCTGTAACTGTACTGGCGTAGTTAAAATGGGAAAACAAACCCAACTGCAACGTTGTTCCTGTCAGTATAACATCTTTAACTCATTCCACATCAGAACAATATTAGCAGAAGTTTTGTTTAACATGAGCTTTTACAAGGAACTCCACGTTAATTTAAAAAGAAAAAGAAAACCAAACCAAAACCAAACCGAGAACAACAACAACAAAACCTATTTGGGCTTCCTGTAACAGTTGTACTAGAAATTCCTTATAGTGTAGCTAAGTAGAAGTTTGCATGTGACCCTTTCCCTCATCCATGTATGGATTAATTCCAATTAAAATTAATCCATGCAATTCAAGTTTCAAATGCTTGTAATAAAGTACTTACAATGTAGTTGTTGAAATGTATGCAGCATTTATTTGGTAGGTATTTTCAATTAGTAAGTCCTGAGAAATGTCTGTGCTTGTGGAAAATTCTGTGAGCTGGAAATCAAGCCAAAATGCTAAAATGAATGATAAATTCTGCCAGCTCTTATTAAAATATTATACCTGGGAAACCTTTCTATACAATTCCAGTCTGTAGTATGGGTGGCTAGTTTTTGTGAGAGCTGTAGTAACAAACTCAGTGCTGTAGTTAATGGGTCTAAAATTTGCTTTTGTCCTGTAATGCTTTTCTACTCATCAAAACCCCAGTTCATTTTTGTTTGTTTTTTTTTTCTTTAAACTTTTTCAAATAATTAAATGGGTCAGGTCTCTACAGGATGCTGGCTGCATGGTGGCTATAAATATTGCAGTGAGCAGCCCAGAGCTTCCATCGTCACCGGCCTCTGGTGGGAGGAAGCCGAACTGCTCAACTATTTGTCAAAGACAGGATTTCTCTTAGTAACCTGAAACAGCCTGGTATGTTGCTCTTGTTGTAAATGAACACATGCTCTGCATTTAACTCTTGGGTTCACTGAAAAAAGCTAACCCTATGCTACTACAACACTGATATCATTACAGCTCAACGGTCCCAGGCCGTGCTTTGGGACAGAGTGCGCTGTCACAGAGAGAGATGAATTTAGTGTTGTGTTGTGTGAAATTCTATATGGCCACCACACACAGTTTATCAGCTGGCATGAAATCCACTTTAGTCATGGATTTATGACAGTAGCTTGAAGGTCTAACTCAGCAAGCAGCGGGAGCTTGGACCTAAAAAAGGGAAATTACAAGCCAGCCTAGTCTTAGCATTTATACACTGGGATTATAAACAAATAAATTAGGTTAGTGATAGTTCTAGTTTATTCATGAAGGACTGAACTGGGCCATAATGTTCTTTGTAATGTATTACCTACCTTCTCAAATAGAACTTCTATGTAAACGTTACATTCTTAACTTCTTTGTCCACAAAAAGGAAATGGAAAGAGTGACCTCAGTGTTTACATCAAACCAGTCAGCGTGTCCCAGATACTCATGACTGAACTAGATTATTTGCTTACCTGATGAGTAAAATGATAGTACATCACAACTGTTTTCTCCTAGAGAACAGAACCAGACTGTGAAAATCTGAAACCCAGCAAATATACATTTAATTATTAAGCAGGGTACTGGTACTGGTATTAGATGGCTGATGGATATCAAGCTAGAGCCTAACAGATTGAATCTATTCTTTGTGTGGGTGGTAAAATGGGTGGGATTTAGCCTGCCCTCTCCTGATGACAGGTTATCCTCCTGTCTGCCTATTCACTCTTTATGAAACACCAGAGAAATGAAGGGGTGTGATTCTGAAGTCTACTCTATGGGTGAGCCCTGTCTTTGCCTTGTACTATGCAACACCTAGTGCAGCAGAAGCTTCAGTATAAGGCTTTTAGCTGCAGCCAAGATATGGTGAATTAGCTATAACCATAACTAATGGGTTCCCACTGGTCCCACTGGGACCTTATCCTTCCCTGTGTTGATTAATTCTAGAAATGTGTGTCAACTAAATTTAGTGATTTAGAAGTTGCTCTGATCCAATTGTAAAGTGGAATTGTCAATTCTGAATTTGGGTGAAAAATCAGAATCCATTTTTGCAGGTTTGGAAAAATGGATTGTTAGCATTGATGGAATTACAGCTGTGGATCAGGACATCAATTAAATTGTAGTCTTTGCAGCATGTCAGTCTATTAATTTTTACATTTCCATGTAAATCCCCGAACTTCATGGGCAAATGTCGTTCTCTTAACTGTAAACCATTCAATTTCTCCTACGATTCAGCTATAGGTCAGAGTAAAACCCAGACAGAACAGTGAGTGGATTTTTTTCCTCGTCCTTTTGGAAGGAGTTAAACCACTCAATTTCACTCTGTAAAATCCCTTTTTCTCCCTTCTAGTTGAACATATTTTATTCAAGTTAGATATATTGTCCCTTGGTAGGGAAACCAGTATTCCAGTCTCTAAAGGCTGAAACGTGCTGAGTGATTAATTACGAACCTACATCTGCCTGGCTTGACTGGTGTAATAAAGGCAAGATATATCAGCACACCCTGGATTGACCAAAATTTCTGCTGGCAATCAACTTCTGTCATTTATTAATTTGTAGCAATGAACAGTAGAAAGACTTATTTCAAAGCTGCTTGAAAGGTCAAAGAGGTAGGTCCTGGGAGGAAGAGGTGTGGTGCTATTTTCTTTCCTTTCTCATCATTATTGCTAGCATTGAGGCAGATTTGGGTCATCGTTTTTCTTCCATTGTAACACAGAGCTCTTAGAGCAGTTACTCTGTGTTGTGAAATGATAATTGTACTGTTGGTTACTGGAGCTGAGAGAAGCTCTCTGGTTCATGGCTTAAGTAATGGAAGAATTTGCCTCTCACCTGGTCTTGTAATACTGGGGATTAATGTCCGGGACTTTCTTTTAGGAGAACAAAGCAACTTCACAAAAATAAGGAAAACAGCAATGTCCCAAAATTTCATTTTTCCTTGCCTCCATTGAAAAATGTTTTTCTTAAAGCTTCCTTGCTTCTCAAACCTGCTATCTTAAGGGTTTTTTTTTTTAAAAAAAAAGAAACAGTGTGCCCACCTTGTACTTATTGTCATACTTTTGTTTCTAATTGTTACTCATCAGCTTCTCTCCACCACACATCTTTCTCCAGGAATTTTCTCTGGGAACTGGAAGAGTTGTTCTGTGTGGTCTAAGAACAGAAACCTCCCTGTGAAGCACTTTCTGTCAATTGGCTATCACTTGGCAGCCTAGCATTAAGCAGATGTGGAGAAAAAAAGAAAAGAATAAATGCTTTGAATCAAAAAGGAGCTACAAATCTTCCTTAAGTGTTGATAAGGGCTAACATCTTGGCATTAGTGCAATTCACCTTCTCTCTTGAGTAGCTCTTGTCAGTAACCAACCAATTTTGGTCTGAGCTGCTTTTATAGCACTACTTCATTAGAGCTTGAGTTTGTGACTTTGCTTGTAGGTTTTACATTAGCTCAGCACTTGCACATGTTTATGTCCTCCACACTTTGCTACATGAATGTAGATTTAAAAATAATGCTGAAGTGCTCTGCTGAAATTCAGGATGTCAGTGAGTAGCCATGTCTTGCCCCTTCTCCACCCTTGAGATAAAAGTACCAGTAATTTATGGCTGGGACACACTAGGTCTTAATGCTGTTTTAAAAATAGCAGACTTTATCTCATGGCTTTTATCTCAGTTTTTTCAGAGATGGTGTGACACCTGGTTTCTGTGTGACAATAGTAGTCAACCTGTTTGGTTACCTGCTTAGAAGGAGAGATGGGTTGTGAAATGAAGAATGAGGCAAAGCAGCCTTTGTTAGCAGTGCTAATTGCTGTCAGCAGTATTGATCCAGCTCAGTTAGAAACATACTGTGGTCACTGAAATTTGCAGACTCTAACTAAATCAAGCTACTTCTTGTAATACATTTTCCCTAAGGCAGAGGTACTGATATGAAGAAAAGATTTCCATCATGCATTATTTAAATATATTTAAAATATTTGCCAAATATTTGCTGCTTAAAGAGGTACCTGATTACTTACGTATATATTATATGTGTAGATATACCCATTAATATATTTATTTACAATGACACTTGGCATTTTATAGTTATAGTTTTATAGCACTGTCTGTAGTGCTGTGCAAACATTAATTAAATGAGTGCTATCAATAAATAAAATAAGTAAACAAGTACTATGCCATTTTACATGCAAAGGAACTAAAATGAGAATATAACAGCTGTAAATGCCTGAGATTCTCCTAGTATTAGGAGGCACTGGGGTTACCCAGCATATTGGAAGAATTAGAGCAGTGGCCAGGGCTAAGCTACAAGGAGCATTTAGGATACAGCTGAAACTCATGTTGATTTTAGTCCTGGCTCTGTCCTAGAGCAAGGTGCTGCCATGTGAAGCAACAGTAGAAAGGCAAAGTGCAAATTAAATGATCATGGGTAGAATGGTCTTGGTTAGAACGTTATTTGAGATGTAAAAACTTCACAGAGTATTGTTGTGACAGGAGGTGCTTTGACAACACAGAAGAGCCTTGAAAAGAGTGGTACTGAGAAGGAGCCCCATTGCTCCAAGCAGAACACAGGCACAAATGGCATAAGTTTTGTTGGCCTTTGGTCATAAAAGGCAAAAGCACTTTTGTGGTTACTATCCTTTTCTTCACTCGTATTCTTAAAGCATGGACTGTCACAGGCTAAATGAAATACAGTTAGTTAGCTGGGTCAAGCACTCACTGGCTTTCTGTCTGTCCTGTCATTTACATTGCCCAATTTAGGAGCAATTCCTTAAAGTCATTGCTAACACCTAGGGGTAAGTGCCCATAAAAATTGCCTGGAGTCTAATATAGTTTGTCTTTTTCTGGTAACTTTTTTTTTTTAATAGGGTGAGTAAAATTCTCCCAGATTGTGGAAAATTTTGTGCTATTGATACCCGTTTTAAGAAACTTTCATTGATTTGCTTTGTGGTGGAATCATATTTATTATTCTAAATGTTGCATATGTTTAATGTTGTGTGTGTGGTTGTTATGGAGCTGAATGATTGGAAAGGGCTGTCTTATTTTCCCAGTGGCCATTTGTTGCTGCTAAAAATGACAGCACAACTGTTAGATGCTCACAGTCACTTTTCTGGGTGCTGAGCTCCCGGATTCCTCCTGGAATCCAAAGCTTGGCTGAGGTGCTCTTCTTGCAGCACTTCAGTCTGTCAGCCAAAAGTAACAATCACCTCTCCAGGTATTGATCATCTGGATTAATCCAGACATTTCAATGAGAGTACTGGTGTATAAGCAAGAAAATTCTCCTCCAAATCTGAAAAATATCCTGCTTTCAACAGTGTGCGTGGTAGAATAGATAACGGGTTTTAAGGTTACTGGGAAGTAACGTACCAAACTCTATAAAATGCACAGATCCATTCATGTAAACTAGAATAACTCTTTTAAAAGCCTCAAATGGCTTCTCCAATTCACTGATAAAACTATCAACAAACGCATGGTCTTGTCACTGATGACTTATATGACTGTTATGTGCTTGCAGGATGCAGCTCTTCAGTGACAAACGTAACAGTGAAATTAATACAGTAAAATGTTAAACCTCTGTGATTCATTCAATTGCAAATCAAATTCCAAATATTGCAAACTTGAAAACAAACCAATGGAGTGCTGTTTTTTAAATGCTTGAAAGCACTATGTCTGATAAGGTAAGAACAAAAGAGAAAATGAAAACTAGGCATTTAACATCAGAATTGATCCACCTGAGTGTGGACAGCTGTGCTCCTTTTATAGTCTCTGGAGTGAAAGAGGTGTTCCTGGGGCTCAGCTCTGTTCAGTTTAACATGGTCACCTAAAAGAGATCAGATGAATCCTGCTCAGAAAATGCCTTCTTTTTCTTTTTGCTATGAATTGTATGGGGAGCTCAGATGAATTCCACATGGACAGACTGGACATGTAAGTGTAATAGCAGGCCACAACTGGTTCCATTCCTTCCATTTAGTTCGCTGTATTTACTGAAACCCTGCATCTAGGAGGGACTAGACAAAAGGCTTTATTTTATCATTTCAGATAAAATAACATCCAAAGGGATGTACCCTGCAGGGTCTTTGGATATCACATTTGACTTTACACTGTTTCTAGAGGAAAACACATTTCACTATGGGGGTGAGGGAACCTCTCATAAACCATTGGAAGCTACTTCTGTTGGCTTGAGGAAGACTTAATAGAACTTTTAAAGCAAGATTACCATCTTCTTACAGGATAACCAATATCCAAACTAACAATAACAGGTAACCTTGTTACTATGCATGTTACAATAGTTCCATGGACTTCTGGAAAAAAGGAAGAACAAACAGATCAATGACTTCTCAGCCAAGTAGTTACAATCCTTTCTTACTACCACCACCTGTTGCTGTTTCCCTTAAGAGGTGGTTGGAAATGTCTGTCAAACAGAGCTGAAAACCTGTATGAGTATTTAAGTCAGGTATTTCTGAATTTGTAGGAGAAATGTGCTGCTGTGTGTTAATCAGTTGATTTCAAAAAGATCATCTTCTGCTGATCTTTTAATATGAGATTTACATTTTGGAAATGTTGAAACTATGGCTAACACCTCCACCTACCAGATTTGCCAAGACAAGCAGATTAGCTTTTGGTTGAAACAGCTAAGTAAGACACAGGTGCAATGAGAAACGAGCCAGGAAGACTGAGTCATAACACTCAGACCTGGACCAGATTATGCCAGTCTTCAGGGCTGTTTGCAGCTTATGTGGATCCTTAGCTCCAACAGAGATCCTTATGCTGAGCCTTCAAAGTAATTATAGCACGCTAATGAGAAAGTGTGAAATCCTTGCCTGGGGCCATAGGGACATAGCGGACTGGGTTTCATGTTGAGTAAGCTCTGGCACAACTCTAGTTCTCTGTGCTATTTCACTTTTCTCCTCCAACATTTGAATTAATCCGTTCTTGTTCGTGCTTTGTTCTGTGTTATTTCAGTGCCTGTGGCTGCCTGTGTTTTTAGCAGGCTCTACTCTTCCATCGCCCTCGTCGCTATAGTGAGCGACTGCCTTTGACTTCAGACTGGGCTCCCATCTGTGTATTTAAAAGTAAAACGATTTCTAATGCTAATTGAGGCAAGGGAAAATGAGAGAAAGAGAGTTTAAAAATTCATATTGAATATTTATAAGCATACTTAGTGCATTTGGTGAAACTGGGATGAAAAGGTTTCTAAAAGGTTTCTAATTTCTGCTGGGAGGCACTTTGTTGTGCTTCAGCTATAATGGCAGCTGAAGGAGCAAGGCTTGTGGGGCCCGTAAAGGCTCCAAATACATTTACTCTTGCCAGGTTTAGGTTGTGTTTTCCATTGGTGTAATTACTTAACAGTAATGGGATGAAAGATCTTACCTGAGCAGATTTATGTGCCTTTTATAGTCAGGAGTTGTGCTTGGGCCCTGTAGGGGGGAAGTGCTTTGTGTTAAAATATACTTTATATATATTTTTTTTTTATTTGAAGAATGGGAATGTTTTTTTTTTTCTTAAAGCAAAAAAATAATGTTTCTTTAACACCAGTATTTGTTTGAACCCTCACATGCCTGGCCATGTGTTCATGCTGAGGCAGGCAAGAAACCCTGAGGAACGTCTGTGTCAGCCTGGCTGAATGAGGACTTTCTGTGAATCTCAATCACTTGGTGGATCCATTTATCCTGATTTTCTTGCCAATCAAAGAAAGTAAGCTTGTGGTAACCTGTTATAAATCTTTGATTGTATATTTAAATGATTTATTTCAAAAGAAAGTTATTACAGACTGTTGCCTCCATTGGTAACTTTGGAGAAGAACCTGAACAACAGATTCAAGTGAGATAGTTATAGAATACTGCTGTATCAGGGAGAAATCATTGGCAATTATGCACAAAAGCCAGCAGTGTACTGAAGGGATGCTGCATAATAGATATATTTATATATATAATATATATAATATGATATAGCATGAAAAGCTACATGGGAAGACTGAGTAGAGGTCAGTCCCATGAAAATAGGAAGGGGCCATCCAATCTGTTCTTAGGCTTTCTCTGGGCACCTGAATTTGCTTGTGAGATGTATGTAGAATAGATAGAGCCCTGAAGCAAGTAAGGAAAAATTAATGTTCAAGACAAACCTGGGAATCAAAGTTCCTCTTTCTTTTCATGTAGTATTTGTTGCCTCTTAAAACTAGTGACAGGCTCTGAATGCTGGTCACCTCACTGAGAGCAAGATAAAGTACTGATGCCACCGACAGCTTTATTCAATGTATTTTAAAATTTTTTTTTATTGTTAGATTTTTATTTTAACCTTTATTTCAGCTTCATAATACCTTTACTATGGATAGGCTCTTTTGATCAGATCACATTGATGCTTTTAAGGTGTTTTTCAGTGTTAGCTCTGCCTAAGGTGGCCCCAACGGTGCTGTTTTAAAGTGAGTGACAGTGTCTGAATTTAGTCTTTCTGTGACTTCTTTTCTTTAAAGCCCTGCACCACTTTGTAGCTGATATTGATGTCCTTTGCTTTCAGACAGGCAAAACTACTTCTGGTGTATGTTGTCCAAGGCAAGACCAAAAAAGAAGTGCAGTTTGTTTTTTCTCTGTTAAGTAGACAGAATGGGATGGGAGCAGTCAGCTCCACGGGAGCAGTGTATGCTACCCCATCCTGGGTAAGGTGCCTGTGAAGAACAGCCTGCCTTAAACCGGATTTTTTTCATCTTGGAACAGATCAGTAGTTGAGGGCTCAGCAGTGAACTTTGTCTTTTTTTTTTTTCCCCATCCTTTCCCTTTCAGTACCAGGGAGTGACCACTCACAAGCAATGCCTGGCAGGGGAGAACTGTAGCTGCCTATTTACACTCCTCCTTCCTGTGAGGGGCATATGGGGCAGCCCGGAGTAAATTTCCCACTCGCTTTTCTTACTGGGAAGTATGGTCAGATTTAAGGAGGAGAGTGCAGAAAGGCTGGGAACCATGAATTTAGCTTGTTTATTTTTATTTCAGTAGTAATTACCACTGGACTTCTCTGGTGGAGCAGTAGTCTGAGAACAGCTGAGATACCTCAGAGTCAGGGGTATCCGTGCCAAAACTGTGCACCATGTGTTTCCTGTTTCCTCCTGTACTGGATGGTACATCCTAGCCATTTTGCCTTGTAGATAAGTGTCTTCCACTTAAAGAGGTTTTCTTTCCTCCATTTAGTTGAACACTGAGTTTTTAAAAGTTACTTTCTGGTCCACCTCCTTTTCAGGAAGGTTAAAAGGATTTTATCTTTACTTTAGATGGTATTGTTAATAACCACAAGGATGCTACAAATCTGAAGGAAAGGAGGAGACAGGTGGATTTATAAGGTTTTGCGCTACTTGCTGTGTTGTATTTCTGATTCTGGTTTTGCTTGTATGTGGTTTTCACCAGTAATTTTATACAAATATTGCAGTTAATGAAGTGCCTATATTTCCTGAGATTCTCAGAGTCCTGCTTTGTGTTGGACCGTATTTATACATCAAGGCAATAGTAGACTCTTCTCTAACTCTAAATAATCCTTCTTACTTGAATACTCAAGTGCTTTCCAATAATTAGCTATCTTTCATAATTAATAATTTTTCTCTTAGGGAAGGAAGCTTTCCTTCTGTCTTAAAGTAAGAACCTGAGCCACCAGGCTGAACACATTATTTCTTTGTGTTACATGCAGAGTCTGCTGCCGCTGAAATAGGAATTTTTCTCAAATACCATTCCAGGTTTACAATGAGAATATCACAGAGTAGCTACTGATGCTGACACTTTGGTGGGTTTTATGTACTGTTTCCATTTCACTTCATTGCATGCACTGTGCATTTTGCTATTTGCTGTTTTGCTTTAGCTCCAAATCCAAGTAGACCTCCTGGAGAAGCTAATGGCTAGAATGTAAGCCCTGCTGGGAGCTACCTGCGTCCTGCCATTTGGTTGCTGCAGAGGAGTTACTGACTCAGTAGCAAGAGTTCATCAAAACTGGAGCACTTCAGTGGTTGCATGCGGTATTCACAGATCTCAGTTCAAAATCCTTATCAAAACATGCAACATTTTGAGCCCTTTGCTGGTGTCTGGCTTCTCCTGCATGTAGGTTCATTAATTTTAAGGATTTATAGAATGGTTTAGGTAGTGCAAATTGCTTGGTTTCTGCTATTAATTATTCACTGTCTATGGTGTTTGATTCTATCACTTTTCAGGTATTGCATCACTTAGCTGCCTTCCTGTCTGTCCCCACCAATTTCATTTAATGACTGTGAAAACCATGTGAACTGTAAAATACTGGAGTTCCTCAGAGATTACTGGGATATCTGTGGAAAGAGTGGAATAGTCTCAGTCAAACTTAATTCATTATTTTGTCTATAAATCTGGTCATTGTTGTACTAACTGTAATTGCTTTTGCTTGGTATGACTTGAATATTGCTTCATTCTAAGTGGCACTAGAAACTAACCCTACACAGAAATTGAACAGTGAATACACGTTATATGTTTCCAGATATCCTCAGAATTGCTGAGAGTCTTCCTTAATGGAAGAACATCAAGATCAATATTTGACTGGAATTTATTTGAATGGTTGATACTAAGATAAAATACCGTGATCTCACTGAGAGAATGAGAGGGGTAATTGGACCACACTTGCAGTAGATGGTAATGGTTAGCAAGGCGAGGTGGATTTCAAGCTGTAACTGATCTGGCTATTTAGACTTTCTTCCCTGCGTATTTTTGGGGCATAGAGTAATGTATCCAACATGGAAGAAGGGCCATTCCATGGACAGTCAGATCTATGGCCAAACTCTGGATTATGGAAATAACCAGTTGATAAAGATGTCCGATTTAGGCTTTTAAAACACAAATCTACTTTAGAAAATAAAGATACGTAAACCCAGATGGGATTTGAGCTCTAAGAGACAGAACTCTGAGGATGGATGCGAAGTGTAGGAGACTGCTGTGGTAACTGCCATGAGCTTTTGTAGCCTTGTTTCTCCTGCTTCAGCTGTTATGTTCTTCCCATGAGTATGGAGTTGATGCAAAATAGTCTGATTATTTGCTCAGAAAAGCGCAACCATCCAGCTTCACAAATCATCTCCAAGAGATGTCTAGGCTTCAATCTCAGTTTTTCAGTAAAGAACTTTGAACTCCTGCTAAGAGGTTTACATTATAGTGAAGTATAGATAATAAAAATGAGAGGAACGAGGCTGTCACGGCTGTTCTGGAATATGTCTTCTAAGTAGTTATTTTACATGCAGAGTAATCTAACCTTTGAAGTTGAAATGTTCAAAGCATTGACATGTAACTTTCCAACAAGACCCTGTTTATTTTTCAACTTTTGTAAAATAAAGAGAAGCTTTGTTTAAAAAATACACAGTTACCTGCTTAAATTTACACATTTAACCAGAATCTCCCTATTAAGTTGGAAAAGGGAAAAAAGCTGTAGAATGTGAGATGCAAATGGAGATTTCTAATTGACTGCTGGAGGTAGGAGGCTGTTCTATAACAGTGCCTTTTAGCATTCTCTGTTAGCCTTCCAGTCATCCTCTGCCAGTTCTGTGGCGAGAGATGTGTTTGTTAGCGGATGTGCATCTTCCTTCCCTGGCACCTGCCTTAGATGGGGCTGGAAAGCCCTTGGGAGATGTTTGCTTGCTGCCTATATGTCTTAGATGGTAAAGCTCTACAAGATTGTTCCTGCGTGGACACCGTGAGCTGTCTGTTTTCTTAATATTCTTCTTATGTTCCACTTCCTCATGTTCCAATAGCTCCATGACAATTTTTTTCCTCTCTTTCTTCCTCAGCTCCCTTTTTTAGATTCTGGATACTTCTTCTATCACAATGGCATCCCCAAGGCCAGGAGAAGACGTAGTCTTCAACACAAGCTTCATCTGGAAAAAGATGCCAGGGTAAGTGTTTCATCACCATGTTTACTTTATGATACAAAATGTTTTTTATGAGTTCAAGATGACGATCAAATCTGTGGTTATGGCTACATATTTTTTCCCTATGCTTGTTTCAAGAGTGATGACTGCTGTATGCACGCACATCCCAAACGACTGCTGTTTCCCTGCTACAAATAGTCTTACTTTCTCTGAGATTTGTCTTCTTTCCATTAAGACTCAGTGATGCCATGGTCTCCTGGACATGTCAGTGCAGGCTGTCCAGTGTTCATCCCACAGTTGTCCCCCCCTACAGATCCTGCTGTTGTGTGTGTTGTCCTGCCTAGGACACTTTGGGATGTAAATGGTGGCATTTACTCTGCAGTCACCCTATGATTTTTTCTCAGGGAATGATGTATATCCCATGTATGCTACGAGAGTGTATGCTGTCAGACTTCTGTATTTCTTTTAAAAGCTCTCGCTCACAGCCTGCAAATGGTTTTCAGAAGCATAAACCCCTCAGAAAGGAGGCAAAGGCCCCTTTTGCAGAAGGCTATGATCTGGCACCAGCAAATTCTTTTTTTTTCTTTCTTCAGAGTTCTTATACCAGTGTAATACTGGGCTGGAGTGGGGCCAGGTAGCACAAGAAGTGTATTTACTGCCCAAAGCAAATAGATAAGCCTGAGAAATGATATTATGACAGCAAATGGATTATTTTTAATCCTTCAGTAGGATTTAAACTCTCTGCATTGCGAGTAAGAAAGAGAGGGTAACAATTTTATTCCAGACAGAATCTGATCGCTAGATACATGGTGCTGAAACACCTATGAAAATGAAAAACCAAGTAGGAAGAAAAATAAGTTAAATGAGAGCATAATTGTTATTGTGACACCAGAGCAAGCAAGGTCTGATGAATTCCCAGCTTAATTCTACTTCTGCAGAAAATTCAAGTGGTTCTGGGCTCGGTCTAGCTGGGATGCACGTGGCTGCTTGCTGCTGTGACTGGGAGCCATGTGAGTGAACCACACAGGTTCCAGATGCTGCCTGCCCCCATCATTTCATCCTGAGATGCTCAGAGCTGGCAGGTTCCCTGAGGCTGCTGATCTTGCAGTGCTCTAAGGTACCTCTTTGTTGTCCCCTTCTCTAAAGGCGGTACCAAGTACAGGTGAGGGCTACAAGGAAGAGACCTATTCAGCCTACCTTGAATAGAAATTCTCAAGCTTCCCTCATTTAGTTTGTCAAGCAGGGATCAGAAAGTAAACTGCACAGAAACCATCTACAGTTAGTGAATACTAAGCAAATCTCCTGAGAGAGAAAAGGACGTGTGTAGTGACCCCCTTGTCTTACACTGAGGGGTGAAAGTGGATGGAAACAACATTTCATTTCCACATGGAATGTGGCATTTTCTCCTTTGGCCCTTCTACTTACTCTCTTCTACTGGATAGTTCTTGAGCTCTTAGTATACCACACAGATCAGTTGCTATTTGTAATATTGTTTGAGAGCAATTAAAGTCGTTACTCTTATTTCCCATCTTTCTTTTATACGTGGGGTTTGCAGAAATCATTAAAATTCCTGTCATATTTTTGTGTAAGTGGAAACATGAGTTGTCTTGACAGTACTTAATTTCAAACTCCAAAAACAATTTCTAAATTTAATGGCAGCTTTCTGGACCATTTACATTCAATTTCACTTAGCAGCAAATGTCAGCACTGTCATGGTTAATATGTTAACACATGAAGCCAAGAATAAAATGTTCCTGTTGTCAGGCTATCCAGGAAGCAAACTTCCACCATAAGGCCTTACAAATCTCTCAGGAACCATTATGGTAAATGCTGTTGTTCAGCCCCAACCAAATGTTGTGAGAAAGTGGGCTGCAGTTATTCTGTATACTTTTCAGTTTTAAGGAGATTACAATTCCTAGCTAATTTTAATTATTAGTCGAAAAACAGCACAGATGTTCGCTCAATTAATTAATGTTCTTTAATCAAGTCAGTCCCTTGAGGAACCATGTCAGTTTTTCAGGAGTCCGTGGAGATAGATGGCAGAGCATTATGCAAACAGGTTACTGCATCATTACCATGTTCTGCATGTCTCTTAAAATCCTCAAAAAAGCTTTGTTGTGTGAAATTTACTGTATGTTTTTGCCAAAAGAATTTGGAGATAAGCTAAACATATCCAGCTGTTGTGTGATAAACGTCACCGCTGTCGAGGGGGTGAAAATGGAGCATTAAGATGCCTTCCTTAGAGATCCAGCAAGAGCTGAATCTTTGTTCTGAGGAACAGCTTCAGATACAATGGATTTGACTTTATTTAATAGATTAGTGTTGCTGAAGCCTGAAGCAGTACTGGCAGCAGGTGAAAGCATACGTAATAGCATCATATACTGTGTTGTGATACTGAACTGTTCAAGAAAACAGCGCAGGCACACGGAGCACTGTGGATATTGTTGACAGTACAGTTGTGTGAGGGAGCCTCACTGTCAGGATGGCAAATGCCACAGTGAATTGAATTCTTCAAGTGGAGGCAGTTTAATTATTTAAATTACATTCTCTGAGGTACAGAGAACCTTCCAGAATAGGTTTTCTCAGAAACAACTCTTTTGTTTCAGTTGCAAATTTCCATGATTTCCAGGTGCCCTTTTTTGCAGTATGTAACTTTAGGGCCGAATAGATTTGGACCTGGAAGAAAGCCCTTTAATGGTTTTACATGTTAGAAAGATGAAATTTTTAATGAGATAAGACATAGCAGCAAGATGTCCAGCATTATCAATGCAAAATTGCATTTTCATCTGCCTGTATCTGTTAATTGTTTCAGCTGAAATTCCTCAGACTCAAAGGTGAGCCGCTAGTCTGGTTTGCCTTGGGAAACTTAAGTAGCTTTGCCCTGGAGCTGCAGGCAGGGAGGCAGACCTTGCCATGACCCATGGGTGCAGGAAGGAAGGAGGGGGAGGAGAAAGCAGCAGAGCGAGAGCAGGAAACAAGGGTCCCTGAGCAATGTAAAGGCAACGAGGAGCTGGGGTTGGAGGGGACTAGATGTAAGTGTGAAGGTGAGGAGAGGTACATGGGACAGGCTGGAGCAAGTGCCCAGAGTCAGAAAAAGGGCTGAGTGACTTTGAAGTTGTGCCCCTGCATGAGCTGAGAAGGATGTGGAGATGCCCAAAGATAGACTGGAGAGGTCTGGAAACAAGGTATCTACATTGACATCACGTACTGCCTCTAAGTGCAGCTCACAATGCACCCTTAGAGCTAGGTGACCTTTTCCAAGGTAGCCTTCTCTGCAAGCAAGGGGAAATAAAGTTTCAGGAAGAGCAAATTTTGGTTTTAATTATGAGGAATGGTGTTATGTTTCATCAACATGATAGTTCTGAAAAAGTAAATCAGAAAAATGGAGATGCTTCATACTGTCTTGTTTGTTAGTTTTTCTGTGTCTGAAAGTACAGCAGAGGCAGGATGAGAAGCAGAAACCTTTCCTGCTCCACCATAGCTAAAGAAAACCATGGGATTTGCTTCATTTTGATTTTCAAAACTGATCCAGATTCTGGCCTCCTATGGAGAGACTCAGCTGTATTGTTAATAACTGTTTTGAAAAGTAGCCACATAAGTAAAGGGAAAGAAAGAATGCATGGTCATAATGCTACCTTTTAGAGCAATACTTTTGTATTTTTGTTGTTGTTAAGTATTTTCTGTTAGTAAATAGTCTTCCACTGAAGAAGGTAGAGTTGAAACACAGTTTGTTCTCTCGAAGATTATTTTGCTTTCTTTGAAGTTTCAGATAAAACCATTTTCCTCCCACGCAGTCTCTCCTGTCAGACAGCTGCCAAGATTAATCCCACTCAAGAAAGAGGCTTTAATAAACAGAGAAGAGCTGAGACCCATTACTAATATCTATAGGCAAGTGCATCTGTGTTGGTCTTGGGGGAATAAAAATATATATGTAGAGGGGGGAAGGTGAAACGAAAATCCTCCACTGAGTGTGAGCAAGTTTGGTGCTTACATGATAAGGTCTTTGAAAATAAACATCCCAGTGATGACCATTATTATGTTGCAGAAAGGGATATTTGGCCGATACCTGTGCTGGTACAGGAGTCTGGGGAGAACAGATGTGTAGCTTCTTCAAAGCATAGTTTCTAGGTGCTCAGCATTAACAGTACTGGTTGACAGGAAGCTCAACATGAGCCAGCAGTGTGCCCAGGTGGCCAAGAAGGCCAATGGCATTCTGGCCTGCATCAGGAATAGTGTGGCCAGCAGGACCAGAGAAGTTATTGTCCCCCTGTACTCGGCACTGGTCAGGCCTCATCTTGAATACTGTGTACAGTTCTGGGCCCCCCAGTTTGGGAAAGATGTCAGGATACTGGAATGTGTTCAGAGGAGGGCAACAAAGATGGTGAAGGGGCTGGAGCACAAGCCCTATGAGGAGAGACTGAGGGAGTTGGGGCTGTTTAGTCTGAAGAAGAGGAGGCTCAGGGGAGACCTCATTGCTCTCTACAACTACCTAAAAGGAGGTTGTAGTCGGGCAGGGGTTGGTCTCTTCTCTCAGGTGACCAGTGACAGAACTAGAGGGCATGGACTCAAGCTTCATCAGGGAAAGTTTAGGCTTGATGTTAGGAAAAAGTTCTTCACTGAAAGGGTGATTGGCCATTGGAATGCGCTGCCCAGGGAGGTGGTGGAGTCGCCGAACCTGGAGGTGTTTAAGGGGAGACTGGATGAGGCACTGGTTTAGATGATGGTTGGTGTTAATGTTGGTGTTAGTGTTGGGATATAGGTTGGACTTGATGATCTCAGAGGTCCTTTCCAACCTTATGATACTGTGATGCTGTGTGATACCTTTAACAGGCAGAGAGGGCCAGCAGCTTGGGAAGAGTAGCGCAACTTAACAAGCAGCAGCCCTTAGCAATGGCATTGTAATGTAAGCCAACTTTCATGCCCTCTCTCACAGTTAATGACAGCCTTGATATGGGTTAAAGGTGGAGCCTTTTGTCACAGTTCTTTAGATACCAGCACAGATCTTCCTTTTTGCAAAAATTGAAATCCTCCTGATAAGATGCGGAGAACCCAGTTTGCCTCAGTTCTCCCCAGTTTTCCAGCTAGTGTAGAGTGCAGTAACCTACAGGAGCAAATGTCGCTTTCCTTGCAGGTTTGGTCAAATCTCTGAATTTGCAGTGGAGGTATAACCTGCTTCTCCAGCCTTACAGAGACAGGCAATTCTGCCCCTGAAATGTAGCAACAAGAGCATCTTACAGATGTTTTTATTAAAATGGTTATATTTTGGATCTTTGCTCCTACTTCATGCCCCACATCTTATTTCCCGGCTTTCTGGCCAGTGTTGGTGATTCTCAGTCCCTGATAAGTTTCTGATTAAACCTTAAAAGGCTTCTTCCATCTGAGCAGAAGGCTGACTTGTTCCTGAAAGCAAAGGGGCAGCAATACCAAAATCTATCCTGTAGGAAAGGGCCAGCACTTGACCAGTGCACTATTGTAATCCTGCTGTCGGTTCCCTTTGTGGATAGAGGGGTTAATTTCATAGAATCATACAGTAGTTTGGGTTGGAAGGGATATTTAAAGGTCACCCAGTCCAGCCTGCCCTGTGATAAGCAGGGACATCTTCAACTAGATCAGATTGCTCAGAGCCCCGTCTAGCCTGACCTTGAATGTTTCCAGGGATGGGGCATCTACCACCTCTCTGGACAACCCCTTTCAGTGTTTCACCACCGTCATAGTAAAAAATTTCTTCCTTGTATCTAGTCTAAATGTACCCTCTTTCAGTTTAAAACCATCATCTCTTGTCCTGTTGAAACAGGCCTTGCTAGAAACCTTTGTCCCCTTCATTCTTGTGGGCCCCTCTGTTATGTACTGAAAGGCAGCAATAAGGTCTCCCTGGAGCCTGCTTTTCTTCAGGTTGAACAACCCCTCAGCCTTTCTTCACAGGAGAGGTGTTCTGTTCCTCTGATCATTTTTGTGGCCTCTGCTGGGCCTTTTGTGTGCTGAGAGCTCCAGAGCTGGACACAGGACTCCCGGTAGGCTCTCATCAGAGCAGGGTAGATGGGGCGAATCACCTTCTTTGACCTGCTGACCACACTTCCTTTAATGCAGCCCAGGATATGGTTGGCCTTCTGGCTGCCAGCACGCATTGTCAGCTATGGCTACCCTCAATCCCTTCATTCCCTGGTTTGTATTGATCCTTGGGGTTACCCCAACCCAGGTGTAGGACTTTGTGCTTGGCCTTGTTGAGCCTCATGAGTTTCATGTGGGACCACTTCTTGAGCTTGTCAAGGTCCCTCTGGATGGCATCCCGTCCTCAGGCGTGTTAACCATACCACTCAGCTTGGTGCCATCTGTAGATTTCCATGCAGTTTACCACAGAAGTGACCCCAAATCTGTACAAAGCTGTCAGCTCTTGTGGGGGCAAAATTATATAAACTGAATGTAATGCCCAGGATTTGCTAACCAGTTTCAAATCTTGGGGGGAGGCTCTAGGTCCCCCGTCCAGTTCTCTGCCGTGGAGGGATGTTTGGATGTGTGTAGCAGGATAGAGAGACAGGAAAAACAGCAGGATAAAAAGCCCTTCATGTTTTCAGCTCTTTTATGTAAATTAATTCTGCAAGTGGTACAGGTGACAGACTTCCCAGTAAAGTCTATTTAGCATTTTGCCCTAATATCATGAGGGTGGCATTCTGGTAGGATTATGGCCAGGAAAATTTTGGAGCTGCCATCAAGTCTATGACACTGTAGGGCAGCATTACATGAGCATCAGTGTTATACTTTTGGAAGGAAATGGAACATTAAGCAATAAAAGCTCTGCTTAAGTACCTGTAATAAATATCGAACAGCCAAGGAAGACTCGTTAGAGGAAATGTCTTCTTTCCGATGCTGAAAAAAAACCAGCCACCCTCAAACTTACTGTTGGTTGAAGCTGCATTGCCAACTTGTTCACCAAACAAGATCTGAAGACATTTTTGTCATAAATCATCCTGACAAAATGAAGCATATTGTGCAGAAAACAGTCTTACATGAATGGATCCCTGATTTATCTATTTCTGGTGTAAGTTGTCTTACACTTTATCCAGGGTATCTGAGGAAGGGTTTCCAAGAGTTTGTTCCAGTTCACAAAGGAAGGTCTATTTCTTGGATTAATAACTTTCTCAGGTGTATATCATCTTGAACTATATTTCTTTTGCTTTCCCATACAACTCAGGGCCCTTTCTTAAGAATTTGTATTTGTAATTTGTAATGAAGCCGGTTGGCAAGCATTGTAAGAAAAAAAATCTGATTTTCTTGAGGAAGCTGTAGTCAGCTCTATGTATTAGATCACCTGATAATTGGTCTAATGTATATATCATTACTAAGAGAATTCAACACTTAAATGAAGTGTTTTGCTTTTATGTTATTTAGACCCTCTGCAGGTGTTGGCAGATGGTTATTTAAATGTACAGGTTTGAGTGGGGTTTTCTGAGAAGATGAAAAGGAAGAAGCAATGAAGATTATAGCACAGTGTTTAAAAAAAGTGAAACACAAGTAGAGTCAGTTCATGGGAAGGTGGAATTCAACCTGCACTTAAGATGTGGAAAGAGAAAGGGTCACACAGCTGGTAGGACAAGAATAAATAATTGTAGGAAATATGCTACATGTGTTGTATGATCTTTGTAATTCCAAATAAGAAATCAACAGGTCTGCAAAGAGGAGTTTTAGTCATCTGATAAGTGAAGAAAAAAATTTTCCCACTGCTTAAGAAATTATTTTACTGCTCTTGCACTGCTGAAGTGCATGGTAAGGAGGTACTGCTGTGCCTCTTGAGTGTGGAGGGTAAACTAGACTTTAGGTGATGATATTGTGTTTCTGAAAACATATAAGGAAAGAAGTTGAAAGTTCGGTGAATTAGCAAGTTTGGTTCATGAGTCTACTATACACATAGCGTGGTTGTTGCCACTGCAAAAAATGATTGCTAAGTTCTTTGTGATTACTTTTGGAAACTGAATCTGAGGGAGTCCTATTTCTTGTTTTTCTTGGCTTTTATAGTCCCCTTCGCTGTAGAGTAAGTATGTTAAACATATGCTGAAGAATTTCCCAGTTTTTAAGTCTGAATTCCTGATATTGAATGTGGCATTGCTGCCTTGTGTTTGGACTATGTTTGTAGCTTGTATTTGTGATGTGCAATACAGTTCAAATTTAAAATATCACAACACTATTGTGATGTTGGAATATTGAATACTTCAACCAAATTGGAGCAAATACACTTATATCCAGCATGATGTAAAAGCTAAGCTGAATTGATCTATTGTTTCTATTTGTAACTAGAAAGATGGCTTCAGGGAGAAAAAAGAAATCCATCAACAATCAGCATTAAAGAAAGTTTGTAATCTTTTATAGCTGTACTATATGAAAAAGCACTATTAACTGCACGTAGTAGAATAACAGACTATCAAAATTACATCAAAATCAAACATACATATGTCTTTAGTGGAAATAGTGTATAACTAAAATTACAGGGTAAGCTAAAACTGTTTCTGTTAGAAAAATATAGATGAGTGTACTGCAAGGTAACAGAGTGATAAGTGAAGACAATGAACAGACTTTTCCAAAAATAGAAGTACTGATGCAGGGCAGTCCAGTCAGCATGGGCAGTGGTTTAAAATCAAGTTTAGACAGTAATCATAACTGACTTAGGTGTGGCTGATTCCTCCCCATGGCCCTGGGGTGGTTCAGATGACCTCTTGAAGTTGCTTCCAGTCATGTATGATAACATTTACATATTGCAGAACATGATATGTAGATAAGGTGGGGTATGGCAGTAAAATGAACTTTATCCCTCAAAAATACTTGTAACTATGTGGAAGTTCAACAGTTTTACAAAAACCTATTGAGACAGTTGACCACATTCAGCCTCCACTCTGCTGCCTGTGAATTGCTGAACTAGCATTAGTTATAATAAGTTTCTGTTTTATTGCTGATGTCTGTTTTCTTGACTGCAACATCACTCCCCAGCCTCCCTCCACTTTCTCCTGTCTCCTTTGTTTCCTGCATGATGAATACAGTCTCTTGTTTGGTTGAGCAGGCCTTGCCTTTGTTATTTGTCTGTGCAGTTTCCATCCTTGAATCTTCAGTGGGGTCTGTTTAATGTTATAATACAAGCAGTGGCAGTGGTGAGAATGTATGGTTTAGGGTCTTCTGTTAGTAGGATGTTGAGAAGAATGAACAATGTGAGCCAGTGACTTTGGATTAACATGAAACCTATGAGTAACATGAAACTTTATGAGTTTGCTTTGGTTTGGAACAAGTTTGGTTTGCTTTTGAATAAGAAATACAGGGCTCTGATGTGCTGAGCTAACAGTCACCAAAGGTCACGAATATCTCAGCATTCACTGGATCCAGGAATCCAAGAACTTTAGTGCTGGTGACAGTCTTGCCTTTCTCCCTTGAGAAGTTCAAGCCAGCTGCAGCCTGTGTTGGTGAGATGAAGGAAAGCAGCCAGTGGTTGGCTTTGCCTTCTCTGGGCAGTCGTCGTTCTAGCATCTTCTGGCCCCGTTTGGTGATCCTTCTCCTTTCTCTTTCCAGGGCTTCGTTCAGGACAGTTGGGGTTGACTTGGAAGAGTCAGTCCTGGCAGCACTTCTGCTTGATGATGGCAAAATATGTGGGGGTTTAAAAGTGCTTTCCCTTCCCAAGTCACCAACATTAGAGCTATGACAGTGTTGTACCTGGTAGTATATGATGCTCAGGTATTTTAGACTGTGACATGGCATATTTAGAATGAAATAAAATAATTTGTAACAGTTTACTTGGTCTTTCTTGACTTCAGAAAATCAGCTGTTAAAACAGTAGCTGGGTTTCTTGTGTGTACAGTTAGATGACCAGGACCATTTTCTGTATATGACATTGGCAATAAATAAAAGTCATTTCAGCTAACAATGTAGAGTTAAATCAAGACTGGACCATTTTTTGGCGTAGTTTTCTGGGGTATCTGAGCATACTGTGCCAGGGCATAGTGACATTGAAATCCCCCCCAGTTCTCTAGTAAGTTAAAAGAATTGATATAATGGCACATGTTACTTTAGCGCACCAAAAAGTGTATTATGTAGTGCATCCACTCATGACATTTAACATACTTTACTGTTGTTTAAAATTTGATGACTATTTTCTTTGGGAACAGCATTCAGTCTATTGGAGTATTGCAATCTTTTCCAAAACAGTTACTACAAGCATTCTGTATTTCTAGGTCTTGAAATTGTTTTACACAATATCTTAAGTATATCTTTTCTTTTTTCCTACAACTCAACAACCCAGAAGCTCACTGAGGAGTTATAAATACATCTGTGAAATCATTGCTTGTATGCATGATGTGTTTCATGAATACAAAAAAGGGGTTTACAAAGGTCAGGGACAGTTGATTGCAGTATTTGGAGACACAAAGGAAATTAATTAAAGGTTTAGATTTAAATTATTTCTGAATAGTTTTCTGCAGTAATTATTTGATACTGCATTGGATCATGGCTTTTCACCAAGATGGGTGCCTCTAACAGCTGAGAATAGCCAGTAGTAATTAAAATGCTAATATGTGTGTCATGGGTTGGTGAAGTTGAATAGTACTTTTTGGCCTTATACACTTCCATATTGAGCAGAAGAACAGGACTGTGATGTAGAAAAACTACATGTGAAAAGACCAGGAAATACCATAGGACATAGTTTTTTCGAATTAGTTGTGTGATACGAGCTCTATACTATCATGAAGGGACTCAGTTCAGTATTACAATTTTACTTATATGAAGTGGTAGCTGAATGACCACGTTTCTGTGAAGATACTGCTTTATGTTTTATATTGATAACCATCTACTGTCTGAGTGCTGAGAGGAAAGATGCTCTTATTTTGTGTACAGATATAATATTTCATAAATTTAATGTTTAGTCCATCTCCATTAATTTTCTCTGTCAATTCCAAGTATTATTGTTTCATACAGAGGAATACACAGTAAGGGATCCATAAGCCTTGCAAATGTGAAGTCTTCACAGAAGAATCAGAGTTGCCAGATGTAATTATCATTTTTATACTCCTGGTCTCACAGCAATATCACTAAACTGATTACTGCTGGGCTGTAGGTTATGTAACACTGCAGTGCTATCCTCAACATGCATAGCTGCTTCTCTTCTTCCTCACAACCTCTATGTGCTCTCTCCTGTTCCTTTTCTTTGGAGGAAGTCCAGATGCATTGGTTGTATATTGATCAAGAACCTAAAAAATAAAATAAGCCACTAGGGTGAGGACATGCCCTGTGTTTTTTCTTGGAGGCTCAGTGATAGATTACATTTCCTCCCATCTAACTTGGCTTTGTCATCTAGCAAATGTGATAAACTCAATCCCGAACCCATCTTCTGTGTTAGGCCACTGATTGCCCTGGTGCTTAGCCAAGCTTCTGGATCACTTTTGTCCTAGATGGGGTTCCACCAATGTTAGCACTGTTGTGCCTGGAGACATCTCCTGGAAAAAAGAAAAGGAGCTCTCAGCTCTGGCTGGCAGCTGCTGTCCCAGCCCTTCTGCTCTTTGGAGAAGCCACTTTCTAGTCCGTGTCTGCACAGTGTCATAAAAATGTGAGATACCTTTTATAAGCTTCATAGGTACTATTAAGACTGCTGTTTTTTCCAGCTTGGAACAAGCTGAACTCTTATTGTAATAACCTGCCTCATGCATTTCATGGATCTGATACTATGGGGGCAACAAGCAATCTCTGGCAGAGTCTGGACAAAAATGCTGGTTCTCTTACGCCAGCAGATACTGACATAATTGAACAGAGCTTGCTTTATTTTTTCTCAGCTGTGATGCTCTCCTGGGAAATGTTCATTGCAATCCATTTTATTTGTTTGAGAAGATAGGCTTTTCTTGGAATAATTCCCTCGATTGCTATAGGAAGAGGATTTCTCTTTGGACTACTTCTTTTCTGAAAAGAGGAGGGGAAGACTCTACGTTAAAACTTACGTTTCCTCGTTTCCAGATCAAGCCATGTTCATATTTCACAAATCTTTCCTGGGGTAATTTCCTGAGTTGTGCAAGGCATGTTATAAGAAAAGCTTATGAAAATCTTTCCAACCAACAATCAACTAACTGAAATGATTATTTTCCTAAAGAAAAAAAATATTTTTAAGACTTCAACTAATTTTATTTCTGACAGTACAGTCACCAAGTAACAGATACAGAACCTAAATTTTCATATTTGAAATACTGAATTGGGGCAAAAATAATTTATTGCACCAAACAATTTTATTTAGCAAATTTTATTTAGCAAAAAACAAGTTTAGTTTTGTTTTAACATTTCTGGTTGGAACTTTTCTATGCTTTTGTTTCATAATAATTTTTGACTGTTTTCTTCAGTTTCATTGTTTATTTCCAAATGAACATCCTATTTTCAGACATTCATAGGTCTGACTTCATTTTTCATAATGATGTGAACAGTATGTTCCATGCAACGAAAAATAGCTGGTGGGAGACAGCTTCTGAAACAAGCATCTGATTATTGGCCATATCTACAGCTTTCTTCTGCTCATAGAAATAGGTAACTTGCTGCTCACTTCACTGCTGCTCTTAATTGAATCTAAATGGCTAAGAACAGACTTAAAGGCAACAGTGCCACTGTGAGAGCTTCTCAAAGCTGTGCTGCTCTCTAATGCCGGTTAACTCTGGTAAACCTCTACTGGGTCTTTGCTCCACAGCTGTTTCGAACAATTGAAGCAAAGGGACTCAGCACAAGCTGTTTCTATCACTAATTTGCTGAACAATGGCAATTTACTGTACATCTGCATCAAAAGATTATTTTGGTCCTGTTTGGATGTTAGTCTAGGAAGTCCTTTTTATCCAAAACTGCCTGAAGAGTTTATCACAAACAAATCCAGCAGAGCTCAAATCACAGAATTGTTGGGTTGGAAGTAACCCCTGGAGACCATCCAGACCAGCCCCCTGCTAAAGCAGGTTCACCTACAGTAGGTTGCACAGGAACGTGTCCAGTTGAGGTTTGAATATCCAGAGACAGACTCCACAGTCACTCTGGACAGCCTGTTCCAGTGCTCTGTCACCTTCACAGTAAAGAAGTTCCTCCTCATACTCAGGTGGATCTTCCTGCATTCCAGTTTGTGCCCATTACCCCTTGTGCTGTCGCTGGGCACCACTGAAAAGAGTCTGGCCCCATGTTCTTGACACCCACCCTTTATAAGCATTAATAAGATCCCCTCTCAGCCTCTTGAGGCTGAACAGACCCAGGTCTCTCAGCCTTTCCTAATGAGAGGTGCTTCAGTCTCCTCGACATCTCTCACCCTGACTTTTCTAAAAACATTCAGTCAAAGCATACCTAGCAGCTTCTCAAACCCTGTTCTGAGGAAGTAGTGGGAGCTGAGTAATGCAGTTCTCCAAGGGAGGAAGTATTTTTTTTTATACCTAGGCTAGAATTAACTGAAAACAAAAAAACCTCCAGTAGTTAACTTGAGACATACAGTAGATGAGGTATGATTATTTTTTTTTTACTTCCAGTTAGCTAGTTTGAGGTAAAACTTGAAAAAGGAGATAAAAATGATTGTGTTTGGTTAGTTATCTCTGTTTAAGGAAGAAAACCTTCTCTGCAGTGAGCAAAAAAAAAAAGATTTTCGTTTAATTTCAGAGTTGCCATGTGCAGATCTCAGTGGAATTTGGAGTTTAATTATGAAATGTTTTCACTTTCACGTGGCAGTGAGATTTGGAAGAAAGTTTAAATGTATGAAAGAAATGCAAATTCCAGATAGTGATTGAAGGTATGCAAAAGGACATTGCTTTAGAAGTATGAGTCAAACTGACGTCTACTGCTGTCCTGCCATTCACTGTGGAATACTGAACATTTTTGCATAGAGAAAGTACGTATTTCAGACAGCTGTTTACCTGAGAATGTTGCTTGTCAGAAAAATCTACCCATCATGGTTTTCTTATTAGCACTGTACTTGAGAAGCGTGTGCAAGGTGAATTACCTACCTGACTTGCAAACAATGAAAACAGTGTAAACCATAAAGGCAAATAAATCTTCCCAAATACTTTCTATCTACCTACAAAATAGATGACAGCGAGAAAGGGACTGCTTTAGTCATTTAATACTTGCAAAGCTCCCCCTGAAATGATCTGTCTGTCCATCTGAAATAATTTGTGGTCTTCTACAGTATGCAATTAAATAATCTTTAACTACAAGTTTCAAAGCATGTTTTGAATATGGGTTATGCCTATTTCACAAATGCTGGAAATAAATAGAGGGGGGCTTTAAATTTTTCAAAAGGTCATACAGCAAAGCAGAGAAAAAGTAGTAGATTCCAGATGCCCAAGCAACTGTTCTGTGGAGAGGGAAGAGAGGTTGGATTGCAGCCATTTGTAGTCTTTACAGCACCTGGGCAGTAAGAAAACTGAGATGGGAACAGTGGAGAAAAAAAATGAAAAACAGGAGATTAGCACAGATCCTCTGAAGCCTGAAAGACTTAGACAAAGGACAGTAACCTTAAACTGTAATTACTGTTGTCATTTAGTGTTTCCACATGCATGATCTGGAGGCTCAGGGGAAAGTACACTGCTTGAGGTTATCTAAGCATAAAATAATAACAGAATTGTACGGAGGGATTTGTCCCTGGGTATAATCCAGTGCCACTGGTCCTGCCTCTGCTCCTGTCCTTGCTTTCTCATGGCTCATTCCTGCTTTTCCCAGGATGGCTGCACCTCCTGGCTGCATCCTGGGTAACAGCAGTAGCAGATGGAGAAAACGTATTTACCTCTGTAGCACTAACAGAGATTTGAGAGATCTTTGTGCTCAGGAAACTAAAACTCGAATAACATTTTTACTTTTACTGTTTCATTCTTTGCTGTCTAATAAGCAATTTTTTTTTTGGCATAAACTAAGCACAAGTTATTTGACTGAACATGCTGCAGTTTTTGTTTAAAATATATAGATGCAGTGTTTCCCAGAAGGTAAAATCCAACACCCCCTTGCCTTTGAATTTTCAGATGGAAAGAAGCAGGAAGTCAGGGAATTGTGTGTCTTTGTGCTACTTAAGACCTACTTTAGAACATGCTGTTGGCCCTAAGTGTGTGTTGATCAACTGAGGAAGGTATGGTTTGTCAGAAAGATGTATCAGTGATTTCTTAGCAATTAGGATTGTGTAGGTGTTGCATGTTTTTTATTATAATATTTGTTCATGGAAATCAGAGCTCTCATGGGTCTTTACAGGTAGGATGCTGACATTTAACTCCTTTCATTTCTGCTGCCCTGAATGCCAGAAGCATCAGCAGAACATCAAGACAAGGCATCTTCTTAGTTCTGATCCCAAACTGCAGCACTGCCTCCAGGCTGAGGTGCTATCTTCTTTGAGCACATTACCCTCAGATGGAGGTATGGAATGAAATGATAAATAGTTTTTGTGCCCTTTGTGAGGCGATTTGAAACCTCTTTTAACATATTTTGCCTGACTGAAAGAGCAGCTACCCACCTTGACTAGATGAAGGAAGGATTTTGATGAAAGTCACGATGAGTTATTTCTTTGAGATTTATGTGGGATTTTTGTCAAGCCCTGAGTTAAAATGAGAAGAAGACATATGAGGGTAGAGTAGAAGAGAGCTATGATCAGTTCTGCCTTTATTTTTTATCGTGAAGGTTGACAATAGAAAAGGGATTTTTTTTTCTTTTCAGCCATATTTTCCATAAGTACCTCAAGTAGGTTTTTACTGGACAACACAGTAGCTTTCCAGGACTCTGTTTTCAGAACAGATTTCAAGGAAAAACAAGCAAAATAACTATCTGCTTCCTTCATCCTTGACCAAACCGTGACCTCAGTTACACACTTGTTTGAGGTATGAGGAGCTTGTGCTTTCTTCCTCTTTAAATGGTGCCTGTTTTGTGAGTTATGGTAAAGGGAAGAGAAATTTCCCTGCACAGATTTCACCACCTGTAGACACCTGTGGAGGAAGAAGGCACCTGGCTTAAATGGGAGGGAGGAGAAGCATGTGAAGGAACAAAGCTTTCTCAGGTGGGAATCGCACTGGGTTTTTTTGCAGTATTTTTTGTGGAATTGGACACAGATGCTTCTGCTGGCCCTCCACAAGGCCCAAGATGGAAATGCTGGAAGAGGAGCCATCTGTGAGCCACCACGTATGAGGTGCACCAGCAGTGCACCTTCACTAGCAGATCTTCAGGACATGGCTATATGCCATTGCTGCTTGCAGAGCCTGAGCATACTAATTCAAGCAAAGAATAATCACTTGTCCTCACAAGTTAAGCCCAGCAAGTCTGAACTTGAGTTCAACCAGAGGGAGGCTTTTAACAGTTTTTCTCCTCACAGGGATGGTGTTAAAACACAAGAGACAGACATTTCTGCAATTCGAAGTAATTTCACGGAAATGAATGGAGTTGAGTCTGTATTTACCCTTGAGCAAGAGGAGGTGAAACCTGGGTCTTTGTACTTCTGGAGAGTTGAATCTCAGCCAAAAAGCTAATACCAAATGTGCACTGTTGTTCCCCTGTGGTGATTTCACCTGATGTTTTTCTTGGTGGTGTTCCTGAATTCAGGTATTCCTGCATGCTCTGTCCTCATCATTCCCACTTTTCCTGTTGCAGGGATAGCTGGTGTTGGAATAGGGAATATGATAGCATTTTGTAAGCTAGAACATTTCCCTGATCGCATTTGCAATTCAATCCAGAGTGGCATTTAGTGAGATGATACGAGGGAATATCTTAACCTGGATTAGCCCTTCCTGAAGGAGAAGTGAGGAATGATGAGGGGCTCCTCCTAGGAGAGAGGATGGTCATTTTCAATTCTTTTGAGGGACCTCAGGGTTTTTTTTTTCTGTTTTGTTTCTGGTTTTTGGTTTTGTGGGTTTTTTTTCCTTTTGTTCAGGTTTCTCCATTTTGCAGGACACTGTTGTTACCCTCAATCTTATAAAATGACGTTTTTGAGCAGTTTCATCCCTTACATGATTCCACTGTGTCTTTGACAGCACTTCATTTTCCTTTTGTGATGGTCATTCATAGGTACAGCTCACCTTACTTTTAAAGGAAAAGCCCAGAACAAGTGACGTCATTGCATTTTCAGTGGCTTGCCAAGTCCAGGATTCTGTCTGGATGTTTTACACTTCTTCAGTCTACGTTGGCCAAAGACATGCAGGGCTTGATATTCCAATATAAGCATCTGTTCAAACTGCCATAAAGTCAGTCCTTCTGCTGCAGGAGTTATTTCCCCAGATCTATCTTTCATTACGCTGTGAAGTACTGGCAGTCTCAAGCCACTTCTTCAGTGCTTGCGGTGACACAGGTTAATGCTGGCATTCTGGAACTATGAAGAGCCCCTAAATGTGCATGCAGCAAGCACTGTTAGTATTAACCAGAGATTCATCATTTTCATACCAAAGAAATGTAATTTCATCAAGGAAGCTTTTCTGTTAGATTTTTATTCTGTGGAAACCATAAAGTGAATTGGGTCTCAAAGTTTGGACACAAAGAGTGATTTCCATACAATTTGCATGCATCAATTTTGATTGCCTCCTGTGTGAAGCCTGAGCAAATGATTTTCTTCCATGATTTTCTAAGCATTTTTCTCAATGGAAATAAACCAGGAAGAGCAAGAAGTATATAATGAAGATAGCAGTTTACAGGAGTATATGGAAATATTCGGTGATAAGCAAAAGCATATTTAGGGTTTAGTCTTTCTCAGTCCCTTGGGGTACAGCCTCCTTTCAATAAGTATGAATAGAGAGGTTCCTATCAATATTGATGCAAATTATGTATGTGTACTGGGAGGAAAATATACTCCAATGCCTAATTATTTTATGCTAATAACTGAACTGAAAAGATGCTCCCTCATTCCTTGTTGAAAAAGCAGGAATAGTTCAAGTAATTTGCAGCAGGATGATCGTTTTATCACTTTATTTAAACCAGCCTGTGCTCTGACCCAGTGGGGACAAGGGAAAATTCTTGCACCACCGTCCGCGCTAGTGCACAAACAACTCCAATTCATAATGATTTTTGTAGTCATTGGGGGCCAGTTTTCATTACTCTAGACAGTGGATAAATAAAGCGTCCTGTGAAAACCCTGAACCTACAGGATGTCTTGGTCCCTTGAAATCAAGGCAGAAACCCCTTTGTTTCTCGGATTTTTGAAAATGATTTCAATTGTGCAGATGTGCTTTGGAGAGAGGCTTGGCCAGCAGCCAGCAGGACAGGCTGCTGGAGAATATGGGCAGGAATTTCAAAAGCCTCACTGCTAAGGGGGTTATTGTGAAAATCCATACTCAGACCACACTTCTGTGCCTTCTCTTTCTCCATTAAGAGCTAAGGAGAGTTTCAGCTGGAATAAACTCTGAGCGTATTAATACTTGTTTTGGTTCCACAGGTTTTGCCTTCCTTGTTAGAGTCTCCATCTGCTCTGTTGTTTCGAGGTTACCTCTGTGGCACCTCTTTCCCACTTTGTTATCCTGCCACTGCTCTATGTTAGGTCTCTTGCCTGTAGTTTCATGCTAGATGTGATCCCTTTGCCAAATTGCTTGCGTCCTGAAGACTTTGTTGTCAAGAAGAGATCTGTAGACTTAGCCTGGGGGATCATGGGTTCGATGCGCTGCTCAGGCTGGGCACTAGGCAGCTCAGGAGTTCAGGGGCAGAAGGACAGAAGGAGGGTTTTCTTCCAATTTATGGCCAGATTCTGGGATGAGGTGGGAAAAATAACCTAATGTAGAGATCTCTGCTTTGGCCATGCTCTTTCCCATAGTGTCAGGCACCAGGGAGCTCTGCAATTGTGCTCTCTGCAGGCTTCATGGCAGGAATTGAAGGAGAATATTTGAAAATTAAAAGAAAGGATTCTGATATACATGTTGTGAGAAGGGTCAAGGCCAGTCCTTTGGAGGTACTGAATTAAAAACTGATTTAGGTAAAAGACAGGACAATGGGTTATGGACTATTTCTTTCCTTTTTGTAAACCAATCCCTTATTTCCTGGCTTTTCCTACCTTTCCTTTTGATACAGAAGTTGATCTGCAGAAACCGTTCTGTTTTGATGCTTCCTCTGTGGCAGATGGCCTGTCCCTGGCAGCTCTGCTCTGCTCTACAGCAGTGATACACAAACCTCTGCTGATTTTATTAACGTGCTTTGTGAACAGGGATCCATAAACCTCTGAATCTAGGAGCTGAAGAAATGCAATTGCAACCTTCACAGTGCACAGCCCGATCGATACAAATCATCGGTTGCTTCCTAATGGGCTGGGAAAGGCATGCATGGGAGTGAGCTCCCTTGTCTTTTTTGTCCACTGTATTTATGGTAATAGAATAAAGACGTAGCTGTGCTGTAAACAACCACTCTTCTGTTGGGTGCATGAGCAGATATGTGAATGTGAGCAGCAGCATAATTGCAGTTTTCCCTCTGTCATAAGATTGGCTTCTGTTTTATGTCTGGCTTCTAGTTATGAAATTTCCTGAGAGAAGATATTGTACAGCCCGTGTAATTCCCACCAGGCAGCGCTTCAGGAAGATCAGTGGTTTGCAATTCTACATCTCATCTCCACTGAGATAGCAACAGAGCTCTGAAGGCATTAAAAATGGACAAGAAAGGCTCACTAATACATCACTGCTGCTCATGCAAACCTTGAAGTTTAAGTATTACAGGTTTGAAATATTAGAATAAGGTTAAACTTTTTGGCAGTTGTTTCTGTATTACTCCAGGCAGGCAGCTTTGTAGGAATAGGCCTTGTTTTTTTATTAAACCTAAATGGGCCTTCTGCAGATGTCATTACCACGTGGCTGAGGAGGTGTTGACAGCAGTGGGCAGCAATCAGTGATAGCAAGCTGCCTGCATGGTGCAGTGGGGACCTGAGTGAGAGCAGAGACTGCAGGAGATGCCACAAGAGGAGTAAATGGCCATTTGTGATGGCCTCTTCTGTCTGCAAAGAGGTGCTCCCTACCACATTACCTGAAAGAGATGTGTCTTCAGGAGGTATTCTCCCCAAATTCAAACTGCATCATTTGCTTGTGGAGCAAAAGAAATAGGAAAAAGAGAAGTTGTTTTTAACAACGACAGTGCAGAATAGGTTACAAAAGAGAAGGATTGTATTCGGTAGGGCACTCACAGGGTTGCAGCAAGGAAAGCAAAACAAAAGGCACTCATGCCCTTTCTGAACCCAGGTTTTTAGGAAAGCCTGGATTCTGTATGTTGGAGCCAACATTTTCTTCACCCTATAAATTCAGGTTTTGAGGACCCCCCACATTAGTTTTATGTAACTGTTTTAATCGAGACTTTCGTAACTGAATTTAAGTCAAATTGATTTTCAGCTTGTTTCATGCACTGCATGCAGGACAATGGCACAGATATTACTATGCCATCCTTCCCTCCTAGTGCCATGACATCATTTTATTCTGGGAAGTTGCTACTCAGCTGAGATTCTGGCATAACTGTTGTATGAAAATTTTTCAGTGGAGCCCATCTGCTTGGAAGGGCCATAAATGGCAGAGGAAGCTGAAGTAAACTTCTCTTAAGCCTTACTGCAGTAGGGAGGAACCTGAAACAGCTCCTACCTCTGTTACAATGAGTGAACACTGTCATTGGGCTTGGAGGGATAGCTGTGTAAAAAAAGCTTGGTATTTTAACTTAGCTGTTTAGAAAAGGAGTACAGAAAGCAAAATAAATCCCATAAAGGATGGGATAACATGTTCTTCAATGAGTGTGACATTATGACATATTTACTGTTAATGTGGGAAGGGGATAATCTGTGCCAGTAATTCCAGGAGAGAAAATGTGACTTGTATTTTTCCAAGCAGATGTTTCAAGGCAAATGACGAGCTATTAGATGAAATTTGAGTGGGAAGGAGGCTGTGGAGAATGAAGTGGAAGTGTGATGAGTTACAGCACAGGTCAGAAGCCAGCTTTTAAGTGCAGAATCACTTTGGAAACCAGAGGGTTTATTTTCAGCGCATGCTGCAGAATTACTTTAAGGTCCTAACCTCTGCTGACTCAGTTTCCCTAAATGATGATGCATGCCTACACAGACATATCACAAGGCTCTTCCAGTCTGTGTATATGGAATACACTTAAAGTCTGTAAAGAAAATGGCATATTCAGAAAGAGAATTCATGAAGTTAGAGATAAAGCTGCTACAAATGATGCTTTATGACTGGAAATGCGTTTTGGCATTACCACAGATATTCACACATTTACAAGAAGTTTCTTCTGTGTCAGAGTAGGTCAAGGGTATACTTCAACAAAGAGAAAAATTCACCTGTCAGTTGAATCCTCCCATACAAAACCAAACTGAACTGATTTTTCTCCAAGTGTTATTTTCTCACAATCCCACTTATCTAGAGACTTGTTTCATGAAATAAATTAACTTAAAATCAACAGAGTTAGTGGAATCTTTAGCCTGTGAGCACTTCTGTTCTCTTGGGATGTATCAGATATTCATTGCTTCTGTGGAAACAGCAATGGTACTAATGGAATCTTTAAAAAGGAGGGTATACAAAAGTAGACTTTGTAGTACCTGTCTCCTTGTAGGACCAGAGAGCTATTGTGCTGTGGGAGGAAAGTCCTTTGCTGGAAGACTGCCCAGGAATATAAGAAATGATCCAAAGTTATAAATGAACAAATGACAACAAAGAGATTATTAAATTAAAAGATGCAGCATCATGTGAGCATCTCTCTTCTTTGTACTGCGTGGATATATCCAAAAGCTAGTCTCCGTGCCAAAAGGTTTGCAATCTTAAAGATGAATTGGGCAGATTCCCATTTAAACTAAAACCCTTTCTACCATAGAGAGGCTGCAAGTAGAACTACTTTGGGTAGCACCTCAAAGAATGGTGGTGTCCTTTGCAGTAAATGAAAGTCACTCCATGAAAAGACTTTTTACTGTTGAGGAAGAAGAAAAAGGCACTTTTTTTCTTTTTCCTAAGTGTAGTGTCTCAAGGAAGAAATACCTGCAGTGCTTGACCAAGGGATGCAAAAGTAAGGAAAGCTGTGACTTGTAGCAACTAATTCTGTGGGTAGGAAGGGAGGATTTGCAGTTAGTGGATTTCTTTATATGCACAGGGCCCAGTTTTCATTTCTGTCACCCAATATGCTGTTGCTTACACCTGCACAGATCTGACTTATTTGGAGAGGCTGATCATACATGTGACCTGATGTAAGCAGTGAGACAGCAAAGTGCAAAGTTACCCACAAGCTGCTGATAAAGTATCCCTGTGATTTGCAGTCTTTACAGTTCCACTGGTGAGACTAAAGTTATAGCCCATCTCCAGGGAATTTCTTTCTTACAGAATCTTTGATTTTGTAACTGAAGTGACTGTCTTGCAATAAGACATTGTTTCAAACATCAATTAATTTGACTTTTCTGTACTTATGTACCATGAAGTGTAATTGTGAGCTTCTTCGTGTAGAATATGAAGAAGTTTTTCATTCCTTTGGAAACTTCTTAATATTTCAGAAATGCTCCTACTCCCTTTTTGGCTTGTCTAAGCAGTGAAAAAATGGAAAGTTTGAACAGCTTTGCTAGAATAGCCAGCACCTGTGCTAGGATATAGATGAAATGGCCTTCACACCCAGCTGAGGAGAGAGCAGAGATGTGAAGCAGTTGACTTGTTCTTGAGGCAGTATACTGCATATCAAGATATCCAAGGCTTTTTTTCTGGCTCAGTCTTCCCCTTAATAAATTCTATCCTAAAGAAAAAACCCCAAACCTTTATCAAAGATCCTGTGAAAATTTCTGTATCACCAAATTGGCGCTTTCCAGATTCTACTTTCCACTGTCCATACTTAGCATTCATTTTACGCTGCAGCCTAAACAACTCACTTGCATTTCAAAGTAGAAGCTAGAGGAACAGTTATTGATTGCTTAGCTGAGCAGGTTGAGTATGATCTGCAGCCTCCTCTTACACATTGATTCCTTGTCTCTTTACTCACTGCTTCCTGAATGTCACTGAACTGTGAGAGGCCTGCTAAATGGACAAAAATATTGATTTCTTCTCCCCTTCTTTTATTTTTGAAAGCTCCTTATTTACCAAGCACTGAACTAGTATCAGGAAAATGAAAGGTTACAAAATAAGGCAGGAACAGGTCAGTTCTTGCATAGTTTTTTAAAACACATGAACTTGGTTGAAACATGTTCTTTAAATTGTATTTCCATCAAGAAAGTTTAATTGCCTGAGTGGAACCTTTGAGTTCAAGGTGTTCACCTTCATATTTTAGTATTGTCTGATTGATGCTGAACTTGTGGGGCAATTTCCTAAATGACCATATATTTTTGCAGAGAAGTTAGTGAGCAGCCCCATCTATGTCTGTATTTGCTGTGCAAGGCAGTCAGTAACATTTTTTCATCAGAGTTTAATGGTGCAGCATTTTGTCCCTGTTTCATTCTGTGGGCATGTGTGCAATACCATGACCAGAGAGAGAGGAAAAAAGTTCAAGGAGCACAAACTGGAGTCAAGTAAAACTGAGAAGACATCCTAAGAGGGATGACTGGAGACAGTTTGTAAGTGTCCAGAGGCTTTAATAACTATTGGTGGTCTATATAAACTTAGAAGTGTTTGGACAGGCAAATGGGGCTGGTTAGTTAAAGGGGAAGACTAGGACTGCTCCACAATGAGCAGGTCCCTGATAGTCAGTGACACTGTTTCAGATAGTATAGTAGCAAAGCCAAAAAGAAACAGCAAGGTAGAAGGAAGGCTGAGAACAACGGAAAATGGACATATTTTACAGTGGGCATGACTTTCCCTAGAAATCAAAGCAATTCTTATGCTGATGGTTGTCATTATGAAAATAGCCTTACAAGAGTGATATGAATATTTTAATGGGAAGAGATACATTTTTACTTTCATTAGGTCTTTCAAATTGAGAACAGTTTTCTTTATGTGTCCTTTGCTCAGAAATGGCAGGGAAGGTTGTGTTGGTAAACTTTATGTTTTAAAGGTGTTATATGCTTCAACAGCTGCTATGTCTTTGCTGTGGTGTTTCCAACTGCACCGACCAAGGAGTGGCAAAATAGCTTGGAGAGAGAGTCCCTGGGCAGAAAACTTCCCAAGGATTAATGGATACAAGTAGAAGAGGCACTTGGAGAATCTGTTATGAGACACCTACGCCTGACGATAGGGACTTACTGCTATGTATGGAGAGATCCATGAGAACCTTTGAAATAGGTTTACTCAAGAGGGTCGTTTGTCATTTGATTAATAAATATTGGATGGTCAGTGACATTTACAAGCCCCCCCAGACATCTCTGCTCATTTTCTCTGGGCCTTGAATCAGGCTCAGAAAGTTTGAAAACGAGCAGATCCAGCTGTGTCAAGACAAAAAGCATCATTTTTCTGCATCACCGCGGCTGATGGACTTCAGCAGTCTTACTGCCCCAGATTATTGTCTTAATATTAGAAATGAGCTTTCCCCATTGCCACTTTGAAGTGGTTCAGTTTTGTTCAGTTCATCTGACTTTAGTTACAGTTCACATAGGTCTGTAGTCTGTACTTTCTTTTCAGTAGTGACAAGAGTCAGCATTATTTCTTTTATTTTGCAGTGGAAAGTCACAAAAAACTTAATTACTTTGAGGCTTTAACAAAAATGTAGAAGAATGTGAGATGGGTGCTTGTCTCGGACATCTTCAGAGTTTCCTACCAGCAGGCAGCTGTCGAACAGTACGGGTGATGAATGTGTGCTCTGTAAATGGGGGTCAGTATTTCCCTATAAACATATCTGTTTTAATTACCTAGATGGAATGGATAGTAAAATTAAATGTCTTTGTGTTTACTTAGAAATCAAAAGTGCAAAAAAAAGTCTTCAACTCTATACAGGGTTTAGGGGCAGAGGGTTTGTAGTTTATGGATAAGACCCCAAAAAGCTGCTGCAGGTGTGATATCCCACCGACCTGGCTTCTTTCAAAAATGCAACTCCACACCTTCAGGAACAGACCTGTGTTGACCCTGAGGCTTTAGAGAAAAAAGAACCACTGATTCCTTTGGTTGATCATCTCACTGCTATGTTGGGTTTTTTTTCCTAAAAGAAGCAATGCCTACTAGACATCGACAGTGGGACTGATCAAATCTGGAATTTGACCCAGATTCTCCTTTTCTGAAGTTCTTGATTCTTGAGGTTGTGGTTTGTGTGTACTGTTCCAGCCTTGTGCACCTGCTGGTATAACTTAGTAAATCTGTCATTTATGCTCCATATAACAAAGCCATTTAACTGCAGGAGCTCACCAGTACTTTTAACCCTGTTCTGTCAAGACAAGTAGCTGATAATCTTGGCATTGAGAGGAGCATAGCGCTCAGTTAGAGTGCTGTGGTTTCTGGCTCTCCCAGAACAGTATTGCAGTCAATTGATTATTTTGTTGATTTGTTCTGCATCAGTACCCTGCTGGTTTATTATCATCCAAGTGACTTTATGCACTATCTATAAGGACAAGTATATTAAAAATCAATACTTGAACCTTTTTGCTTTGTAAGAATCTTATCATCTATAGGCTACCTTCTTTGATACATGACCTTCATTCTGATTACAACACAGCTAGAAAATTTTACCTGGTTTAGTCACATACTAATAAATTAGATGCTTACGTTTTTCTCTCCTGTATCTTAACACAGAAGGAATAAATTAATTAAGAAAGAAATAATCGAAAGTCTGGTATTGCTGATAAATAAGCCTAATTTTGCGGCAGTAAAATTCATGCTATTTTAGTAAGAAAATACCTTTCCTTCACTAGGTTCTGCTTCACAGGCTCAAATCATTTAGGGATGCTGTTATCAGAAGCCTGAGTCTTACAAATGGTGTTTTTCTTGCTTCAGTTAAAGAAACAAGTATTTAAAAGGCCGCATGAAGTTATATCGTGCATTGGATTGAGGGCTGCATTACAGGACTGAACTTGACTCAAGTCTATGACATTATGGCTCTTACAAGATCAGAATGTTTTCCAATGATCTTCTATCATTACACATGGAAAAATGTTCTCTCATTTGTGTTTTTGAAACCTGTTACTTGTGTTGTGATTTAATGCATTTATGTTACTAATATCATAGAGAAACCTGTTCTTCTAAAAGAAAAACACCTTAAGGCAGAATCAGAATTGGATGCGGTCCCTCACCTGGTCTAGACCAGATAAGAAACCATGAGTTTCCAGGTCTGGAAAACCACCATTTTTCTAATGCAGATACCCAGCTGGCAAGAAGACAAGGATTAGATTCTCCTAAGTCAGGTATCCGCAGCGCTAAATGGGCAGTTCTTAACTCAAGTAATTGGATTTGCATAATCCTTTTCCAATCATAAGTGTATTCTACTGAGGACTTTTTTCTGGAATATGGATGTTATCTGATCTTGAGATCATTGTTTTCTAGGCACATTTTCATCAGGAGAAAGATAAGTTCTTACTTCTTACAGGGTTATACAAGGCAACCGAATGAGGCAATTTATAAGGAAGTGAGAAGCTGCCAAGGCCTTACCCAAACCTTTTAAATCATTTCATGACAGAAGTGCCTGATCTTTTCTGGATGTGATTGTGTGAGTTACTATCACTACTGAACACGAGGAAAATCCCCTTGTTTCAGTAGTGAAAAAGGTGCCTCAAAATTTCTGAGACTGTTGCCTCTGTGGATGGTAACTTTGTGCATGCCTTTTCTCCATCTGCAATACTTGGAAAACAGCCTACAGAGTGATTTTTGTTCAGAAAATGTTATACCTCCTTGAGGGGTATATTTCCTTGTCTCAGGAAATTATAATGTAATGTAATATAGTACAAAAAATAAATGATATTTTACTGTGAAGATGGAACAAATCAGACAAATTAGATGATCCTGAAGAGGGAAATCAGCCTGTACTATTTCTGCAGATTGCTCCCTCACTTCGTCTGGGTTGTCTTAAAGAAAAGCCAGGACTCCAAAGCATTACTTTTTAATTAGTAGAATTCCTTTTATACTAAATCCTAATTCAGTGCCTTAACGCAGCAGGTCCTGCGGAGCCAGCGACCTTGCGTGGGAGCACAAATGCATGAAATCTTTTTCTCTGGCATCCCCCCAAGTGAGGGTTGGCTTCTGTTCATAATTATTTTCTGTGGTGAGAGCTCGGGGTTGGCAGTTGCAAGCAGAGAGGTAACAGAGGAAGGCATAATGACAGGTGATTGCTCTGTTGTCTCCATGGTATCACTGAGCCTTATCTTGGAGATATCAAACAGTGTGCTTATACCTTCCTTTACTTTGTACAGATACCTGGCATCACTAAATACACCTAGTGTGGGTCCTCCTTAATCACTGTCCCCTTTCCAGCTTATTGTGCATTAGTTGTTTTCTTTCTTTTCAGTCTGCTACACTTTTAATGAATCTGCACAAGTAATGGAAACACTCATAAATCAAAGAACCTACCAATTCAAACTTTTATCATTTTATACCTTTAGTGAAAGAGTTAGAATTCATACAAGTATATTTTTAGAAACGTTTGATTCTGCCTTCAGGGAGCGTTACCCCATCCTGCTCATTATGAATTGATAGTAGATTTTTAGGGTTATAATGAAGCAATATAGCTGTGAGGAAAATAGCTTTTGCCCCCATCAGTCAGATCCCAGTTTTGTTGCAGTCTTAGGCACCTCACTGAGCACCATCTTTTGAGGCTCCTGCTTTAATTAACAGAGACAGAAGGACACCTCCAAGAATAACTCAACTGACCTAAGATCAGATTTAACCTTTGGGTTTCTCTGCTCTGGATTTTGACTGACGTTACGTGAGTTACTGCAACACAGTAGTGTAACTCCTGTACATGTCTTCTTAATCAGTAATGCCAAAGCCATACGTGTAGAAGTGGTTCTCCCAGTTACTATAAGCTTTTAATATCCATGCATTTTTTTTCAAGAAAATGCCCAAGGAAATGTTAGGGAGTTTGCTACCTTCTTGCTGCACCTCAAGGGGTACTCAGTTCATGTTTTTTAAGCATTCCTCTTTGATCAAGAGGGCTTTTTTGGGGTTTTTTATGTTTTAATTAAATGGTGGGACTCGTGCAATCTTGGTTTCAGGTAGTAGGCTAAAGAGTACAAAAAGAGTATGCCAAACTTGACAGCAAGGTGTAGGGCTATGTTAACAGATATTCTAACAACAATTGCAACTGTTCAGTGAACTCCTTTAGGAGTGCTCTTTTACATGGGTACAGATAAGATGATTATGGTTGTCTGACATTTGTAGCTCCTGCCTGCAAAGGTGGCTGTGTCTAACTTTTCTTGTTTTCTGCAGTGCTTAGTTAAATGTTTTGAGTGATTTGGTGTTAATAAAGGAAAGCATCTCTGAAAAACTATGCTTACTTGTGTTTCCTAACCAGTATTTTCATATCTTACACTTTAACCATTCTGGTCAGTTTAGTGGCTTTTTTTTGCCAGTTGATTTTCTGAAAGTAGATTTCTCTACAAACTGTGTTTCTGAGAACCTCAGGAGTATGATGAAAGCACACAACCCCAGATATTTTTCTCCTAGCAAATCTCTCTGTAAGGAAAGGCTATCTAATACTCTAGAAATGCCCTGGAAAAAAATCTGAAGAAGAAAAAGCATAGTTGAGACCTGCATTCTCATTTCGTCAAATGTCTGCAGCTTTGGACAGTGACATACTGGAAACTCATTAAATTTTAGCTTCTAATAAAAAAGAATTCTGATGTTTGTGTCTATGAAAAAGGAAATTAGAGACTCTTTCTTATGCAGGTTCGTGGGTATCTAAAACATGTTCAAGCTGCAGCTTTCCTCCAGACAGGACGCTTCTGGGTGCCATTGTAGTAGTCCTTGGGCTCTCTATGTCTTTGCAAATTTTGACTGAAATCAGTTTAGAAGTAGCAAATTGATTACGCTGACACAAATAAAGTGATTGTATAATCTTTATGTGTCATGAAAACGGGTAAAAATTAAGAATATTGCGCTAAGGATGTAAAAATTAACTCTTCCAGGTAAAGAAAGCTGTGCAACAGGAAGGCTTCAGCAGAAGGAAGAGAGGATATAGAGACATCAATGACATTGACATCAACATGAATGATCCTTTATTTACAAAGCAATGGTACCTGGTAAGTTTTGAAAGAAAGTCACAGTAATCATAACTAAATAATTGACATTCAAGCCATTTTGTGATGTTGCAATGTTTTGCAAGAGTTCTTACCAAATATGTCACGAGAATTGGGGAATGGATCCAAGGCTCTGTCCTGTGGTTTTTAACTCTGCCTCTTTCATGCTGGGAAGGCCCAGCACATTTCAAGAGCTAAATTTCATTTCAGTCAACAGAAAGGTCCTTAGAAGGCTCGAAAGAGAACTGTACTGATGTCCTGTGGACATTCCTGATGTAACCCCTAAAACTGCATATGAATCATATCTTTGAGCTGTTGCCAGGTAAAATATTGCTGTAGAATAATAACAAAAAGTTCTAGTGCATTGGCTAGAAAAAGTTGAATTTTTTCTTTTCTTATGGAAATTTGAAGTGCAATTGATTTTCTTCTGTCAGAAGTGGAACAGCAGAAAACTGATGAATTTTGGCTTAAGCCAATGTCAAAAGGAATTAATATTTTGCTAAACTTTCATTTTTAACATGTCATGTTTTATAGGGAGAAGTCTTTAGTCATAAAAGGAAAATTATATTTTTACAGAAAAGTAGCAAAATGATATTTTTCTATTTAAAAATTTGATAAATTAATTTTTGTCAGTTTTAATGTTGCAATCTATTTATGATGAAATAGTAAATGCAATACCTCCTTGTTCACTTAGAAATGATCTTTTTGCTTAAGAATAGTGTTTCTTATTCTCTTTCCTTTTAATCCCTTACTTGTGTTTTATGAGTCTACCCAATATGGCTGACTTTTTTCTAAGACAAGAGTTTTCAAATGAATGAGGGAACATTGGCATGGATGGGACTTCATTCTTGATAAGAGGATAAACTAAAGTGTGGGTTAATTCACTTCTTGTGGTACTTCAATCAAAATGTTGCAGTGTTAAAAACAACAGATTTTTTTATGAAGCTGTACATTTTTAGTTTTTAATTATAAAGTACACTAAAATGTGTTTTTAAATGAGAAGTTTATGACAAAGAATTGAAAATTTTTGCATCTGCAACAGCAAAAGCCATATTATTTTTCCCACAGAACTTGACAAATTAGCAAGTGAGGTTGGTGAACATGAGTAATGCCTGCAGATATAAAGGATTGTCCACACTGCAGAATCGTAGAATCACACACACATAAAGTCAGAAGGGACCCTTGAAGTTCATCTAGTGAACCTTCCTGCTTAAAACAGGGCTAACTTGGTTATCAAAGAAATTGTTTCTAGTACTAAACCCAGTAGACAAGAATTTCAGTAGATGCTGGTTTTGAAGAAAAAAGGCATTTCCTGCTCATAAAAAAGTCCTCTGTAAAATCCATTGGTCTAACTTTTGTTTAGATTGACTCGCTGCCCTGACTTGCTTAAGTAGGAAAGTCCTTTTTTGGATTGAAAAGATTCAGTGTTTAATCAAATCTTGTAAACCACAAAAAAGTGCATTTACCTGGTGCTGGTTGTTTTTTGGTTTTATTTGGGTTTGCTTTTTGTTTTGCTGCTGCATTATTGCAGTAGCTGTGATTATGGAGTACATATGTGTACTCCAAAGCAAATGGGATATATTTTCCATACCAAAGATACACGCAAAGCAAAACTGAGTGGCTGTGGAAACTTGTCTCTCAAGTAAAAATAGCTATTCTTCTTTTTCACTGATAGATTAACACTGGTCAAGCAGATGGGACTCCTGGACTTGATCTTAATGTAGCTGAAGCATGGGAGCTGGGATACACAGGGAAGGGAGTTACCATAGGAATTATGGATGATGGTAAGTGAAGCCTGCATGCTATTTTTTAAAAGTAGCTTTTCCTGTGTAATAGAAGTCAAAAAAAGTTTAAAAAGTAATAATGGGTTGCTCATAGTGCTGAGTCTGTCAATCTCCAGAAAGAGATTGAAATCTTCAGGGAAAATATATTATAAAGTCTTCATGAGGGATACTGAAACATGGATATCCAAGCATTGAAAGTAGTTTGCAATTATCACTCAGATATATTCCAAGGCACGCTATAATGGCCTTTAAGCCAAAGGAAAGAATCTGCTTGACTTCTGGAGGCACTGACTGGGGGAAGTAATTGCTATGCAAAAACTACTTAAGAAAATGTTTTCTGGATTACATAATTCTCAGTCACATTGGTAGCTGAAATAATTAAACACTGCCATGCTGAATGTCAATGAAGACTTGCATTTTAAATATATTGCTAATTTGAAGGCTAAGTTCAGTGAAGATGAAGACAAAAGGTACAGCTGTTCTACAGATGGGTTCCTTTCTGAAGTACAGGAATACTTTTCTTTGGGTTAAATTTTGAATGTTTTCCTCTTACAGTGGCTAAATAATATTAAAAATAAATAATATGTCTGGATCCACATATGTTTTGTAGGGTTGACTGAGATCTGTCCTCGTTCATCTCTGTTCATCATCTGCTTACTCCTAAGATAAGGTTTTTGTGGAAGTAAGAAAGTAGACTTCTGTATCATCATTGTCATGAGAAATCACAATTTCACTGATCCCACGGAGGCAGGACTTAGATTGCAGAATAGTTAGGCATGGCTGTAACGGGGGTGGCCACAAACTATTTGAGCTTCTGGTCAAATAAAGCTGTTGGCCCATCACAGCTTTTAGAGAAGGGGGTAATTCACCTTACATTCACTTCCAGTAATTCTGGAAGGAGCACCTGAATAAAATAATTCTTTATTGAGACTTTTGCTGCTCATCTGCCATTTGAGTCAGTAAGGCTCTCCACAGGTGCAAGATCTCTTCATACAAATCAACTTCTAAGGTCCCTATGTAATGGGAAGTAGTTGTTTCAGCAGGATAACTGCAATAATACAACATTCTTCTTCTTGTATAAAGATAAATTGTGGTTTAAAGTAATCTTAGTAAGTACATATGATCTAGTCTACAGAACAGTTCAATAAATTTTGTTGCTGAGCTCACCTTTTCAATTAGAACTCGGATTTTGACATAAATGATTGAAAACTAGCTGCATCAGAAATGGTGCATGGGTTTAAAAGACTACGTTTAAAAGCTTCAAACAGTTACATTATTTACCATGATAATTTTCCTGTGTTTGCAAAGGAATCTTGTTTGGTTCCATAATCATTAGAAAATCTTTATTCAAACTCTTAACCTTTGGTTTCTGTTCTGTCATTATCTTATTGCAGGAATTGATTATCTACATCCTGATCTCGCATCAAATTATGTAAGTACATGCTGACCTTTTCTGTAAAATGTGGATTTTCTTATTGTTATAGTCTCCCTGCTACAAAATTTTAAATAATGAGTGGATTAACAGTCCAGCTGAACTGCTGATCTTACAGATTATATATTTCACATTGAAAGAAACAGACTAAAAATGGGAGTGCCTGTGCAAGGAGTGAGGCGACAAGGCTCTTCGTAGAGGAATGGCAGTGCTGCCTCACATTAAATAAGCTGCAGCTTGCAATATTGGATTTAGGACAGAAATGAGTAACCTGGGGATTGACTCTACATCCTCTTATTAGATGCAGAATGGACCTGTCACTAGGAAGGCCACAGAGCTGTGATCTGTGGCAAGGCGTGTATTAGCCTTTGAAACCTCCAGGAACAGCTTAATTCCTTTATAACAGGTGATTTGATCCAGAGCATGTGCAGGGCAGACTGTGTGTTCTCAGCATAAGCTTTGTCAATTGATTGTTCCTAAAACCTACCTCAGGCTTCAGACCTTTGGACTGGAGGATTTGTGTCCTTCTTAATTGTTCCAGGCTCTCCTCAACCCTTTGTTGACAGTAGCACTCCTATCTCCAGGTGTCTACAAGGGCTCCCAGCACCCATGGGCTGTAGGTTGCCCCTGTGGTGCTCTGCTGCCACGCTGTGCTTGTGGCAGTCTGCTGGGCAATGGGTGTAAGAGAAGTAAGAGAAGTAATGGAAGTAAGAGAATTATTTTTAAAAATAATAACACATAGGATAAAAACCTATTTGTTGTAGTAAGTAGCAAAACACCTTTGGTAGAGAATAAATAGGTATAGAAAGTGTTGACTTTGGACAAGGAATTTGGGAAATAGCTGACCACAGAGATAAAGTGCAGCATGGTCAGTTTCACTCCTTATGAACTGACTTAATAACTTGATACCAGCTATTTTAACCTTGTGCCCTAACTGTGAAATTCTCACCCAAGAGGAATAACTCGGTAGGTTGTTTCCATAAACAAGGATAACATTTTTCTTTGTAGGAGTTGTGCTCTTTGTTTATGCTGTAGCATGTGATCTGGGGTCAGAACATGCACTTTACTCACTTTTCAGCAGCGAGTGAGGAGAAATTATGTGGGAATATTCTGGTTCTAAAAATGATGTTTCAAATGAAGCAAAAAGTCTGTTCAACATATCCAATACAATGACAAATGGGAACAATTCTGTTGTCAGTGTATCTAAGATCATGCCCAGAAACAAAAAATGGGTTTCTCAGTGTTTTCTCTTTTAATTCTAAAAATATTTTCCATTTGAGGGAAAATATTTGCCAGGCTTAACAGAAATGTATTGGTTTTAGAGTAGCAGTAGTGAGTATTCTAGAAATTAGTGGAAACTGACACAGAGAATGGCAATGCACAGACATTTCTGCAAATCAGAAAATGATAGAGATGGAGAAAACCCTGAAATTTAAGAAAACAAATACAGGGATAAAATTGGAGAAGAAAAGCTGGCTGGGAATGGGGAAAACAAACCTTCAAAGGCAGTCATGAAAGACTTGTACGGACACTGATCTTGAGATGACAATCTGAAAAAGTCTGTGTAGAAATGAATTTGTCCAGGCAAAGAGTGGTCTACCAAAGATCAGGCTGTGAAGGGACAAAAGAAGATTTTCTGGCCAGTGCAAAACGCAGAGTTAGGCCTGGCTTGTGCAGGGCAGACCAATCACAAAATAATGCATATACCTCCTTAATGCATTTAATACAGAAATATAACAGCTGTCGCATGAAATATGTGGTTCTAGGCTGTCACAGCACTGGGGGAAAAAAAATCTCGAGTTTGTGTAGTTCATCTTTTTTGCCTCAGGTTCACTTTTAACTCCATGCTGATTATGCCAGAGGACACAGCAAGGCAACATGCTAATAAATTAGCCCATTATATGCAAGATAACCAGTGAAAGGGTAAACTCGGTAACCAGTAAAAGGTGGTGGCAGCTCCTTGCATGGAATCAGCTGCACCTGCTGTGTCAGAGGGGTGGCTGGTTGAAGGGAAAGGTTGACTCCTGCTCCTGCTGCTAAAATCTACCATCTCCTCCCTTGCCCAAGTACAGCACAGCGGTTGCAGGGCTTGGTTCACCTGCACTTTGCCTCTCCTGCTCTCACTGCAAAGCTGTGTCGGTCTCCTTGAGTCCCTGGAGATGTTGCTCTGACAGCATCTGCTGTGTCTCAAGAGACCACAGGGGCCTTTTTTTTCCTAGTAGGCAGTAATCTGGTCATGAACTAAAGACAAAGACGTAAATTCAGTTTAGATGGAAAAATGCAACGAAATGAGTGTCCTAATGAATGAGTTAACTCGGTTCAGGCTGGCATAACATTTGTAGTCAGCTTCGTACAGTTCCTATGCCATGTTTTTGGTGTTTCTCAGCATCTGCATATTGTGGCAGCTTTCTCTTAAGTTATCATTTATTTTTAGGAAATTAAAAGCCTACAGCTTGTATCTCAAGTGTGTAAATGCCGGCATACCCTGACAATGTCTGTACCTCTTGCTTGGAAAATCAGGAGCAATTAGAAAGTCTCTCAAAGGTGGTGGTTTTGGCATTTGAGCATTTTCAAGTATAAGAACTTGGCATTAGTTGCTCAGTTTAATTTGGCTTTTATGTTTTTGACTTGCTGGTTTTCTTGCTTGAATAGTTTAATGGGGGTTAGCACTTAGACAAAATTGAGGGCCAGGGAAGAGAAAGAGCTTTCTAAAGAAAAAACAATTTTTATTTTCTCCTAAAATTTGCTGAACTATGACCTGTCATAAGGACTGCACTTCTGTCCATATTTTCCGTTGCAGTTTCTGAGCTTTACTACTTGAATCATCCATTTATCTTTTTAATGCACTATATATGCATAGAAAGTAGTGTACCTGCTCGGAGTCTGGATGAACTTGCTCGCCCAGCACACCCGCCCAGCTTGCTACAATCTGGCTACTTACTTTTCTGGGTTCAGGGGATTATGGCAAAGCTGGAATTTTCCATTCTGCACTGCGAATCCAGAGAGGCTCATTGTCAAACGATCGATATTTTCTTCCAAGCCTTGGAAACCCTGCAGAGGTTCAGCCTTCAGGAAATTATTTTTTTCCCCCCACAAAGAGAACCTTTCATTATGAACGGATAATTAAAAAGCTGAAGCAAAATGTACTCCATGGTTTTCCTTCAACTTGCACTTTACTTAGCCAGCAATTTTCAGGACTGACTTCTCCCAGGTGCAGCACCTGAGTGAGAAAAAAAAGGGAGGTAACAAGGGCTGCATATTTGATAGGTCTAATAAAAGAGAACAATAGCTGTGGGGGGTGTATGTTACAAATTTCAGCACATTGTTTTAAAGAAAAACCTAAGAGAGCAAATGGAGATTTGTAGTGCCACAAATAGAAACATAAGCTGATCTGTCTCTAGTATCAGTTTGTATTGTGGTCCTTTCATACTTGGCCAGTGTCTGCTGGTGAAGGTCAGTGTAGCTGCATTGTCCCATTTACAGCAGCAGGGAGCTGATCATCTCATGTAAGTGGGTTTGTCCCTGATTAGCAGTAGTGAGGAAAATCAGAACCTTACCAAAAGGTTTGGGCTAGGAGTAAAAAATTGCTGGTGACGGTGTCTGAACTCTGCCTGAAGCTTGTTTAAAAAAAACAAACAAAGAGGGAGAGACAACAAGATGAGCATTTACTGTAGGAAAACTGTAGATGGCTAAGTGAATAGGTAACTTTTCTACAAAGTACTGACACATATAAAATGAGAATCATGGAGCAATCCTTAGTGATAGATAGCAATATAGCATATTCAGGTAAGAAACAAGATTTTGAAATCTGTGGAATTATGCAAACACAATGTGCACAAACATCCAGTCATCCTGTCATTGCTGTCCTTCCTGTAACTGTCTGTCTGTCCTTCTCTGTAACGTCTGTTGTTATGGTACAGCCCTATGTTGTGTCTTCCAAGGTCCTTACCAGCTGTCACTCAAGCTGTATGTGGGAAAGGATTTACTGAGGGAAAAAGGCCTTATACAAGGAATGAGGGAATACTTTCTGGAGTTACCCCAAGGTTAATTGAGGTTTTCTCTCATCTACTATTTCTTATTCAAATGCAAACAGTAGGTGGTCTTACCTGTTTTCTCTTTCCACTTTGGCAAAATCTCCAAATACAAAGCAGTCTCTATATCTCACAACTTTTGGTACCTTGTCACCAGCTAATATGATATAATAAGTTCCCCCCACCTTGCTGAGAGGCAAGCAAAAGAGTATTTTTGGAATAATTATATTATCACATAAGCAGTGAAGCAGGGAAATGTTCTACTGTTATGAGCTGCAATTTCTACAGTTTGCTATAGGAACAAAAATATCACTGAATAATCTTTACAGCCACAAAAGAAATAAGAAATAGTACAGGCAATAAATTATATACTGCAATGTGTGAAGCAAAGCTTAGCAACAGTATAAAGGATCTTCTTTCTTTTAGAAATTCTGTGTTTCCCTCATTAGCATGAATTTCTGAGTATGCCTGGGCCTCTCAGAACACTGCTGAAAGGGCTGACAAATTGTTCTGGAGGCCATGAGCCTGATCTCAATGATTTACTGCTATAAATCATCAGTATCTCCATTAAAATTCACTGGGGCCTAATTGTCGGGGTTTTTAAGTTGGCAAAGGTCTATTGACTTCTCTTGAACCATGCTGCTTTGACCTTGACGATCTGCCCCACAGAAATTCCAGCTGATGTAGTTGCCCAACTCAAATAAGAATTCACATATAATTTGTGATGTGAAAATTTTATCTTTCCAAGACCAAAATTTGTTTGAAACCTTCTTTAGACCATGCCTCTGAACTGTCATTAATATCAGCTCAGGGGATCCACAGGGAGCATAAAGCCAAACCATAGCAGAATCAAGTTCACACTTGCCTGGCATCCAAAAATTATTTCAGTTAGCTTTGTGAGACATGATTCCTAAGGCATAATTTTCAAAGAGCCAGAGATGGTTACCCTGCCCTTTCCTACCGCATTTTGAAGGGTTATTGAGCACATGCACTAGACACTCAATAAACCTCTACTGCTAATACATCAAAAATATTTTATGGGCAAACTCTATGGGCTGGCCATTGCTGGTCGTACCTATTTTTAATTGCAATGTTGAAATAACACTTATATTATCAACAAATAAAGACCAGGAACAACCGTTTCAGAATTTTTAGCACATTGATAACTGGATTTTGGGTTGGTTGGTTTCTTTTGGGTTTTTTGGTGTTGCTTTGGGGTTGGGTTTTTTTCTAATAAGTTTTCTAAAATAAATACTAGCATAACAATTAAAAATTATTGACCAAAACCTGGGATCAATTCATAGAATCATCATAGAATTACAGAATGGTTTGGGTTGGAAAGGACCTTAAAGATGGAACCTATTTCCAACCCCTGTGCTATGAGCAGGGACACCTTCCACTAGACCAGGTTGCTCAAAGCCCACCCAACCTGAGACATTCACGTTTCTGGGCAACCTGTTCCAGTGCCTCACCACCCTCAAGGTGAAGAATTTCTTCCTTTTATTGAATTTAAATCTACCCTCTTTCAGTTCAAAGCTATTACCCCTTTTCCCATCACTACATGCTCTTGTAAAAGTCCCTCTCCAGCTTTCTTGAAGGCTGGAAGGCCGCTAAAAGTCTCCCTGGAGCCTTCTCTTCTCCAGTCTGAACAACCCCAACTCTTTCAGGCTGTCCTCTTAGGGGAGGTGTTCCATCCCTCTGATAATCTTCTTGACCCTCCTCTGGACTCGTTCCAACAGGCTCATGCCCTTATTATGTTGGAGGCCCCAGAGCTGGATGCAGTATTCCAGGTGGGGTCTAACATGAACAGGGTGGAGGGGGAGAATCAATCTTTTGATGCAGCCCAGAATATGACCGATGGGTCTTCTGGACCTTAAGTGCACACTGTCAGCTCACATCCAGCTTTTCATTCACCAGGACCTCTAAGTCTTTCTTTGCAGGACTGCTCTCAATCCTTTCATTCCCCCAGACTTTATTGATACTGGGAGTTGACCCAACCCAAGTGCAGGAACTTGCACTTGATCTTGTTGAACTTCATGAGGTTCACAATGCATTCTTCTGCTAACACTGAAAATTCAGTAAGCACACTATTTGATGGATGCTATTAAAGCAAATTGTGGCTGAAATTTCATCAAGAAATTGTTGAGACAAAATGAAACCTCTCTTTTCCAGGATGGAAGGATGGAGCAAGTATTTAAATGTCATGCTGAATGATGCCTTAGCAACCAAAACTGATGGCCTTCTATTGGGCTGCTTATGCTGCTTAAGTGGCTTCTGGCAGCTAGGACACTAGTTTTAGTCAATCATTCAGGACAATGAAGTTTCATTGGCATAAATTAGAAGTTACTGGGAAGAGAAGGAAGTTCTCTGTTTCAGACTTGACTGTTTTCTTCTGTTCTCTGCAGGACCATCTTCTGGGCTCATCTCTCTGTTCTGTGCAATCTGTTCTTTTTCTCAAAAGAGATGAAGGGCTGAAAAAGAGATGATGCCTTCCCTGACAAGATCAGCCAAGCAAATAAGGTTCTCTGTGTACTTGGAAGGGTGTCTTGGGTTTGTCATATAGAGAAAATGCCTCCCATGTTGGAAAACATAATGGGGTCCTGCAAAGAGTCCTCCCGTGCTCCCAACAGTAACTGGTTTTGTCGGTACACGTCATGGAGGTGCTCGTGTACTGAAGTCTAAATAAGATGAGTGTGCAGTTCCACTTCTCTGCCTTACAGCTACTTAATATGAGCACTGCTAATGGGAGAGAGAAGCCGTGTGCTATGTAAAGGAGATGTCAGTGTCATCTTACTTCATGAATGATAAAAATGTTTTGTAATCATAGGTGTTATCAGAGCCTTCTAGCTTTCAACTCAATTAAAGAGATGGAACAGCAAAAAAGAATTATTCTTTTTTTTTCAGCAGAAAGACCATTTCCCCCCCTGGATTATTTTCTATGGCCAGAGAGCATACAAAGAGACCTTTTCTGCAAAGGAGGCTGCGACTTGTGAAGGAGGTGTGGTGTCACTACCTTGAGGAGAGATGATTTATGCCACATACAGAGCTGTGTTTGCAGCTAAAAACTAGTTTTCTCACATTGAAAGATATTATGCTAACTGCTTTGCTAAAGCCCATTGTAAGAGATTTGGACCCTGAATGCTTGGCAGTTTCTGGGACTTGGTGCTTAGCACCATCTATGCAGCTGGAGTTGGCCTTGCTCCACTGATAATCTCCTCTTCAGGGAGATTAGCTGATTTATATGGCTATAAAATATCCTCAATGTACAATTCCTTTGGAATCAGAAAGATACTATTGTATTGTATTTGCATTTGCCTGAGATTATTTTCAGAGCAATGAATGTTGTGAAAAGTTTCCAGCCTGACTTTATATTAGAACCACCTGAAAGGGATAATCTTCAAGTTAAATGCATACCTGGTGAGTAAGCAGTGTGAGGTAGTGCCAAACATACTTGCTTTGCAAGCTAAAGAACACACATTGTCCACAGCATTTATTTTTCTCTGTAATCAATGTACTTAATTAATCAGCTGCACACTGAGAAAGTGCAAGGTGGCTAATCGCTTTAATCATTGAGCAGTGGTATTAATTTTCACTTAAGGCATCATCTGTGGTAAGTAAATTAAGATTGTTGAAATGAGAAATGCACAGGGGTGGAAGGGAGCAGATAAGGACATTTCTGCATGAATTCTGGCTGGTGCTTCTCAAATTGGCTCGTGCCTCTCTCCAGGGTTTCTCCAAGTAAGTTTTTTGGAAATATTTCCTTCTTTTGTTTGGGCAAGAAAAGGAGAGGAAAGGTGTTAGGCCTCACTGTTTCCCATGGAGGGGCCTGGTGTTGCTTTGTTTTGTTTTTTTTAATTACCTCCCTTCCTGCACATCAATTAGTTTTTGGAACTGGCCAGAAATCTTCCATTAGAATAATATTTTTGCTAGTTTTTTGGTTTGAGCTAAGATGAATTAGTTTTCTAACTTTTCAGCTAAGCCTCATCTTAAGTTTAACTTTTTTTATGGAAGTTGACTGTGTGGTTTTAGTCATTGTCTATCTCTGGAAGTGATAGCATTTAAAATTTATTATTATCACCAAAGTAATGGGGTGTTGGTATGCAGAAAGGCCATTATTTATATTTATTTCAAAGTAAGCCACGGATGTCCTGAGCTGGTGAAATGCCACAAGTCAAAGGGGCAAAAAAAAGTTCCACCTGCAGGGAGGAGTGGACAGGACAGGTGAACCAAAACTGACAGAGTATTGCGTTCCATATAGGTCATATTTAGTATAAAACAGAGGGATCACAAAGGTCAAGCTCACTTCTTTGATGACCAATGTCTAATACGGACCTTGTCTGTCCTTTTGCCCTGATCCTGGATCTGTTCATTCCTTAATCCTATTCCTGAGTCCAGCTCCCATCTGCCCTTGATTCCAGACTGAGACTTTTTCCCCTGTGCCTGCTCTGCAGCATCAGCATCAGGGCTGACGTGTCAATTTCATTAATTTGTATTTATTTTATTATTTTCTTATTAATATTATTTTTATTATTATTTTTGTTTCATTAAAGCTGTTTTAGTTTCCAAACCACAGGCCTCTCTCATTTCCCTTTCCCTGGGGTGGGGGGGTGAGATTGGGATCACAACTGTTTACATTTAGCTGCTGATCAAGCCAAGGTGAATTGGGGCTAAACCATGACAGCTGATAAAGATGAGCATTTTATAAAATTAAAGTGTCCACTGGAAAAAAAAAAGAGGGAAATATTTTTATTTTGGATCAGTTCAACTTCACTTAAAATATTTGACTTCTAGAACACTCTGAATTAAAACAGCAGCAGCAGCAAAATCCCCCTCTATTACATGGTCCGCTTGGGAGAACAGGGTCAGATACACGTTCCCCTGGAGGCAGTACATGCTAATTTTAAAACCAAGTTCAACATCATAAAATAAGGAGCTTCTGTTTCTACAAAGTGAAAATACCACATTTGGGGTTTAAAAAGGCTAAAACATTTGTGAAGATTTTTTCATTTGGAAGCTTTTTTAAAGCTGTTTTTCAAAGAACTGTTATTTTAACTGCATAATACTGTTTAAGACAGTAATTGGTGATTTGAAATCCCTGAATGTCCATCAGTATTGAAATGGAACTTAATTAAAATTCATACTGTAGTTATGTTTTGGCTACCAAGGTATCACCAGGGAAGTGTGAGTTAGATGGTGTTGGAATGATCACTAGTCCCTCACAAAGCTTCATCAAATTTGACAGGTGTTAGGGAGAGACTTTCAGACTCAGTGATGATTCTTGGCGAAGAGAGTCTCAAACCCGCTGTGCTCTAGTGGACATGTAACTGGTTTTCAAAGGAGAGTTCTGGCCAAGCTGTTTGGATAAATCAAAACTGCAGAAGAGAAGAGCAGGGTGGTGTGACAAGTCTGCTTTCTTCTGCGAAACCATAATAACTTAAATACAGTTGATAAAGACACAGATGATCTCCAGTACTTTAAAAATATCTCCTTTGCTGTGCTTGTAAAATAATTTGGTTCATTTGAAATTAATTCAATTTTTCTGTCCTGGTACTTCATCTTGATGTGGTTTTTTTGCTTTACACTGTTTGATTTTTAGATGTATGCACTTATGTTCTCCGTATTAGTATTTTACTTCTAAGTAGCTATGTAGGTGGTTAAGATTGTAGGTGTTTGTAGGTGTTATATGTATGTGTACATATATATGTGTGTAGGTGTTATATATACCCGGATAAGTAGGTGGTTAAACCAGTCACGAGCGGTGTTCCCCAGGATTCAGTGCTGGGTCTAGTCTTGTTTAACATCTTTATCAATGATCTTGATGAAGGCATTGAGTGTACCCTTAGCAAGTTTGTGGATGACACCAAGCTGGGTGCAAGTGTGGATCTGCTTGAAGGAAGGGAGGCTCTGCAGAGAGATCTGGACAGGCTGGATCGATGGGCTGAGACCAATGGGATGAGGTTCAACAAGGCCAAGTGCAGACCTCTACTTTGGTCAGAACAACCTCATGCAGTGTTACAGGCTTGGGGAAGAGTGGCTGGAGAGCTGCCTGGAGGAGAAGGACCTGGGGCTGTTGGTTGACACCCGACTGAACATGAGCCAGCAGTGTGCCCAGGTGGCCAAGAGAGCCAATGGCATCTTGGCCTGTACAGTGTGGCCAGCAGAACCAGGGAGGTGATTGGGGCCCTGTACTCGGAACTGGTGAGGCCACACCTCGAGTACTGTGTTCAGTTCTGGGCCCCTCACTACAAGAAGGACATTGAGGTGCTGGAGCGTGTGCAAAGAAGGGCAACGAGGCTGGTGAAGGGACTGGAGAATAAGCCCTGTGAGGAGAGACTGAGGGAACTGAGGCTGTTTAGCTTAGAGAAGAGGAGGCTGAAGGAGACCTCATCACTGTTTACAACTACCTGAAAGAAGGTTGTGACGGGGTGGGTGCTGTTCTCTTCTCACAAGTGACGAGTGACAGGATGAGAGGGAACAACTGCAAGTTGCACCAGGGCAGGTTTAGACTGGACATGAGGAAGAATTCATTCACTGAGAGAGTGGTCAGGGATTGGAACAGATTGCCCATGGAGGTGATGGAGTCTCCACCCCTGGAGTTGTTTAAAAGATGGGTAGATGAGTTTCTTAGGGATATGGTTTAGTAGGGAGACAGGCACGGCTGGACTCGATAATCTCAGAGGTCTCCTCCAACCTTACGATTCTATGATTCTAAGATAGCTTTGATTTAAATATAACATTCTTCATTTTGGTTGCATTCCCAACAGAAGCAATAAACGTAATGAACCTCTCTTACAGGGGAACAGAATAACGGTGCACAACATCTAATCAAATGTTGGCCTCATTGAAGTCATTGGTAGTTTTTCCACTAATTTCAGAGCAATCAGAAATTTGGTAGATCTTATAAATAACAGGTTTGTAGTGTTTCTTCTGCTATGTATTCCTTTTTATTAATCATCACAGTAAAAGGCATAGACTTCTTAGCTTCAAATGAGCAAATAATGATACCAAGAGCTATGGAAACATGACTGCCTGGATAACATGTTTTACAGTAGAACAGGAGCTTGTATTTGATGAAACTTTTGCCTCCTCCAGTGCTGTGTAGCTGCAGTTTGGTGAAAGTTAAATTGATACGGTAGTGCGTACCTCAGTCGCACATTTCCTGTGCTGTCTTTACTCATAAGCTTTGATACAGATTGGGAATCAATGGAAATGTTCTGCAGGTAGGTTGTGGTCTGGATTTTATTAAAGGAGGTGAATATATGCAAAGGAGAGCACAAAGGCTGTGCTGTGTTCAAAGACTGCATAATTTAATTGCTAGCGCATTTTTTAGAATTACTTATTGTGAGAAATCATATCACTTTAATTCAGTGACAGTTAACTCAGTCGCAGAATTAGTCAACGGTGGTACCATGTCTGACTGATGTAATTGTGAATCTTTGTCAGCTAATGGTGTCTAAGACACTTCTTAAGTTTACGAATCCAGTAAATTACTGTGAAAATATTAGCTGTGATCAAATACTGATTTTTAAGAGGAGAACCTGGAATGATCATGCACTATTTAAAAATATAAACATTTGCAAAATGTAGTATGTGTGGATTTGCTTGAGGATGTCTGTTCTGAAGATCATAGAATTATAGAATTATCTGGGTTGGAAGAGACCTCCAAGATCATAAAGTCCAACCTTTAATCCAACACTATCATGATTACTAGATCATGGCACTAAGTGCCACATCCAGTCTTATTTTAAAAACCTCCAGGGATGGTGAATCCACCCCCTCTCTGGGCAGGCCATTCCAATGCCTGATTACTCGCTCTGTGAAGAACTTTTTTCTGATATCCAGCCTAAACTTTCCCTGGCAGAGTCTAAGCTCGTGCCCTCTTGTTCTGTTGCTGGTTGCTTGGGAGAAGAGTCCGACCCCCACCTTTCTACAACCTTCTTTCAGATAGTTGTAGAGAGTGATGAGGTCACCCCTGAGCCTCCTCTTCTCCAGGCTAAAGAACCCCAGCTCCCTCAGCCTCTCTTCATAGGACTTGTGCTCAAATCCCTTCACCAGTTTTGTTGCTCTTCTCTGGACCCACTCCAGCACCTCAATATCTTTCTTGAACTGAGGGGCCCAGAACTGAACACAATACTCAAGGTGTGGCCTCACCAACGCCGAGTACAGGGGAAGGATCACTTCCCTCGTCCTGCTGGCCACACTATTCCTGATCCAGGCCAGGATGCCATTGGCCTCCTTGGCCACCTGGGCAAACTGCTGGCTCATGTTTAGCCTCCTGTCAATCAGTACCCCCAGGTCCTTTTCCACCTCTCCAGCCATTCTGTCCCCAGCCTGTAGCGCTGCATGGGGTTGTTGTGGCCAAAGTGCAGGACCCGGCACTTGGCCTTGTTGAACTTCATCCCGTTGGACTCAGCCCATCCCTCCAGCCTATCAAGGTCCCTCTGCAGAGCCCTCCTGCCTTCCAGCAGGTCGACATTCCCTCCCAACTTGGTGTCATCCGCAAATTTACTTATGATGGACTCAATCCCCTCATCTAAATCATCGATGAAGGTGTTAAACAGAACTGGACCCAACACTGATCCTTGAGGGACACCACTGGTGACCGGCCTCCAGCTGGACGCAGCCCCATTCACTGGCACTCTCTGGGCCTGGCCATCCAGCCAGTTCTTAACCCAGCTTGAGAGTGCACCTGTCCAAGCCATGGGCTACCAGTTTATCCAGGAGTATGCCATGGGAGACAGTGTCAAAGGCTTTGGTCAAGTCCAAATAGACTACATTCACAGCCTTCCCTTCATCCACCAGACGGGTTACCTGATCATAAAAGGAGATCAGGTTGGTCAGACAGGACCTGCCCCTCACAAAGCCGTGCTGGCTGGGTCAGATCCCATGTCCATACAGATGGTACTGTGTGATTGCACTCAGGATGATCTGTTCCATAACCTTGCCAGGCACTGATGTCAGGCTGATAGGCCTATAGTTGCCCGGGTCCTCCTTGCAGCCCTTTTTGTGGATTAGCGTGACATTTGCCAACTTCCAATCATCTGGGACCTCCCCAGAGAGCCAGGACTGTTGGTAGATGATGGAGAGCGGCTCGGCAAGCTCCTCCGCCAACTCCCTCATCACCCTAGGATGGAATCCATCAGGTCCCATAGATTTGTGTGGATCCAGGTGGCTCAGTAATTCATAGACTGTTTCCTCCTGGAACACAGGGGAGCCATTTGGTTTCCTGACTCTATCTGTGAGCTACAGAGGCCAGTTATCATGAGGGCCACCTCTCCTATTGGTGAAGACTGGGGCAAAGTTGGTGTTGAGTACCTCAGCCTTCTCCTCATCCCTGGTAACTATGTTCCCCCCCAGGTCCAACAAAGAATGGAGGTTTTCCTTGCCCCTCCTTTTGTTATTAATGTATTTATAGAAGCGCTTTTTGTTATCCTTAACAGAAGTAGCCAAATTAATTTCAAATTGCGCTTTTGTTTCTCTGATTTTCCTTCTGCATGTTCTAACTATAGTTCTATACTCTTCCTGAGTAGTCAGCCCTGCCTTCCACAGTCAGTATGCTCTCTTTTTATCTCTGATTTCCTTCAGTATCTCCCTATTCAACCAAGGTGGTCGTCTTCCCCGCCGGCTTGCCTTTTGGCTAATTGGTATAGCCTGTTCCTGTGCACTCAGATCTTTTTCCTTGAAGCACATCCATCCCTCCTGTACACCCCTGTTTTTGAGGAGTGTGTCCCAGGGTGTGCTCTGGACCAGTCTTCTGAATAGGTCAAAATCTGCCCTCAGGAAGTCCAGCACAGAGGTTTGATTGGTGGTCCTCCTTGCATCCCTGAATATTGAAAACTGTATTATTTCATGGTCATTGTGCCCCAGTTGGCCTCTGACCACTACATCTCCCACCAGTCCCTCTCTGTTTGTAAACAGCAGATCTAGTGGGGCCCCACTCCTGGTAGGTTCATTTACCTGCTGGAGCAGGAAATTATCCTCTATACACTCAAGGAATCTCCTAGACTGTCTCTTCTCTGCTGAGTTGAGCTTCCAGCAGATATCCGGCATGTTGAAATTCCCCACAAGAACAAAGGCTGGCGATTTTGAGACATCTGCCAGCTGCCTGTGGAATAACTCATCCCCTTCATCGTCCTGGTTGGGTGGTCTATAACAGACTCCTAACAGGATGTCAGTCTTGTTGTCCTTCCCCCCGATTCGGGTCCACAAGCACTCAATCCTATTGTTGGTGATCTCAAGTTCTACAGAGTCAAGAGACTCTCTAACATACAGAGCCACCCCTCCACCTCTCCCACCCTGCCTGTCCTTTCTGAAGAGCTTGTAGCCACTTATGACAGCACTCCAGTCATGCGAGTCATTCCACCATGTTTCTGTAATGGCAACTACGTCATAGCTTTCCTGCTGCATGATGGCTTCCAGCTCCTCCTGTTTATTGCCCAAACTGCGTGCATTAGTGTACATGCACTTCAACTGGGCTGCTGATTTTACTTTTAGTTCAGTTTTATCACCCCTGGGCTGAACTTTGGAGAGCCTGAAATCAATCCCCTCCCCCTTCAGACCTAGTTTAAAGCTCTCCTGATGAGCCCCGCTAACTTATGGGCAAGAACCCTTTTGCCCTGCTTAGACAGATGAAGCTCATCTGATTTATGAAGACCAGGTAATATGGAGTTTGCCCCGTGATCAAAAAAACCAAAATTTTGATGGTGGCACCAATCCTTTAGCCACCTATTGATAAGGTGGGCTTTCCTAATTCTCTCCTCATGCATCTCCCCATTCATTTCAGCCACTACAGGAACCGAAGCAAATCCTACCTGTGCACCTGTCCCATGGACTGATCTACCCAGTGCCCTGAAATCCTTTTTGATTACCCTGGCATTTCTCCTATTAATATGTCACTGCCAGCCTGGATTACCAACAGTGGATAATAGTCCGAGGTCTGAATTAGCTCAGGAAGTCTCCTAGCAATGTCCATCACCCTGGCCCCAGGAAGACAACAAACCTCCCTTTGGGTTGGGGCCAGCCTACATATAGGGCCCTCAGTTCCCCTCAAAAGGGAGTCACCAATTACAACTACCCTTCTTTTCTTTCTTTCAGCTGTTGTATCTATATGTCTGGAAGATGGGGTGTAACAAGAAGAGGGCCTTCCAGGCAGATCTCCCTCATAGCTGACCTCCGCTTGACTATCTGAGTCTAGGGCCTCATATTTGTTCTTTAAGGGCACCTGAGGATGTGATGGGGGTTCAGAAGGAGTACTTTTTCCTCTCCGAACAGGGACCTGTTTCCATTCCCCTTCATCTTCTCTGTTAGCTCCATGTGCCTGATGGCAGGAGGGGTAGGTGTTCCCACTCTTCTGCTGAATTTCCTTAGAGATTGAAAGGGTTTGACTCCACCAGTCTTTCTCTGATACTCCGCAGTCTTTCTGCCTCTTCCTTGAGCTCTGCTACCATGTACAGCAAATCATTCACCTGCTCACATCGCACACAGGTTCCTCTCACACTGTCCTCTGGAGCTAATGCTGCCAGGCTCAAACACTCTGTGCAGCCAGCGACCTGTATGACTGCATCCTTCTTGTAGGGTTGCGTTTGTGTTGATGCACTCCCGGTGCTCACAGCAGTGACAGCTGTCCTTCTTTTGTAAACCGTTATCAGCTTTAGTCGAGATGACAGAAAAACAAAAACCAAAACAATTAAAAAAGATCTCCTGAGAGACTAACGAGGTGGCTGTTCCTTGCCTGTTCGCCCTGCCTGTGCGAACTGACGTGCTGCACTCAGGTTCGTCGCTTTAACAAACTGCGGAGCCGCGCTCTTCTGTTGAGCTGCGATCCGGTCGCTCGTACTCCCAGGGAGAGGTTTTAAATCTCCCGCGGCTGCTGCCGGGACCGCCCCCCGTGCGCCGTCACCACCCACGGAACCGCTGCCGCTGCAGGGGTTGCGGGACCCGCGGTTCGCTTTTGAGCCTTCCCGCTCTCGGGAGTTTCGCTGCCCACCTCGAACGAGCACCCAGCTGCAGAACTTACCGTTCCTGCCGCCGAAGATGCCACCTTCTCTTCCTGAAAGTCTGGATTTAGCTGTCCATTGGTTTTGGCGATTCCACATGCAATAAACAATGCAAACTTTAATTAATACAAAAGCATATAAATTGGACCATTAAAATCCCTAAGAATTCAGCATGTTTTGACAGATATTAATCATGTTATTAATACTTCTCTGGAATGCTCTCAAAGTATGCTAATGAAGTTGGCATGCAACTGTAATAAAACAGAGTAGATCTTCAAGACCTAACTCTAAGGCATGTAGGTGAACCTGGTTTTGCTTTTTGTGACAAAAGAAATGTAGGTTGAAGTCTGCAGAGTCTCTTCTCTTCTCTGAAATGTTCATCTGCTTTTGATTTACCTAGAATTTCATTTTATGTATCCATTCATTGTCTTCCGTATCCATTCAATTTAGGCGAAACACCAGCTGAACAGTGTTTCATCTCTTGTCAGCTGAGAAACCTTTCAGAAGAAGATACCCAACTGCTTTTTGTCTCATCTGTTCTTATTTTCAGTTCCTCTGTATCACCAGAATAACTCTCCCTGTCCTCCTCTTTCTGTAACTACCATAGACCAGATGTGTCTGTAGGTAACTCCCCAAACCATCTAAGCCGCTTCAATTTTCCTCCTCTGCAAATCTGCAGTTTGCCTGTTTTGCAACACCATGATTGACGTAACCTGCTAATCTGCTCACCCTTAATATCCTGCCAGGTTTGTTTCCTCAGTGTCATTTATAACCACATGATCAGTATTCCTGCACATTGCTGTGAGAATTGCTGATAATTGATGTGTTTAATGACTCTGACTATGATGCCTTTGCAGTCACAGAATGATGTTGATGCCAGCTCCTGCTGACCACACACAGCAGAAGGAAAGTGTTTGCTTGCCCAGTGCAAGTGGCCGCAGTTTTCCCAGCCTGCATCCCACTAAACAACTGGATTTGAATGACTGCTGAGTTCATGCTGCAGACTCAAAGCTATAGATCTTCTTCCACTAATGGCCTTATCCACCATGTGCCACTTAAGAGACCTTTGTGCTGAGCATGATCTGAATCCTGCCTGCTGTGTTTGGTGAGAGATTTTGGTAGCCTTTGGATTGTGCTCATTGAGAGATGCAAGATGTCTTAGCTCCCCTTCTCTTCCAGCTCGTCTCTCCAAGAGGCTGTAAGTGCTGGCTGCCATTAAAGCACTGCAAACACAAAGTTTACTGTAGCTCAGTACCCAACACATATTTGATGTACTACAAACTTGTCAATTATTTCTTACAGGAATATAACTAAGAATAATGGACCTGAAACTCATTTCTCTGCTGCTAGCTTTATATCTCTATTATTCTCTCAACTTCAGCGTGTCACACTAATGTATAACCAGAGTATCTGAAGAGGGAAAAAAATCCATGTATTGGAAAGAGAATGTGGGCTAGGTTTTTAATAAAATGTAATACGAAAACTAGGGTCAAGTATGTGTTCACAGTATTTTTCAGTAAAAGTCATTGCACAATTTGTATTTGCTATTACAATAAAATAATCTAATGACTCGTATATCTCTAGCCACTCAGATGCCAGGTTTTTCCTTTTTTCCTCATCTGAATTGAAAGAAATTGAGTTTGTTACATATTCTAAAGCTTTAGAGCTTTAAATTTGCTACTTGCCCTGAAAAATCTTTACCAGTAACTAGTTGCATAATTTATTTTTATTAATTTAGTTGTCTTAATGATGTGCCTCCCTGTGAACATTCTGCACCCCTTCAGTATGTTGCAGGTATAGCTCAAAGATTCTTGTGCACCCCCTCTGAAAATTAAGGAATGTCTGGCTGAGCAGAAATAGGATCCCCTTTTGTAGTTTAACTTGCTTTTGCCTTTAGAGCCCTGGCTCTAAGTAATTAACAACTGGTGATGTGCTTCAGGTTTCTTCCACATCAATCTTACCTACCTGTAAGAGCTGGATAAAAGGCTTATGCTGCTGGAGGAAAATTGTGATATTCACCAGCATGGAACTTTGGTCTTTATTTTTGACCATAACCCATTACTTTGTGGCTATATTCTCGATGCCGACAGTCTTAAATGCAGCTCTGAATTTGCTGGATAGTAATACAGGACATGTGAGTTAGTTCATCTAGAGGCAGAGCTGTTTAAGAAGTTGCAGGTTTTTTCCATTTCCATTTAAAAAAAACCCCAAACTAACCAAAACAAAATAGAACAGCATTTTTCCCATGGCAGAGAGGAGAGGGCTTACTGTATGACTACCGACTTAGCAACAGTACCTCTGTTTTTCATTAATGACCTTTAAGCCTTATAGCACCCCTCTTAGACAAAATATCACGTTGCCTTCTTTTTTGCCTCCCAGTGAGCATATTCCGTTTTCTTAAGCTTGTGTGTACAAAGATGAATTTCATTTTTCCACCACATGACATTTGGTGTTATTTTAGTATAGTTCCTCCAAGATGTTATATGTTGTAATTTGAGCCAAGGGGTTTGCTCGCTCTTTGGTTTACTAAAGAAATCAAACAAGCAGAAGGTATCTTTCTGCCTCAGATCTCTAAGGATTTTCAGTTGCCTGAAGAGGATAAGACCAGATGCCACCTGTGTTAAAGTGTTTCTCTTTTAAAACATAGAGATCTCTGAGCTAAATTCACCAGTGCTTTAATATCTTGAATAGAACCAGACTGTGACTAGTGGGAACTGTGTCTTTAATTGTTTGTCTCCTGGACTAGCATGTAAGCATAGGCACATTTCTTGAGTTATGAAGGAAAAGAGAAGTATATGTGAATTATTCTTTAGAGGCTTGTAAAGCCATCTAAAAATTTACAAGCTTACTATATTATTCAAGGTACATAATTTTATTACAGATCTGAGCAGCTCATGGGACAACTGATTTATTGTTATTGTCATGTTTTGCAGAATGAATGTTTTACAAAGAAGATTTTACTGCATGTATTTCTAAAAGTATAGGGCAGTTCTTTGGAAATGCCACTATAATCTTACTTTTAAGGAAAATAGAATTTTATACACAAGCAAAAGTAATTTGCTCATATAATGATATGCAAACTATTACTTAATAAACAATTGAAAGAATCTCATCATCTGAGTAAATACTTTTTGTTAGCATCTTATTTGGGGTAGAAGCACAGGGTGCTGTAAGGCAAAAAATAGAGATATGCCTTAAAATACAAACCAGTTCCTCTCTGTGAAAGCAAAACAACCATATTTGTTATATAATAGACATTATGTGTAAATAATTATACGTAGATGGTGACTGCTGGTAAACATCAGGTTCAAATTGCTTTGCAGGAAGGAACTGGTTTTCATTGAACATGAGGGATAGGATTCATCTCATTCTAACGCTATATGCTTAATGACTAGTCTAAGTCTAGACCCCAGTCTGTGATCAGTGCCCAAAAGACTGGTGGCTTGAGTTGTGCCATGGAGTTTATCATCTCTACCAGTAGTAGGAACAGAGTTTGCAACTAGTTATTGAAAACCAAATAATAAACACTTCAAGTCTAAGGGAAATAACTGATGTTAGACTAGTTTGACGTTAAAATTGGAAACTAAATCACCTGATTTGAGAAGCAAAATGTTTTTATTTCAGTGTGCTGCTGCAGATCTTAATCTGCACTGGGTTTAGTTGCCACCTCCCAGGCTCCTACGCTAAGTACATCTCTGCATTAGCAATTAATCCCCTCTTGCTGCCTGCTGGGGAGTCCAGCCAGGGCAGGAGACTGGCAGACCACAGATTTTAATGTTCACTTCCCAAAACACAAGGTGAAACATTTTGGCTATTGACCAAAGCAGTTCCCTTTCTGGTCCAGTGTTGAAACTGATTAATTTGTCACTGGCTTATGCTTATAAAAAAAAAAAAAAAGAAAGAAGGTTAAGGCTTTGATATTTGGGGATTTGATCTTTAAATTAGGAGCCTGAAGCAGTCCATTTGTACTTGTCTCTGCTGTTTCATTATCAGTTCTGCTGCTTCCATAGTGTGGGCGGAATATTCCTTCATGAAGCTGAAACTAGCTTTTCTCAAAGATCCTAATGAAGATAAATTGTGCAGTCAGCAGTTGTTTTCTTTCCAAGAATTCTTCTTAATTTTGCACTTTGTAGATGGTTCCTGCTACATTAGATATCTTTTTCCTTTGAGTGCAGTGATCCAAAATGAAGTGAATAAGAGCTACAGGATGTGGAAGAGTGTTGCACAACTTTGTTTGTAGCCTGCCTAAAGCAACATTTCCATAAGCTGACATTTGGTTACATTGGACATACAGCAGAGTTGCAGTCGGCTGTAGGGTGGGCTCAATGCTGGAATACCTTTGCCTGTGGATACTCTGGGTACAAGTGATATATCTGCACAGGTAGAAGGGCTTTCCTTCCATAACTCTCTGCATAAGTGAATTCTAGAGTCAGGAGTGATTGATAGCTACCATGAAGTGCTTGCATATCTGATGATATCCTGCAAAAACAGCCTCCTGTGACCCCCTTAGTGTCTGTGTAAGTAAGACTACATTTCTTCCAGGTGGGAAAAACCCCGCAATTGATACACATCTGAGTTTCAGTTCTCATCTGTGTAATACTTTTAGAGTGAAAACAGAAGTTCAGACTGAGTAAGAATTTATTGAAATAATTACATTTAGTACTGAATTTGACCATACCTACCTGAAAGAAACAATGTGAAATCCCTAGTTATATGCAGTCTGTGTAGTGTCCAGGACTTTGTCTAGTCCAAAGCAGTAGTGTAGGAAAATTTCTTTAATTTGTGGTTGCAATGCATTTCTTTCTAAAGGTTGACAAGCTAGACTCTGTGACAGAGTCGTTTTTATCTGCTAATTAAATTAGTCATTGATTCTATTTTGACTTTACAGTAGGATATGGTTTCCCAGCTTGTCCTGCTAGCAGTAGATGCTGCTCTTGGTAATAAAGAACAGGACGGGATCTTCTGTTGACAGTCTCTTTTCTTTTACAACCTTCCATTGTATGAAACCTAGCCCCTTGCACAAAGCCTTGCCACAGGTTCCCTGGACACTACAGAACCAAACTGCTTCTGTTGCATTAAGATGAGATGTCTGTGCCACATATTTTGTCAAAAGTCTTCTAGCTCAAGATCCTACCTCCAACAGAAGCCAGTGGTGGATGCTTGGGAAGCCATAGGGTCACCAAGTCAGAGACTGCACGGTATCTGCCCGATTATGGCCTCACAGCTTCTAGCATTCACTTTTTTATGGACTATTGGAGAAGTAGGAAGCACAGCATCTAATACCCCTTCCAGATTTATTTCCCTCTAGTGCGTCTAACCACTTTTTTATTTCGTTCAGGCTTTTAACTTCTGTGTTGCTGGGGCTCAGTGAGTTTTGTAACTCATTACATGTTCTGTGGAAAAGTACTTCTTGTTTATTGCTGCTTCTGAATCTCCCCTTTGGTAATTTCTATGGATTCCCACCAGTTCTTGTATTATGAGAAGCAGTAAATAATAACTCTCTGTCCACTTTCTTTGTGCTATTCATGTTTTATAAATCACTCTTCAGTTCCCCGTCTTTCCCTGGCTGAAAAGTCATGTTCTGTTTACTCTTAGCTCATGCAAATCTGTGCTGTTCTAGGTTCTGCATAAGTAGTTGTGGCAATTAAAAGAGGTAAATTAAACATGCATCTGGGCGTAGAGACTTAGTAGCACTGAGAATTTGTGGCTATAGCTGTTGTTATTGGAAGGCATCTTCAGACTGAAAATCAGGGACTTAATTCAGAGATGTGGAGAGATCAATGAGGATACTCACAAAGGGATTTGAGCTGGAGAATGACATCAAGCCACGTGACAGGCATTCTGCAAATCTCTGCTCCATTCAAATGCTGCAAAATATTTATTGTCTGTACCGAATATGAGCAACCAGGCTTTCCAAAATGATCACCCAAAAAAATTACTGGACAGTAACTTGAAAGATACTTAGTTGCACCCTCCAAGGATCGTGTTGTCCCCATTTCATTATGGCATAAGTTTTTGAGAGTTAGGGATTTTGAATTCACAACCGAAAAACTTCGGTGCTACCAATGGACTCTCTATTCCTGTACCCCAGGAACTGAGAATCTGCTGAAGGGGAATGTTTTTAGGAGCAAAGCTATTCATACACAAGTCTCAAATTATCTTCAATAGCATGCTTAGCCAAATCTGAAAAAAGAATACAAGTACACATTAATTAAGAATTAACATAATTCTGTTCCCTGAGTATGGTGTTTATTAAAATATAAATTCTGTGATCATATGCTTGAGAGGAAGCTTCTAAATATTTTTAAAAGCTTAATTTTCAGCCATCATTTATTTATTTTTTCATTAAGAGAGAAGGAAAAAATGGCACTTGACTTTCTGAAACTTTCCTTTTGCTTCTCAGATATAGAATCAAAAAGTTGCTAAGTGTCCTTAACTCTGATGATGATGCAAAATCAGGAAAGATTTAGATTTATATGAAAAGCAGAGATATGGGATGACATTTTTCGAAAGTGCCTGAAAGCCACATTTGTTCAGACAACTGAAGAACTGAGAAAATATGCAAATGAAATTTCAGGCATATGCAGTTTTCACATTTGAAATTTGAGAAACTTACATTCTTAGACTTTGAAATGCTTTTAGAAATTTGACTGTTGCAGTATAGCAAATGAGATTTTAAAAAATAATTCTGTGGCACCCAAGTGTCTGGTCACTTCTTGTAAGTGTTGATGAACTGTCCCTCAGTAGTAGCCTGAATTCTCACACTGCCTCACAATTAAATATGGTCTTTGAAAATACTAAAGGTCCACAGGAGACATTGCACCCCAGAAAGCATCTTTCCCCAGGCTTGCTGGTGTGGGAAATGCACTGTACAACAGGGACCAGTTTGCATCCAGATGCATCTCACAGAATGAAGAGGGCAAAGTTTACTAACGATTCTCAGCTCCCTCTCAGTTTGTGTTCCACTTTGCCCTGCACATCTGTTTTTCTGCTGATTTACTGAACCTCTTTGTGTTTTGCAGAATGCCAAAGCCAGCTACGACTTCAGCAGTAACGATCCCTACCCCTACCCCCGATACACAGATGACTGGTTTAACAGGTAAATGGTTTTGATCAACCTGCTCTTCACTTTGGTTTGCTTAAGAAATTGTAAGCATTGGCTAATATTTGTGCAATGTCTGTTTTCTGCTTAAGTCTTTGGTTGCCAAACCAGGAGCTGCAGTCTTGCTACTGCTTGAAATTTAGAGATTACTTTCTGTGACTTTTTTTTTAGGTAGCCTCTAGATGATGCTGAACAGCCATTTTATGGTTTATAAATGAAGTTGCTGCTTCAAAAGAGTATATGTGTGGGCGATAGCCACATACTATTTTCTATTAGCTGTCCTAGGACAGGATGGTAGCCCAAATCTGCATATGATTAATATGATTTTGACTGATTTCTCATCTATTGTGTCTGAAACAGTATCATTGCTAGCTAATTGAAAGGGATTAAGCTGGAGACAGGAAAAGGCTTGGGGGGGAAAAGCTTTTTCATCTGATAAAAAGTCAGGAAAGCAGCGTTGTGTGCAATGACCAGTTTAAAAACAATTAAATTGTACATAAGTTCTGAATCACCTGTCTTTTCACTGTGATTTAAGGACAGCATGCATGAGAAGCATTTCAGGGCTGGTTCTAACATATTTCTGGCTATTGGAGGAATTAAAGTTCATCTACACTGACTGGGAACCTGGAATCAACAGTGCAGCTGCGCTTGTTGTGTTATTTCTCCTGAGCACATCATGGTTGCTTGAGACCCACTCCTCCTTCAGTGTATTCTGATCTTAGCCAGTTTCCAGGAGGAGAAGGTCTGGTACTCAAGATGTGCTATAAATAAAAATGGCCCAAAAAGAAAGCATTTTTTAGGAAACGCTACCTTTTTTGTTTTGCGAAACTCATTTTTGGGTGGAATGGAACAGAAATGTGTCAACAGTTTTAAAAAAATACAGTGCCCTGGATTCTGCATCTGCCCCATGAAAAAGCCCATTCTGCCAGGCTGAGTGCTCCTAGCAAGCTTTAACATAGTCAAGGCTGCAGAGCTCAAGGCACACCCATAGGTGTGTTCAGTACCTGGTGATCTCAGCATCTCTGGCTCTGCAGCTTATTTCCTAGGGGCTGTAAATCTGTAAAAATTGTTTCAGGATATTTTCAATGAAATTCCCAGAAGACTTCTAGATGCAAATGTTATTGATGTTTTGAGCATTTGCATAGCAGCAGCACTGAGGATTTGAAAAGCTTTATTAAAGGTTTCAGGGCTTAGTCTTCGTGCTTATCGAATAAAATTTTAGGCCTCTTTGATGTGGGTTTCTTCTTTAACTTAGCATGGGTGTATGGGTGGCCTCTGAGTTTTGTATGAGTGTTCTGGTTTTATTTGTAAAGAAATCCATTTTTAGTTCTGTCAGAATGGCACAACAAAAGTGTGGAGCAGCTGGGCTTCCACCTCAGATGCAGGCTTCCTGGAACAGATCAAACAGATTTAGGAGCTGTGATGTCCTCCTTTGTAGTCCTGCCATTTTTCAGCCAAAGCAAGATGCCGATTAGATTTCTCCTTCATTTTGGGAAAGGGCATCTGACACTTTTAAACTAGTATGAATCCAATTAGTGAATGGAAAGCTGGAGAAAGACTAGGGCTCTAATTTGTGAAGGTCTGCTGCCTTTCTTGCTTTATTTATGTAAAGGATCTTTATAGGAGAAAGACATCACTTAGCTCTGGAGCAGCATGGAGGAAAATTAAATTTAGCTTTAGTGGGTAATGTCGTTTTCAGTATGGAACTTCATAAAACTAAGAGTGTTCTACCAAGCCCCATAAACAGTGATTGGGCTGCTGTAAAGTATTCTATGGTGGCACGCAGTTTGCAGTCGTCACGTGTACTGCAAGGTGTCCCTGGAGGCAGAGTTACCACCTAAAGACTCTTAAAATGAGCCTCGAGCATCCTAGATGTGGCCAGGGTTATGGTCTCTGGTCCCAGGCGCCTCTGGCTAAATTCAGACATGCAAGGAAGTATCAAGAGTGAGCAGCATGGTCATCTGTGGCCTGATCTGTAATTATTGAGTACAACATCATTTAGATTTTCAGGCAACTGCGACGCTTTCTTCTGTTTGTTTTCTTGAGAGGATGGAGAGCTCAATTCAGCAAGTCAGGAGGAGACAAGCACTGCAGAAATTGCTTTGCTGAGTTCCTTCATTATTCATTCTGGAAAAAAAATGGTACCTCAAAAATATTGTACTATTTGTCATGAATCTTGAGGTTTCTTTGTGAGACAGAGAATTTTCTGCCTTGCAAGGTAAATCACAGGAGCAACACTTTCAGTAAAACATCCCTTTCCTGACTGCACCATTCAAGAAAGATTTAAGATGCAAGATTTTGTATTTTCTCCAAGCTAAGATGCAAACCAATACACCATATCCAGTTGGTCAAAAGGAGCTGTGGCTATGTTTTTCTCTGCATATTTCTTGGCTGTACTGTTAATCAAGCTGATGTGCTCATATATAAGCTATTGTTCTAAATTCTAACTTATGGATTATTGCTATTAGTAGGTTACAGCTGTTGGCCTGTGACAGTCTGTCTATCTCTGTGTGTAGCAAAGGTGCATCTGAATAGAGAGTAGTTACACACAAAAGCCATTCGGAGAAACCTGCCATAAAGTCTCCATTTGCTTAGTTTGCAGTCAGGGATGTATCTCCCATTGAATTTTATGCATGCAGGAGGATCAGGCTCAAAATAAGATAGCACAATATCTCTTTTTCCATAAAGAATACATTTCTATGTGAGCAATTCAAGTGATTTGTGGAACAAGAAGCAGAGAACTGTTTTTTAAAGAGTTGAACCAAGGGGCTTTTGTGAGCTCCCAGCTGTATGTGCAAAGTATCATTAGACTTTAAGAAAAAAGTGGGATGTTTTTGCATGGAGTATTTCATTAATAGCAGCAGCTCTGTTCGGAAATGCAGATTCCCCTTCCACTTGGTGCTTTCTGAAGCTGCTGGATGTAGTTTGGTCTTTCAATCCAACAGTTACTGGCCTGTGAAACCAAACAGGGTGACTTTTGGAAGGGGACAGTGTGTTGCCTCAGACAGGGAATTAAAGTCAAGAAAGACAACCAAGGGATTTATTCCCAGGCTTACTGTATTGATTTCTTGACTGTGTTCAGACCCACAGCTTGGGGATAAAGCCAGGATAGGGGACACTGAGTGCAACGTGGAGCAGGGCTGTGTTTGAGCCTGAGAATCAGTGGGAGCAGTGAAGGAACCTGAACCAAGCCCTGTTCCCAAAAGCAGAGGCAGCATCACAACACTCAGTGGGTTTTAGGATCTGCACTGGGAACTGCCTGTGATTTTTAACACCCATTCCTCCAGAATCACATTCAGTACCTTCGCGCGTGCCATGTTGTGCAGTGCAAAGGTACACATAGGAGTCACAGATATCTTGGTCTTTCTGTACAGCCCTCTGATTTCTTGTTGTGTTCATGGCAGAAGGCACAACTCAGGGCTCCCCATCTCAGAGCACTGCGTTTAAGAGTTTCTGCCATGATATAAATAACCAATAATTATTTCCACTCCTGTAACTTTTGTATTCTGTATATGCTCTCACTCAGATAAGAGTTAGCTGGGCAAAAATTATTCACTGTCTTGGAAACCTATATTCTTCAGAGGTAAAAATGTCCTTTAGTTATTATGGGTCCAAACAAAGTACCATTGAGTCATGGAAATAACTCCCCTTGGCTTTTAAAGGGTGCTTGTTAACAAGGTAAACACACCCGTGCCCTGCTCCTCATTTTCAATCAATACAATGGAAACTACATAATAATTGAGAATTTGCATAAACAGTTTTAACAGCTCCTTTCTACTTGCAGTGTTACAAGTGTCAAGGAGGACACAGAGCTCCACTGCTGTTTCTTGACATGTTTGGACAAAGAGTGGCCTGTTCTGCAGAGCAGTGGAAAACTTTTCCTTATGCAAACACTCAGATGCTCAGAAGCTGCCAGTATCATATGAGTAAAAAGGGGTGACATTTTCCCCACAAAAGAGTCCCTCTGAGCTTTGCATATTGAACTGCTGCCCCATGCAAGCAACTGAAGTGGTCAAGATAGGCAGGTCACCCCAGCCATTGAGGTTGCAGCTCTCCATACTCTTCCCCTGGTGGACAGCAGAAGTTAGGCACGATGAATCCTGTCCTTTGCTGACTGCAGAAGCATTTCAAAGCAGATGAAAAGCAATCCCAGTTAAACTCTGTAGCACCTCTGACTCTTTTGAAAATGTATTGGTAAAAGAGCATGCCCAGTAGCATTGGCAGTGGGTTTTAAAGTAGAAGTAGGTTTCAAAGACAAAGCAGAGTAAAATTTTTATAACTAGTACAGATATGTTATTTAAACCATCTGGAGGCAAAACTGACTTTCAATTGAATCATCCTCTCCCAACTTAAATTTTCAGGAATGTTCATATAAAATGTTTGCATTTGTATAATGTTTATGGAAAACTTGCTCTGCATGCTGCTATATGGTTTGCCTTTGAAATAATTTATTCATAGGTGAAAATATTCTTAATTGTTTTCTGTCCCCTTGTTTTAAACATCAAAATAACAGTGAAGTGGTGAACATTGGAGAAAGGCTGTGATTTGTGCCTATGACATGGGTCACTTCATAGGAACCACAGTGAGTTTATCAATGATACATGAACAGCAAGTAGGTCTAAATTAGGAAAGTCTGCTATTTGCCATAAATAATTCAACCAAGTGCTTTTCCACTAACTCGCATGTGGGTTTGTTTTTTTTTTTCTCCTGGCAGCAGCAGCCAGAGTTTCTGGAACAAGTCTGCCTGTAGTCTCCATCATGTGAGCAAGTATGCTGGGGGGACAAAGTAGGGGAGAGGACCTTCTAATAAAATCTTTTCACTGGGAAGGTCCTAACACAGTTTTTCCCTCTGTGAGAGAAAGAGCTCACCTGGCACTGTCACCAATTTTTTGCATCCCAGCTTCAGACAAGACAATTTTTTAACAAAGCTATTTATTCTGCTCTGTGGCTTGTAGCTAGCCCACAGGTGACTAGATAATGAATGCCTAGCAACAGTATATTTTTTTCCACAGTTCCTTGAACAAGAGCATGAGGGAAAATCTGCTTGATTGTTGAAAGAAATTTCTCCAGCAGCTGAATAAGAAATCTGTATCGCTCTGTCCCCTTTGTGAAAGGGTCTTGCATGAGATCTTCGCCCTTTCACGATCAAGATACTGTGTACATTCAAGGCCAGTCATTTTCTTCCATGGACCTACCTTTAAAAATATGTTCTTCCAAGTTCAGCAGGAAAAAGAATATGTTGCTTCTCACCCCTTTATTAATTTTACACTCACCTTTGCCAGAGGTGCTGAAAGGGAGAGAAAGAGGAAACAGATTATGAAAACAAAACAGTTCTGCTGCCTCCTGGGGTGGTTCATCTGGTCCTCCATATACCCTTTATAATACAGCACTGCTAATTGTATAACACCTTATTGTGCTATAGGAGCAATGCCAGTTTTAATGCGCAGAGAGCATCGATGTGAGCCGTAGGATGGATTCACATTGATTCAACGTCTTGAAAAAACCTGACAGCAGCACAGGTTTCACGAGTTTCTCTGCTGCTGTGCTGTTTTTCAAAAACCTGATTGTATTGCCCACATTTTGTCTTCTCTGTGGTTTAATTTCTGTGATGAATTAGGAGAAAGGAAAATGCAGTCTGCCTTCCTCTGGGACTGCCTCAGAGCCACTGCCAGTAAAAAGGTCTCTGTTAAGAGCTGTAAAGCACTTGAGAGATACCAAGTGTTCTTGAAGTGCCAAATGTCAGCCTGAAACTGGACCTCCGTGTCAGAGCAGAAACATATCCCACTTGAGCAGAAAGCAGTAGCTCCCTAAGCTGACAGCTGGAGCACCTTGTCAGCTCTCCTGGGATTTAGACACTGGAGGAGAGGGATGCATGTGCCTTGGGTCTGTCCGGCTTTGGACCCAGCCAGCCAGGCTACAGCTCTGCTGCTGAGTGACTCTTGTGACTCTTGTCTGCTGCTCCAGCTTGGTATTGCACTTACCTCTTTCCATAGCATTGGTTTTGTGGGCAGGAATATGCTCCTCATATGTGTTTGAACATTGTGGAGTTCAAAAAACTGGGTATTGCACTGTCAAGTCACAAAAATAAAGGAATTAATATTGATCCAATTTTTAAACTGTTTTGTAAAGGGCCTGTTTCTACTGACAAATAGTTGGTAACAAGGCAGAACCTGTTTAACAGAGTTAAAAAGAAAAGGTCTGAATAATTTTACAACTAAATAAAGCATAAGTATGCATGTTAACCTCAGAGCAAGCATCGCTCATTCTGCAGAAGACACGTTGATTATCTCCTGCTTCAAGAAGGAATGAGCTCATCCAGGTACTCAAGTAGAGCCCTCAACAATTTATTATGGAACAGTTGTCTTCTGAACCGCTGGAAGATGACTCTGAGGCAGGAAGAAGATTGTGGTGATCTCGCTCAATTCAGCACCTGTGTTAACTGGGGTTCACACGGTGTCTCTGTCTTCCCTTTTGCAGCCATGGGACAAGGTGTGCCGGAGAGGTGTCTGCTGCTGCCAACAACAACATCTGCGGTGTGGGAGTTGCGTACAACTCCAAAGTGGCAGGTACAGTAGCAATTCAAGGTGCAAATGGTCTTTATGCCACTGTGCCTCAAGCAGAACGTCTGCAGTCATAGGGAGCGTTGCCCAGGACAGGACTGCAGGCTGGCACTGGGCCACGCGTTTATTACCTTTCACAGTAGCTGGGGAGAGGAATTTCTCCATGGATTTACTTTTTCAATTGAGTGGCTTATATAAAGTCTTTAATAACTTTGCAAAGGATCAGCTCTGCTCCTTCTTATGCCAATTCCTGTTTGTATACTGATTTTCAATGCTTCTTCCCTATGTTGTTGCAGAATCATTTGTGACAAATCTCGTTTTGCAGGAAATAAAATATAAATTCCCGTTCCACTTAGAAACTGTACTTGAAAAGCCAAATCCCCCGCTGATCTTATTCTTTAGACTCTCACAGGGCAGGCCCTGCAGTGCTGTAAATCTCTGCAGTCGTTGGTTTCCTCTATTTTAACAAGTGATGCAGAGTGGTAGGAGCAGATGCACATCTGTAAAGTAACCACATCTGCCTAGTACCCTGCATTGACACCTTAGGTCTATTGGATGTTTTTATTTCTAGCTAGCTCTTGTCTACGCTGATTGATGAATACAGGGACTGGAGTGAGTTAGGCTCTTGAACAGCACGTGTTTCTCTAGTTTAATTTAAAGAAATCCAGTTTTCCCACTCTGAGACTGTTCTGTGATGACAGCCAAGGCACAGCAAGCAGAGGTAGGTGGTGCTAAAAGTCCAAGTGTGGACACACCCATTTTGGATGGAGCTCATCTGCATTATTAGTAGAACTCTACAACTTCAAGCTGGTTTCTTAAAAGTGAAGAGGCGAATCCCTTTTCTAATGATCAACAGCCTACAAATAATCTTTTATGCTTGCCTACTTCGTAACAAGTTTTGCGGGGATTTTTGGAGGTGCCAGGCTTTCCTGCCGAGGACGGCGTGCACCTGTAGCACCACCGTGTGGTCAGTGGGATGTCGAGGGTCATCACAGCTGAGACTCGCTGCTGACGTCATTCAGGGTCCTTGTGTGCTGGTGGAACTGGAATTTGGTAGACAGGCATCTGGGGCATCGTGTGCTTTACTTATCGTACCTCTTTCTTTTTTTGCCCTGAATTAAAGCCAGATGGCTTGGCCTCTCTTGTTGGTTCCTCCACCTCACCGAATCAATAATTAATTCTGTGATTTCAGTGCAGATCTGCATTTTATAACCACATGAAGGGATTTCTCACTTATTCAGTTTGACTTCATAACTTCTAGCTTGAATTAGCAGATCGGGAATGTTCACATTTGGTCTGGTTTCTATTTGAGGTTTATACCACTTCTTCCAATCTCACATTTGGCATATGTTTTTTGTATTAAATATAGTAAAAGCACTGGCTTCTAAATGAGGATCTTTGCTAACATTCCTACTGTTTGTCTCTGTAATATTGATTTATGTCCCATCTATGTCCTAAAACTGTTGAGAAAAACTGAACTTCAACTCAAGGCTACAAGGAAGAGTTCGAATGTGCTATTTGGGTCTCATCCACAGGCCACTGAGAGGCTGGGTGTCAGTGAAACTGTCCTGTGTAGGGCTTGGTGGATGTGAGGACTTTCACTGCTGCCTTTGTCACACTCTCTGGCTTGCTTAGGGCCAGCACTTTGAGGTTTTATGAAGTTGACATGTCCTAGGAATGTATCAATTTCTACTCCAGTATGGATTAAAGGAAACAGGTATTAGTTTGCTTTTTTCTCCAAATATTGGCCATATTTTGCTATTGTGTCTACATGTTGACACAATGATTTTTTTCCAGGAAGTTTTTCTATACTGTGTTTCCCCTCCCTGATTAAATTCTGGAGAAGAACAAAAATAAACAGAAAATCCACTTGAAAAACTAATGAAGTGTCAATGCATCACAGAATATAAATTAAAGAATGGCAAAGGGCTTTAATCCTTTTCCTTATTTGTTGCAAAATACTATTTTAAATACTGTTAATATTATTTAAATGCTATTAAATGTTGAGCTTGTCAAATATTACTGGTTTAAAACTGTTTTCATGTAGTAGATGAAGTATACTATGTCATTAGAAAGCTAAGAATAAAGTTCTTTTTCTTTCTGGGCCATGCTGTATTGCTGTGCCTGGGTATTTAAGTACTGGCATCCTGCTGGGTAAGCATACCCTGGTGAAGAGTGAATGACAAGTGTAGAATTACTGAGTGGGTGAAACTGCCAGTGAATTAAAATACCTATAACTGGGGGACTTCTCCAGATGCTGAGATTTCATCTTGTGCTGAGCAATGCATAATTCATGTTTATGTTGATCAAATCTACAGGTATTCGAATGCTCGACCAGCCGTTTATGACAGACATTATTGAGGCTTCCTCTATCAGTCATATGCCTCAAGTCATAGATATATATAGTGCCAGCTGGGGACCAACTGATAATGGAAAGACCGTGGATGGACCTAGAGAGCTAACACTGCAAGCAATGGCTGATGGTGTGAACAAGGTAACAGTCTTCTTATATAGTCTGAGCACTGGGGCAGAAATACATGTACACACTTGTGCTGAAACCGATGACTTGGGGAGCATGTGGTTGTCCCATAGATATTGCAGAACACAATGCAATTGTGTAAACTACCCCAGCTTTCAGTGTATTCCAAGGTCATTGATGTTCTCTCTGCAATATTGTGGCGTTGCTTTTATTGTAGATTCCTGGGGTGCTGCGCTCTCTTCTGTGCTACTGTTTATCTCTAGCCAGCTAACATATGCTTTTTGTGTGCAATGGCAGTCAAAATGGAAGATCCTGATCCTGTAAACATTCCCCAGTTTAAAACGTGCCAGCTGTACTACTGACATTACATTGTCTGTTTTGGTGTGCTACCAGTTTATTCTCATTTTGGATTTGTAGTGTCTTTCAGGTCACTCGTATACGGTCATTATTGTAGCTGCGATTGAACCACAACTGTTCAGATGTCCATGGAGTAATATTATTCCCGAGTAGCAGGAGCTTCCTTGTTTATTCCCACCTTTCCACCTCCTTCTAGGAACAGTCTGTGGTCTTTGTTAAAGACTCTCTGAATCATCCTGGAATCTGTTAAACCTGTACTCTGTTAGAAGGTTGGGCAAAATGTGTGTCACAACTCAAAAAGAAAGAAAAAAAACAGTCCAAACCAAACAAACCAACCTTGCATGGCTCTGTCTCCATCTCTTTGGTGTCATGTCGCTAGGACAACCACAACTGCTCCTGGTGCTGGTGCTGTAGGGAATGAGTCTCCTCCCCTTGATGGACTGTAGGTGTGTTTCCATGATAAAAAGATCTGAAATTCCCCAGCACATCTGGGATGGTTTTGTGTGGGAGCTCCGCAATTACTCATTTTTCCATCCAAATTATTTCTTCCTCTTACTTGTGCCAGTTTCTCCCACTCCTCATCACCACCTCGCTATGAGCAGCTCACTCAGTTTACCGTGTTTTGTGACATGATGATTAAATCTACTGCTGTGGTAGGTCATGAAGCATCTAAAGCTTTCTCAAATCCTGAACCTCAAATGTTTTGCCTATAACAGATGAGTTATAGCCATCTTCATGCTCTCACCCATAAAATTAGCAATGTACTGCAATAACACAGGAAGACTTGTCACAAATTTCTCCCTAATCTGTTCAGTTTTGTACTATAGTATAAACTTTGCAAACCTCTAATGAGCTCGAAGTCACTGTGAAGCCATCGTACACAACCTCTGTTTCTTCTCATGACTTTCATTTATCTAGAGTTTCCATAAAGATCCCCTTAAATACTCCTGTCTTGGGGAGAATTAATCTTAGGTATGTGACACAGTTTGATTTATCTTTAGCAACAACTTAATGTCTTGTAGTTAGTGGATCCTTGGACATTCCTTCCACAAATGTTGGTTAGAGGAGAGATAAAATCTGGATATAGGATAATTCCCATATAATTTTTGTGTTATTCTCCTCCCATGCAGAGCTCATCTAAAAGTAACAGAAAGGGCACTAATAACCCTGGCAGGGGAATGCAGACTAATTTTTTTTAGGGTTTTCTTACCCTCTCAAGTGGAGTGGATTTTAATTTGTGTCACAGTATCACAGTATCATAAGGTTGGAAAGGACTTTCAAGATCATCGAGGCCAACCTCCCTGGGCAGCGCATTCCAATGGCCAATCACCCTTTCAGTGAAGAACTTTTTCCTAACATCAAGCCTAAACTTTCCCTGTAGTCCTGGGGTTTTGCAGTTTGGTATTTAAACAATCTTTCAATTAAATTGCTATCATGTTACTATATGCTTTAGTTTGTGAATTTACACTGAAGCTAACCTCTTTGAATGTTAAGTAAGAGAAAAGAGATTTTTCTCTTCTGTTTTATTGTCTGGTCATAGCCTCATACTTGGGAGTATTGGACATATTATTTTTTTAATCCCTTCCCCTCAAAAGTGTTTGTAATAATATTTGAAATAATTTGAAATAGTATTATTTTTATAATAAATATTTGAAATAATTTGCAATATTAAGGTCAGCAGGGGTCCTGAGATCTCTCAGGTTCAATGCTTGTGAAGGGGGGAGAACAGTGGCGATGAGCTGTGCTCTGGGAAAGATTGCTCTCATACCTTATCAGAAAGCATGAAATGAACAGGAGACTCTGCAGTAGGAAATCAGCTCTCTCAAAGAGCTATTGCAGAACTAGAGACCAGAATGAATACTGCTGGATTATACCTAAGAAAGATATTACTATCCAGGGAGGGACAATTACACTTTATTTTATGGTGCCTATATCCCAGCTATGTCCTGACAATACAGGCAGGAAAGAAGATACCACTCAACCCCAAATAATTGCCGTTACAGTGTGATCATAGCTTTGTCTACCCTTATTTTCCTCATTGTATTTCCTGCCATAGAAGGAGTTTAGGGGTATAGTTTGTTCTGATATCTTTTTGTGGAAAGCCATATTTTCTAAAGAGACATCAGGATGTGCATGGATGCTGGGTACTCTCCATGGTGCTTTGAAAAACCCACCACAGTCTCTCCTGCATGTAAAGGAAGACTAAACAGCTTTTGATGAAATACTGTTTTACCTAGTTTGGATCTATAATGTATGCACCAAATTCTCTATTGACTGTACAAATGTAAATCTAATTCATGATCATTTTTCAAAATAAAAAAAGCCCTCTTATTAAAGAGGAAAGTATCTTTTATAAACTGAGCGACAAATAAATGTAGGAATTCTTTTTCTCAGTCTAGGGCTGATTCTCACCAGAATGATGGTTCATGAATTAGTGATGAAACTGAAATGTTAGCAGGGAGGAAGCGACATGCGGAGAATAAAAATGTGTTATTAAACTGAAAGCAATACTTCTAAATGTCCTAGAAGGAAATGTAGGATCTCTTGCACAGAGAAAGATTAATATCCTTGCTTCTAATGAAACAAACTAAAAATAAATGAGAGCGATATGAAATTCTTACAGAGAATATGCAGTTGACTGACAGTTAACATTTACCTTGTTGCCACCACACTTGAGAACCCTGCCGAAGGAGAAACTCACTGACAAGAGTTTCATTCTTCCCCAAACTCTGTTCCACTCATGTCCTTTTGAAGTCTCCCAAGCACCATTCCACTGTCATGTCCTTTTGAAGTCCTTCTTGGGATGCTGGAGGTAACTAGTCACCTGGTAACAGTAAGATGATGCTAACTGCAGAAGCTGTGAGACTTCTTGTTTGTATATTAGTGTTTATGGCTTGAAGTTGTGCAGCCCCCATCTTCTTACCATTCCTTTTCCATTTCCCACTCCTGGCATTGATTAAGCTAATGCTTACATTCTGTCTTAATCATACCTTCACTTTGGTGTTCCCTTCACTTGTAAGGTAAACAGCATAAGTAAAGGCAACGCTAAAATAGTGTAATTAAGGACAGCAGAATCTACCCATCATGCTGCCAACTCCTTAATGGGCTCTTTTGCTAACTTCTTTTCTAAGGCTGAATGCCAAGGGCATGATGTGTGTGTGAACTAGGTGTCAGTGTAGTATGTGTAATGAGAAAGTATTGGGAAGGGGGCTCAAGCTGCTTTTTGTTATTAAGCCACAATCTCATTCATTTTAGTGCAGTCTGCTCTTCACTGTGTTATCTCATGACTTCTGTTCAGGGGCAGTAGTCAGCAGCGTGACTGGGTCACTGAATGGTGGCACTTCCACTGCAAAGATAAATGAGATTACAGCTGAAATAGCAGGTGCTTGAGAATAGGGATTGAAAGAGTTTCATACACAGAAACATCCACAAGCAGTCTTAGCAATTAGCAAGACTGGTTTGGCACCTAATGCAAATTTCAGCTACTACAAGACACGTATTTGGGATGTCATTGGAAAGGACTTAATACAACTTCTGGTCTTCAAAGACTGGCTTGAAACTTGTGTGTATCCGGTACCTGCTTAATGAGGAGGTCTTGCACTCACCCTTGGGTGTGAGGCCCCTGATGCTGGCTGCCAGCTCTAACAGGAAACTGTGCTAGACTGCACCCAAGTCAGGTATCTAGTACAGCAGTCCATAACAGGCTGAGGGAAGAATACTGTTCTAATTGCTTAAAGAGAGATCCCACAATGCACTCTGTCATGCTCACTCTTTCTTTCTTCAAACACATTTGCCAGGAGCAAAAAATTGATATCCTTAATGAGTGTTTATTACTTCACCTCCAGACTCTGAGCCACATCTATGATCAGCAGCAAGTTAGGGGTCTGGGGGGAAAAGGTATATGTTTCTGTACAGTCTCAGTAAATTACCAGCCTAATGTTGTTCTGAGCTATCCTGTGTGGGATATCTTAGCCCTGCACCAAGACCAGTCTGCTCACATGCTCGGTTTCATCGGTCCTGATTGCTATGTCACGTATTTGTGGATATATTTCTTTTATTAATTATGGAGGGATTTTACTGCAGATGCAGAAATACAAAGTAAAATTCAGAGCAGAGCAAGAAACCAGGGTCATGGACTTAGGGACAAGTAGCCTGGCAGTGTTGAGCACAGCTATCTCTCTCATCTGATTGAGAGCTATTTCCATTTGAGAGAAGAGGGCGAGTGAGCCAGTAATAGCATTTTATATATAGTATGGCTGGACAAAACAATGCTGTGTGATTTACGTATCCCTTGTCTGACCTGGACTTACCCACTTTGAGGACCAGACAGCTTGGAAGGGGAGGTATGGAAGATAGATGAGATTCTTGTGACAGCACGACTCTCTTAAATATAGATCTTTTGTTCTCTGGTACCTTGCATATAGAATTCTATCAGCAGTGATCTTAAACAGGAAAAGGTAAGTAGGTCAAGACCTATTTTTGTCTATGTTTTATGGTACATCCTGTCTTAATGCAATAACCAGTAAAGTTTCTTATTTGTCATTTTATGATTCCAGTCTTTCCAGCTTCAGCTATTGGAATTTAAGGCAGTAAAAAGAAGTAATCAAGCTAAGCTGGTCTCTGTCTATTGAGTTCTTATGATGTAGGTTTTTATATTAGTAGGTTGTGAGGAGCTGTGCGTGGACTGAATTAATTTCTTGAGACTTCACCATCTCAGCCAGAATATATAAGAAATAATTCATTTTTGCTTATACTGGTGAAAATGTTATTGCTTCCATAATATGGTTCTACCTAAGAAAACGCTGCACAAGTACAAATTACCAAGGGAACAGTATTAAGAATTTATAGTCTCATCTTGGCTCTGTAATTGGGCTCACCAAAGAAAGAAGAAAGGATGCTGTTAAAAATGAAAGGAAATACTTCTTGTTTGCCTCTCTCCAAGGCCACAGACATTGTGTTATTTTTTTCTTTGAAATACACTGAAGACAGCACATCAGTAAAGTATATGCAGTTAGATACCTCTAGCCAAGTAAAGAAATTAGTTTATGATCTGGCAACCGTCTGATTACTCCCTTTCTGAGGAAGCCTTACAAGCATCTTTATAACTTGTGAGCCTTTTACTATCATATTACTATTGTGTTTGGAATATGCATTGTATTTCCGTGCCTTGTCTTACTTATGTGAGGTAAAATCAAACCTTATTAAAACCCCATATTATATCTGCTTGGAATTCTGAAGTCATCCTGCTCACCTGATGGGACATAAAGCTTTTGTAAAACAGCATCACAAGCTTTTCTGACCTGCTGAAGGGATGCACAACCTTTGACTAAGTACATGACCCAGGTTTGGAGATCAGTCTGTGACCGTCTGCTTTTCTGACACAGCTCAGGGAATGATTATGTGCCTCTGAGGACAGGACGGGGGAAAATCTCCAGTGCCACTGATTTCTGTTGGGATACTGGCCTCCTCAGGGATGCCTTGGTCAATTGGGGACCTTGGCTGTTGTAGATTTGTGCTTTGGAAGTGCCTGTGACAGGGATAAATATTGCCCTTCACAGAGATTCAAATGACTGTCACATAAATAGGATGATATCAATATCAACCTATCAATAAAGCTGCTGTATCAATATGCTGGGCCAACATGGTAATGATTGTAAACTCCAAATGTAAATATTTTCTTTATTGACATGTAAATTGCTGTTTTCTAAGGAGGCAGAACAATAATGTAGCCTCAAAATGTAGGTTTTGCTGTCCCACTCTGACCCCAGGAGTATTTTTGCTTAATCGCTCTGCGGCAGCTCCGCAGCCATGTGGTTTTGCTTCCCAGTAAGGCTGGTGCTACAAGCTGGGAACTATTGCACAGTGTTGCAAAAGTCACAGGTGAAGCTGTGAGATTAGAGTTCATCACACTGGGAACTCTGGGCAGAGAAATCAGCATCATCACTGATGAAAAGTAAATTGAGTGTTTGAAATCTTTTCGTCAGTGATAATCTAGCTCAGAAACACTGAAAAGAGGATGGAATTGATTTTTGCAACTATTATCAATACCAGAAGTATGCCTGTGGAATTGTTGGACTAGTGTAATGCATTATCACTTGTGGTATGCAGCTCAGGATCCAACAGAAAATGGATAATTAAAGGTTTTGTCTGAGCATTTTAGAAGGTTCCTCCCCATTTTCCTGCTAGATACAACCCTAATTGAAACCTAATGCTGCCTCTCTTCACCAAAAGTCTAATTTTCCATTCATTTCTCTTGGCTAACAGAAGTCCATTCAATTTCAACACTAGTTTAGACATAGAAAATGGCTTGAGTGTTATTTTTAGCCAAAGGAGGTAATAATGATTATGCAATTAATTGTGAGTGGGTGGATGGGAGTTCGGGACTCTTCTGTGACCAAGTCTAGAATAAGTTACCTAAAACCTTTTGTTAAGGTTTAACAATTGAGAATCGCATACCCAGTAGTCTCTTGTACTTGAGTGGTTATTATGTGACCCAGATAGTTTCAGAAATCTGCTAGGAGGAACCAGACAGCCAGTTATTGAAGGCAACAAAATATGAAAGGGGCAAAATCAGGAGAAGCGTGACTGAAATACGGTTCCAAGTGGCAGTCATCCTCTGCATAGCAGCCAAGTATTCAGCTGAGTTCCTGCTCCTGACAAAACAGCCTTTCCATTTTCCTCAATGAATGCATGAGGGTTAGACAGGCCAACAGACAGGGACTCCACCTTCAGCATCAGCGAATTTCAGTAGGATAACCCAGCTACTGTTTCTTCTACGCTGAACTCCACAACTTACGGATGTGCTGGGTAGGCCAGACAACCTGGGCTTTTCCAGGAGCACGATCCAGCAGCTTCCAGGCTTTTTGAGGGGGCTGGACATGGGAGAATGCTAAACCATTCAACTCAAACAAGGCAGCTGTGCCCCTGAATGTACGCAGTGGTAAACTTTGCAAATGCAAGCATGTTTCCTGCTTAAAACTTTGCTATAAGTGTGCTAAAATTGAGATTACTTGGCTGACTGTTAGGCATGCGTTTCTGCCTAGATTTTGCTTTAGATTTTAGCACTTCCCAATAAATCTGTGTAGAAAAGGAGCAAAGGCATCCGGGAAGTCACAGACTATCAGATTGCTCTGAGCAAATCAGCCTGGCAGATGCAGAGTTAGCTGGAGGAGGCATGAGAGCTAGGGCTTGATGGTCTGTCCAGCTGGCACCATGTCAGGGACGCAGGAACACACAGGCAGGCTCCAGAAAACCCTGGCAAGCGTGAAAGATGAGCAGCATTCAGCAATGCCAAAGACTCTCTGCCTCCAGCTGGCTTACGCCACATAGATGGACTGCTCATGTACAGGAGTGATGGGGAGTCCAAAGCAGAACAGGGTCTCTGAGTAAGCTCCTAGGTGTCTGGACTCTCCAGACATGCTCCCTGACAAGTCATGACAGCAGGCAGATGGTCCCCACAGCTCTTCCACAGCCTTTCCTTGCCTTTACGTGCCCCAGCCTGGGGCATAATAGTGATTTCGTGTTTCCTGCAGAGCCAGCATTGTGAATTGCCTCCAGGCAGAGCAGTATATTCTGCACAGCATACCCTGGGCTTCAAACCACACTTTCTGAGATAACTGGCAATGACTACTGAAGAATGCAGTTTTTAATTGCAGCACACATAAGGATTTTCAAATAATTCAGTCCTGAAGAGAAAGGAATAATCTTTTCAGAGAAAAATACAGTCAAAATTAATAGGAGATGGAAACTAACTGACTCCTGTTCATAAGTCAGTAGGACCCATGGAAAACACTTGAAAAAGCTATAGAATTCTTCACTTTTCCTGGAAAAGCAGTGTATATCTTCCCATAGCAGGCACATAAATTGCTATTAAATTATACAGAAAGTGCTGAAACACTTCCATTTTCTTCAAGGAAAGAATTACAAAATAGCTATCATACGTTGTGTAGAAAGAAAGTCCTTATAAAATAATGCATGCTTTGAATTCGTTACAGAAAGCAATCTCCTGTTCTGTAGTTTTTCATATTTTTTTCAAATGTGCTCCATCCATATTTTCTTCCTTAGGTATGGGGCAGTCAGTAAACATCAGCAAACGGTCTGGCTGTCCTTATCCTGAAATACTTCTTCACTGTGCCAAAAAAAAAAACCTTCTCAAAGTCAGTTGCTGCCTTTTTTGTTTCCTTCTTCTGACACTGTCTCCCTGCTGGTGTCCTGACGCTGTTGTTCCCTGGTACTTGGATTTTCGGAGTAGGAGTCTCTTCTTTGTTTTTAGCTTGTGCTGGTTGGAAGCTGTTACTCCTGGTCTATGACTGAAGAATTACTCCAAAGCCAAAGGCCATCAGGACTGTGCTGTAAAGACTGGTCTCTTCCTTCCATCCATCTTTCGCAACCCTGATAGCCTGTCAGGAGTGGGCGAACTAGAGGAGCCAAGGCAGAGACCGTGCCTGTTATTCACATGGGTACTTGGCAGTTTGGATGGGAAAGGTCAGGGAAGCTGGAGGAGATTTATTTGTGGAATACCACCCATTTTTATCTGCATAGTATGATCCAGCAATCAAAACTTCGAGAAACACTGTCTTAGTCACTAGCCCAGCAAGCATGGTGAATGAACACTATAATAAGGAAATAAAAGGTTCAAGAAGTACCTGAAGTTACATAAAGTTAATTAGGCTGCAGTCCCCTGCCAACTCACTTTTGCAAAGTAGTTCAGTAAAGAAGTTTTTCTTGTATTATGTTCTTTAGGAGATGAGAAAAGTGGTAATAAAATTTCTCAGGGATATTTTTTGCTGGTAGCACAGCATCCCACAAAGGACACTGGAAATAGAAAACCTGCTGTTTCTGCAATGAGAGGTTCTCAGTAGCTGTCTGTGACTTCCTAAGCATATAGCCTTGCCCAAGACTTAATTGTGGTTTAGCTTAAACTGAGAGGTGGGCCTCTCTTGGACTAAAGGCACCAAGATCTGTTTGCAGCTGTGAGTGATGGCTCAAAAGTGTGGGTGCTGTGCTCTGCATCACTTCTGGGGAAGATGAGCAGGTTTCAACAGGATTCTGCAGGGGAGATACTGTTCAAAATATATCTTATTATTGTTGGAGTAGTCCCTCTCCTTCCTGCTCTGTCTGCAGGCTCCCTCTGGTGTTTGTAGTCTGTATTACTACCACCTTCTCAAGTCCTGTTTTTGGCCTAAATTTGCAGCAGCCTGGGATGAATGACACCACCAGCAATTTTTAGGTTCGTATAAGTTTGAGATGCAAATAGGAGCTTTCAGTTCACTTTAAACATGATGCTTAGTTGGCCCCTCTGTTATTTTTCTGATTTAGGCTACTACAATCCAGAGACTTGAAAATTCGTTTTCCCTGACACCATATATTTGTGCCTGGTAAATGAAACGATGCCTGAGGACAGCAACGAAGTAGTTTGCCTATGCGAACTATCCAAATACTGCAGGTCTGACCGTGGGAAATGTAAGCAGCAAGTCCTAAGCATCGTTGCAAATAATGCATTTCAGTTGCTCTCAGTTTATTCCCATAGTGTTTGCTCCTCTTTCCAGGCCTACCTAAAAGAAAAAGACAATTGAAATCTGAGTATATAGAGGTGGATTATGGTTTTTAATGCTAAGCCACACTTGTGTATGTGACTCTTAGAGAAGTGATATCCTGAAGCCCTTCTCACATTACAGTAATTACATGCAAAAAACCTGTCCCCAGCAGAACTCAGCAGGCTATGAACTCAAGCACAAATTTCAGTTCCTTCATGGACTCCCCCTGCTTCCCACCATCAATCTGTTGCACTTGTTTTCTGCCATTCTGCTGCAAATCCTGCCCATGGGGTGAAATGCTTCGCAGCAATATCCAGCTTCAGCAAAACGGAACAATTTGCTGAGCAGCACTAAGTGTGCTGCTGAATGCTGCAGAGGATAACTTGCAGGCTCTGAGCTACCTTTGTAAATTTATCACGAGAAAATAGTGTTTACTTTCCATTTAAAGTGAATGGAAGGAAGGGGCCATTTAAGGATGGGTCCATACATGGCAATGGCCTATTCCTGACACCAGCAGCAACCGGTTCTCTGCATTAGGCAGCAGCTTGCCTTTTGGGGACAAACAGAGATGTGCTAGAGCTGCTACCAAGGCTGTCCAAAGAAAGCAGATGGTGGCAAGGTGGTGTGATGTGTATGTGGGCATGGTGGTAAGCTTGGCGTGTAGCCTCTGAAGCAAGTCCAAAGCCCAGGGTCAGACTCTGTAGGCAGTCAGAGCACAAGGTGGGATATGGAAAAAGTCAAAGGGAAAACAGGCATAAGTGCTCCTGTTATGCTGATTTGTTTGTTTGGCTTTTTTTTATAATTTATTTTGTTCCTGGCATATATATTTTTGCAACAGTATCCTCCTACCTTGAAGCTAAAATGATTAATCTCATCTCTTTGTGGGAGTTCTTAGACTGATTTCAGTAAGCTTTTTCATAGTCATCATCTTTATTATAAAAATCTATGTCCTGAGTTGTTATGTACCCCAGTGGCAGCAAACCTGCTGTGCAATTCAGTGGGTTATAATGCAACTCACTAATGTGCTTGAAATAATGAGGCTGCTCTCTTCAGTGGGGTGTGATGAAAAATAGAAACTACTGCTGGGAGCTCAGATTTGATTTAAATTCCTGGCAGGAAAGGTTCCCTATTAAAATACAATTACAGGTTGCTGTGTTTGTATATTCTCTAACTTCCATGGTGGACAATGAAGAGACTAGAAGAGATTTTTTTCTTACCTTCTGCCCAGTGCATATAAACAGTGTGTTAAATTGAGGCATTCCACCCTTCTGGTGCTGTTGGAAGTAAACGCTCGATTCCGTTAGACTAAACACAGAGAGGAACGATGGCTGTGCTGGAACCAGTGGGAGATCTGAGCTTTGGGTTCAGCAACACTGATCTTTCCCCAAGTGTTGAGATTCTCAGGTCTAACCTTCTCTTAGGCATCCCCTACCTCTTTCTTAATATGGGATGAGAAGAAGGGGCTGACTTAATCTCTTCCTATTCCTTGTCTGTCTGGAAGTTGGAGAGAGGGTACAGATTTCTTTCATTTAACTAATGGGAATTTTTACAGCTGCTCTTCAGTTTCAGTCTCTCCTGTCCATTCCTTGCTTTCTCAGTGTAATTGTAGGCCATCTTTCTGTAGATGATTTATATGGTCTCAAAACTTTATTTTCTGCTTGGTAGTAGAAGCTGGTTTGTCAGGAAAACAGTTCTGAGTCAGTGATACCTTTGGAGAAAAATCTGTTGAGGGAAAAATGTACCAGTTTTACAGAGGTTTTTAGCCATCGCCCAAACCTAATTGGATCTCACAACCCCAGCATGTGAGATGACCTGTATTGCTTTTAAAGAACGCTCTCCTCATGGCACTTAGACCTTCACATAAACGCTAATGAATCCATACAATGTCTTAGCATCTGGCACAGGAGCCTTCAGGGCATCAAGCAAAACAGGAGATGAATGGAAGTGCTCCGTGTGCGTAAGGTTGCAGCACTGGCTGTGGCTGCCAGTTAACTGGATTTAATAACCTGCAGAAATCCATGTTTTTTCAGCTTGAGGTTGATGTGTATTTTGTTTGGACGAGTTTTCTTCTCTATGCTTAGCTTTACAATGCTTAGCTTTGCAATTAGATGTGCAGTTTAAAGTAGCTGCTCTCTCCTGTTTGCGATTTAACCCGAGAGTCACTCTTCCCCTTTCACAGGGTCGGGGTGGCAAAGGAAGCATCTATGTCTGGGCCTCTGGAGACGGGGGCAGCTACGATGACTGTAACTGTGATGGTTATGCATCGAGCATGTGGACAATCTCCATCAATTCTGCTATAAATGATGGACGGACAGCTCTGTATGATGAAAGCTGCTCTTCAACCTTAGCGTCCACCTTTAGTAATGGGAGGAAGAGAAATCCGGAGGCTGGTGTGGTGAGTCCAGATATTATTGTGCTGTTGCTGCTGTCTTTGTGCACTTCTATGACCTATTACAACACTGTCAGCAGATGGTTCTTTGTTGAGATGGATATTTTCTCATCTGCAGTACATGATGGTGCCAAAACTGTCAGCTGAGGAGATGTGGGATTAATATTGAGAACAGCAATGATCTTCCATCTTTTAGAGCTTTATGTAGCTGGTACTTTCTTTTATCAGAAAACAGAATTAGAAGTTCAGTTGCACTCTTTGTAAAGGACAGTGTGACAAAAGGTGTCTGTAAAGATCTAAATGAAAAGCATCGGCATCTGAGATCATACTTACTTGTACTGATAGAACAGTCATGAACCAGACTTTTGTGTTACTACAAGCAGCCCAGAGCAGAAAGACATTCAGTCACCTGCAGAGGACATGTGGGTGTTTGGATCACTCTAGTTCCTGTATTTTTCTGAGTCTGTAGCTGTAAGAAAAAAGGACTAGCTGGTTTCATTAATTACATCTAATATCATTGCAGGCTACAACGGATTTGTATGGCAACTGCACGCTGCGTCACTCAGGAACATCTGCAGCTGCCCCTGAAGCAGCCGGAGTGTTTGCCTTGGCCCTGGAGGCTAAGTATGCTTTTGAGAAATTCCTTGTGAGCTCTAGAGAGAAGAGGGCCTGCAGTTTGTTTAATGTTTTTCGCCATTCAAATTGTCTGTCTGTGGTACAGGGCTGGAACAAGCAGCTGTCAAGCTGCCTGCTACAGTAGTGACATGCATGGTAGCTCACAGGTGGAGCAACAGCCTTGTCGTAGCCATATAGCCCATACATTTGGGCTGACTTGCACTCTCCATGTCCTCTCTGTCGACTGCTTCCAGGGGTTTGTCTTCTCCAGCAGTGTTTGGAGGGAGAGTTTATTTAATTTCTTCACATATCCAGCCTACAAAAACATAAGAACAGGTGAACCTATAGTGTCACAGGGGAGTTTATCTTGTGCCATAGACTCTGCGATGACAGATGCTAGGGGGGAGTACGGGAACTAAGAGCGATCTTTCATCAACAGCTTTGGTTTGGAAAGAGAGCAGTCAGGCCCTGTTTAATAGCCACAGGCAGATTTATCTTCCTTGAATTTCTCTAACTCTTTTTCATCTTGTCTCTGGCACCTGTGTCATCCAGTGGCAATCAGTTCCACAGTAATATTTTTCGGTAATGATGGTAGGAAATGTTTCCTTTGTTTTTTTTCTTAACCCATTGCTGGTGATTTGCTTCTGTGGTACGTAATTGCTCTGTTATGTGAAGGAATAAATATCCATTGTCTATTTACCATCTCCATGCTATTTATAACATTGGAACCTTCTCATGCATTTTGCTTCCTTATTTTCTGTAATGATTAGGAAAAGTTTTCCTTACAATAACCTATATCATCTTTTTTACCTTGTATTAAATTATTTTATGAAGTGAGGCAACATTTGCTCAGCTATACAGGTTCAGTTTCTGTAACCATGGCATAAAATGAGCACTGTGTACATAGTTTTCTTCAACAGAACAGAAGAATGAATATTTGGCAGATGAGACAATGTTTACATCATTAGAAAAGCAGTGACTGTTGTGCTAAGAGCATGACTTGGGCCAAGTCTCATTTTTTAGGTTTTATACATGTAAACTACACATGCTAAGTGTTTAACTTTGGATGATCATTCCTTCTACTATCATATTTGTTCAGTGGGATAGCCACCATGTAATAAATTAATATAGCCATAGAAATATAGAAGTTTAATGAATTTTTAGACCACTGCTTGTTTAACTTGAACTACAACCTTATTTTCTCAGAAATAATTATCATTCATCTTCATTTGAACTATCCATGAAGACTGGAATTACTCTTGCCAAATAATTGCATGTAGAAATTAGGCTAATACACCTTGTCACAGCTGAGTTTCTGACCTCCACTGGGAAGCAGGCGAGTGAGAGAAGGAATCATTGGTACCTCCTATCTTCTTCCAGACTGACTCTATTAAATTGTATTGGGCAGAACTACCCTGGATGAGTTACACTAGCCTTAACAGGAATGGCTAACAATGTCCCACGCAGGCTTCTCTTGCCTGCAATACATCTGTCAGCTCATTTACAATGTATGTCTGACATGTCTCTAACAACACACCCATCTGTGAAATGGAAAGGATGGGTTTAAGATATGTAGCAGCTCTTAAAAGGTTTCAGTAAGAGTGATGTAAGTGATATCTAGTTTTCAGCTATCTTGTGTCACCTTGGAAAAATTATACAATAATTGGCTGTTCAGGTGTACGTTCTGTGTGCGCATGCTTAACATTTGGGTCACAGAAAGCTGAAAACCTTTTATGCTGTTGGATTGAATCAGACATATTGTAAAGAGTTCATCATAAAAAACCCCTGAAATATGTCTAGTTTTGTAGAATTAGAATGTCAGTTCTAAAGCTTACCTTAGAGAAAAAGAGGCCAAGGAGAGACCTTATCACTGTCTACAGCTGCCTGAAAGGATGTTGTAGCGAGGTGGGTGTTGTTCTGTTCTTGCAAGTGACAGGTGATAGGATGAGAGGTAATGGACTCAAGTTGCACCAGGGGAGATTCAGATTAGACATCAGGAAAAATTTCTTTACTGAAAGGGTGGAATAGGCTGCCCAGGGAGGTGGCTGAGTTACCATCCCTGGAGGTATTTAAAAGACGAGTAGATTAAGTGCTCAGGGATACAATTTAGTAGTGAACTGGTACAGTTGGACTCGATGATCTCAAAGGTCTTTTCCAACCAAGCGATTCTACGATTCCAGAATAATAACTTGTAAGTGCCCTTCCTGTAATCATAATCACTGCAAATCTAGGAAGACAAGAGCTGATGATGGAAAATTATCACTGAATCTAGACAAATGTTACTTCACTGCATTCATCCGTGCTATTATATTACGGATGACAAGCCTCTACCATACCTTATAATAAAACCTACAGCCACCTACAGCCCATATATTAATATTCACAGAATACTGAAATTGCTAACACCTCGACTGTTATAGCTCATGAGCTTCATCATATTGGGGCTACTCTGGGTAAATTTTGGAAGATCCATGGGGAAAGCAGGAGAAGCAGGCGAGGAAAATAGGGCAAGATTCAAGAGGAAGGCAAAATTCTGTCATCATCCTTTTCTTTTGTGTTCTTTTCAGGTTCTTGTATAATATCCTACTCATTTTATTAGCGTAAAAATTTCTCGGTGGATCTGTAATATGTAGTTGAAAACAGTTGTTTTTAAGAACATTGAAACAATGAGAAATTATTTTGTAATTTTGGGGAATATATTTTGGGGAAGTACTATACAATAAAACCTGTTCTGTTCTCTCTGAAGTCAATGGATGCATTGTTATTGATACGTGTGTAGATACAATTCCTGTGTGATTCATAGAAATAGATTTTACCAAAAGGCTTACTCAAACACACTGTCTTTAATACTTGCTTGGAAAAACTGCATCATTTGTTTTCCATGTTACTTTTCCACAGCTTGGATCTGACGTGGAGAGACATGCAGCATCTGACAGTGCTTACTTCCAAGAGGAACCAGCTTCATGATGAGGTTCATCAGTGGCGTAGAAATGGCGTTGGGCTGGAATTCAACCATTTGTTTGGCTATGGTGTCCTAGATGCAGGAGCAATGGTTAAGATGGCAAAAGACTGGAAGACTGTTCCTGAGAGATTCCATTGTGTTGGAGGATCGATACAGGAACCTGAGTAAGTGAATGGTCTGGTTATATGTGTTTGACTTTTTCCATAATGATTTTTTTTTCCTAAGAAAGCCTAACATTACCAGTAACATTCCAGGTAATTCAAAAAGCTGATAAACAACATATTTCCATTCCTGGTTTGCTGGAGGAGTGTATTCTACAGCTCATCTGCATCATCATTGCTAGTGCCAGTAGTATTGATAGCAACTTCCATTTCTCCTGGGTACTTACAGGTATGTTTGTGCCAGAGTTTCTGTGAATAAAGAGTGTTTACAAGTGAAAATCTGGAAGACTGGCACTGTAAATTACATAAACTGCTGCCACATGAAATATCTGTCTGCCAGGTCATATCTCCTTATGACATATTCCAGCAAACAATTTTGTCTCCAGAAGACTGAAACAATCATCTACAGGTACCAGTGATTCAGTTTGAACACTACAGCATTTAATTGTTTTTGGTTGATCTTCTTCACATCTCTAATTGCAGGGTAGGTAGTCAAATTATTTTCTGATTTACCTTCATGTGGTAAAGTGAATGAGTCAACAAGTGAATGAATTAACACTAATTGACTGCAACAGCTATAGTTCAATTTAATTATTTGAAATACTAACCTAATAATGACTAATTTATGTCTGTACCATCTGAAATTTGAAAATTCAGTGCCATTTTTGAAGGCATTATTATTCTATTGGAAAAGGAAAGCAAACCTGTTTGCCCCTCTGGCACATAGCTCAGCCAGGCAAAGAGTAAGTTTGTTCTCAACCTCCAGATGGGTTTGTATTTGCACAATCCAAGGTTCTGCAGCTGAGGTCTGAGTTTTAATTTATGTGGCCTGTGCATGCTCACAGGTAGGAAACATATGAGACTGTGCTAAAGCTAATTTTGAGCTATCTCTACTCTATTTGTAATTTAAATGCAAACAAATAATCGCATTTATCTTAGTGCAGCCCCATTTATTGAAATGGGGATTAATCTAGAGGAAGAGAGAAAAGGCTTTTGGTAGCTTTGGCTCCAAGTATGAGACAATGTGGTAGAAGTATTCTGGCAAGAGACTGAGCCAGGGTTGGGTAAGTGCTATGCAGTAGTATTGTCTCCTTCTGCCTGTTTTTCTGATCCATTTCTGCTATTGAAAAGATAGAAAAGCAAAGGTGATGGTGCATTCCCTCCAGCCCAGGGATCTGAAACTGCAGTAAAGCTTCCCTACAGCTGTCATTGCCCAACGAGCTCCCGAGTTGAGGAATACACTGCCTTGTATTGATATCTTTCAAGAGCAGCACCCAGAACAGCCTTTGTACTTACAGCGCACAGATTTGTAGTATTGAACCAAGTCAGTCACCACCTAAACCTCCTGACTCTACTGCAACGTTATCTCATTATGTGGGCTGTATGAGTGCCCCCTGTAATTGCACAGCACATCTATATGGTAATAGGACTGCTGTAATGTTTATGTCCCCAAGTGAAAATGTCACTGCCAGGAGACAGTAAGTATCATGCCTTGGAACATCTACATTTTTTGAATTATAGTGTAAATAAAACTAGTTAAGTCCCAGCATCTCCATAGATTCCTTGGAAATGAAAACTTCACTGCATTTCTGCCACAGATATTTGGGTTATTTTTCTGGTTCGGCCTTGCTGGAGCAACATTTTCTGTATTTGTTCATATAAGTATAAATATTTGTATGTATAAAATACATATTCAGTATAGATTTAGGTAGGTGAGTAGTTGATACAGAGATGTGTACCAGAGCAGCATTGTCAGTTAGCAGAAGCAGGCCATGAAAGAAATGACAACCTAGAATACAGTGTGATGAAAGCAGTTGGTATTTAGAGTACAGCGTTTCTCTGCTGCATGTAGAAACACTTGTTAGCAATAGGAACTTTCCCTGAAAAGGGATTTTTGTTTGGTCAGCAAAAATAAAAAATGGACATGTCTGAATCTGGCTGGTTCGGGGACATGCAAAAATGATTTAGGACATTATAGCCCATTGGCTGAGGAACAAGAGCACAAGAGTGCTGCTAGAGAGCTTTCCCTGCTCATCTCTAACTGGCTACTACACTTGATGCAAAACTGAATTATGAGTTTTATATCTATATATAAAACAGTTGGGCAGCAGTACACTGTGAGAGTGTGGAAAACCCATCCCTTCTCTGCTTCTTTCGTGTCAGGCTTTTTCCACCACCCCTGGTTCTTTTTGTTTCTTTGGGGAAATTCACCTGGACTATAGTAATTAGTCTAGTGGAGCAGAGAGTATTGGATTCTAGTTAATAGGAAAGAGGGAAACAGAGCAAGTCTTTATCATTTCTCATGTGTTTTAGACAGCTGAGAAAACTTTTGCACTGCAACACTTGTGAAGGTGGAGAGAAAAGCTGTCTGCAGCTGTCAGGCTGTCTGCAAAGCAGATGGAATGGTAATACTGCACTTATTTTTGGTGATTTTGGTGTTGATAGAAAAGACACACACTGTGCTGTCCTCCCTCATTATCTGGGGCAGATAGAAGGCACTTATCGCAAATCTTTGAATGAGGTACTGTTTGACAAAGCTTTGTTCACTGTGTGAGATTGCTGTAAGACAACATGAATTCATATTGCTTTGAGGATGATGCTGCCCATGCAGAGAAATTGCAAGCATGTGGCAACTGAGATTATGATCCTTCACCTCTGGCTGACATATAGTACATTTTCCTTGCGCTTTGACACGCAAAATATATCTTGAGGGTATTATAATTATATATTCAAAGATTTTATCTATAGAATATTTATATAATACCAGTTTCTCCAGGACATCCATAAGATTCAGAACAACACTAGTTTTTCAGTTTAAGGTAAGTATTTAAATACCTTTAGGACCTGGACCTGAATGTCTTTTTACTCTGCAAGTACTCCCAAGGTAGGAATACTTTATGAAAGGGAGATTGGTCTGAGCCAATTAGTGATGTACTAAGTTGTAATACCTGGGGCTCATCTCAAGAAGAGGAGTATTCCTGGAAGCTAGGTTTGAATGAAACCCTTTCACTGGTCTCTGAAGGATGCACTATTTCATTAGCAAAGGGAAAAGGCTGGTACTCATTTCTTTTGGAAAGAAGGTATTCATTACCGCAGTGATCAGTGCCCTTTGAAAGGGACTCTCTCTCTTATTTTACTGCAAAACCTAGATCATGGAGAAGAGGTAATGACAATGCTGACTTGAATCTTTTTAATGATTGCAGTAATACTTGTCTTCCAAGTATTTCTTCCAGATAGAGGAAAGTGTGACCCAATGCACACCAATGGTGAAGATGTGGAGAATTTTGTTTACACTTCCAGTGTATTTTGCCAGTCAGTTTCTGAGGCAACTTGGTAATTGCTAGCCACATCCTGACCCCAGGCGGTTCATCAGGCATTCACAGCCTTGGCTGCTGGCAGAGTGCTGCTCCCGAGCCGGGTACCAGCGCCCTCGGGTCTATGCTGAGTTCACAAGCAGGACTGCACGGAGCTCAGTGGCTGTCAGCTTCCTCTGGAAGAGCTGGGGAGGCATCGATACACCTTGCTCTCCCCGAGCATGCTCTCCCCTTTTCCTTGGAGGCACACTGTGGAAATGCTGCTGCCTCCCCGGGTTTCCTCCACCACAAGGGGAGCAGCCACGCTGTGGGTGCCCAGCACACGGGGAGCCAAGAGCACTGGCTGGCATAATGGTGCTTCCTTTGGAGTGTAATTCATCCTGTGTTGGCAAGACCACTGACAGCTGTGAATGATTGCACTGCCCAGATGTGAAGTAATTTTCTCTTCTAGGGCACTGACTTCCAGGTATTTCATCCCCAGGTGTCCAAATCACTTCAGCAAATGAGTCCTGTGCACTGATAACAGGGATCTGATTTCTATTTGATGACAGTTCTAGCAAAATAAACATAGTGGGGCTGAGGCTGTTTTCCATCTGTGGGTGTAGCTTTCTGGTAATACTTTTTCCACCATCAAGGAACAAATGTCCACCAAATAATTGTGAGTTTGCTTTTGTAAGGATTGAATTATAATAACAAAGAAACTCATGACTTCGAAGTGTAGCACTTTCACAACTCAGTAAACCAGTGTGACTACTTTCCTCTGTGTGTGTGCGTGCTCCTTTACTGGAGCAGTTCCAGGAGAGCAGTTTTCATGGAAAAAGATTTTTAAATGAGCTGAAACTGGGATGCCATATTTATGCTGGTTTCCAAATCAGAACAAGGATATAGGCTTGAATGTGGCTGCATCAAAATTCTGTGCAACTGTCTCTGCTGTCTCCAGACAGATGTTTGCTGCTGTCTTTTAAGGTTACTGTCTGACACAACTGCTCACAGTTCCTCTGAATATATACATTATTATGCAATTGCTCAATATAGTAGTGATAAGTAAATGCAGCTATTAAATATATGTAAGTGTTTCTTAAATAGCACTATGTATGTCTTAATTGCATTCCTTCTCTTTGTGTAGGTGTACATTTCATAATGTATTTTCAAATTAAGGTTTTCGTTTTCTAAAAAGAGAATGTTCTCTTTCTGTCTAAGTTTGCAACTACTATTTCCTTACTTTTTCCATGTATTAATAAGGAAATTAGTACGTGTTTTTCTATGAGGCACCAAAACCCAGTAATTTTAGCATAGCGTGCTGTGTGTATCTTTTTAATTTGCTTAATTATCTTTTGACTTGCAGAAGGATACCACCAAGTGGCAAGCTGGTCCTCACACTTACAACTGATGCTTGTGAGGGGAAGGAAAACTTTGTCCGATACCTTGAACATGTCCAAGCAGTTATAACTGTGAATTCCACGAGGCGAGGAGACCTCAACATCAACATGACCTCGCCGATGGGAACAAAGTCCATTTTACTGAGCCGGCGCCCCAGGGACGACGACTCCAAGGTGGGTTTTGACAAATGGCCTTTCATGACCACCCACACCTGGGGAGAAGACCCCCGAGGCACCTGGGCTCTAGAGGTTGGGTTTGTTGGCACTCTGCCACAGCGGGGCGTGCTGAAGGAGTGGACACTGATGCTGCATGGAACTCAGAGCGCACCATATATAGACCAAATAGTAAAAGATTATCAGTCCAAACTGGCCATGTCCAAGAAGGAAGAGCTGGAAGAAGAATTAGATGAAGCAGTGGAGAGAAGCCTGAAGAGTATACTGAGCAAGAACTAGTGCTGTTCTGCATGATGGTGTCTTTCCTTCCCCACATCCCTCTACTCACCTTTCTACTATCCAAACTTCTGTGTTAGACATATTACAATGATTGTCTCTGTAGCCAAATTATCACATCTTCTTGATTTTAAAGTCTTATATCTTGTCAATAATTATTTTAATTAACACTGAAGCAATCCTTTTTTTACTCTAAACCACAAATATACTGTCCCCCAATGAATACTATGTACAGTTTGTGACTGTAAATTATTATTCTTTTGTGTCATATGAATAGGTAATGACCTGCAAATAAGTTAATGGACTTTCCCTTCATATTTTTGTGGTAAATGTTGTTTATATTTAAAAAAAAATGAGTGAATTTTAATATTGGCAGGTGGTGATAATGGGTGCATTTTTAAAAATTATTGTGAGAGAGGGAATCACAAAGAGGTAGGCTGGAGAGATCTTTGAACATCTAACAGCTCCTATTACATCATTGACTTCAGTGGGACTTCCCCCATTGGGTTCAACCAAAGTAGCACTAACCCCTACAAAAAGAAATAATCCAGAGGTGAAAGAAAATTTATCAATCCAATTTGCAGAAATCCAGTTCTTTTGAGAGTTTTCTTTAATACATATGTGCTAACACTTCAGCCACAGAATGGGTCAACAGGCATGCAATAAGGAAGGCAAAGTGATGCCAAAGCTAGGTGACAAGGGGAAGTGCTTTGCAAACAGGGTCAGGGCATTCTAGAAGCACAAGTTTCCAGGTTTTGTTTTGGATAGGGGTTTCTTTTGGCAGTTTAAGTCAGATTACCATCTTACAGCAGAATGAGCACATAGGGCTGTAGGGTTTCTGGCAACCTGTGTGCCAAAGTGCATCTGCTTCTCTGTATACTGAGATGCACTACAGCAGTGTAAGATGAGGCTGTGTCGGCATTTCCAACCATAGACCCCTTTTTCTGGGGTTTACAACCTGGCTGTCAGTAAATTGCTGTGGGAGAAATTTGAAATACACAGTTTCAGTCCAAAAGCAATTTTTTATTCAAATTTCAGTTTAAAGAATAGAGGATGGTTATTTTTTATGTTATACGAATATATTTAAAGAGAAAAATATGCCTAAGTTATTTATATATATTGCAAAGTTGGCTTTCTTGAGAGATAATATGTAGTGTTTGGGGAAGATTTGTTGGTAATCATTGCTCTTTGCTGTTTTCATACACGAGTAAAGTCAGTCTCTCGCACCCTTGGAATCATCTTCCGGCTATTGCTGCAAAACATAACATCCTCCTCAGTGAGGATTACTCATGGTAGTAACCGCTACATGTTCTCAGGTGTGAGATCCCAAATTTAACCATTGAATAATAAAGGGTCTCGATTCTGCAAATATTTAGGCACTCGCTTACAGTAAAGGTGGTCCAACTCAAATTCTAATTTTAAACAGGTGATTCAGATCTTTGCAGGATCCAGGATGCACTTTTTAGCAGTGACTAGTTTCAGAATTTTATTATGTATTTTTAATATGCAGAGTATTAATCTAAAACATTTTAATACAAGTTGTCCTGGTTAATCAGGTGCATACTAGTAGAAACACATCCAGTAAGTAAATATTTATCTAACAAATTAAAAATGTAACCTAAAGGTTATATGATGCACACATTTCACTTAAGAATGTATAATTTATGCTGTCATTTCTAGTGAATATCCGTGTTTAATCTTTGCATAAAAGGCCTGTTCTTTCCTTTACAAATCCAAATACAAAATAAACAGCTCAGACTACTCAAAGTCTATGTGAATTACACTCTGAAGCAAAGACAAGCAGCCTCATGCTACTCACAGGTTCCTCATTGTGTGCAGCAGTCCCTTTGGAAAGTCGAGTCACACTGGGATAGAACAAGCGCCGGCAGGAGAGGAATTGGGCTCCATGTGATTTTTATTTCTGAAGTGCTCTTAGTTATTTGTTCAAATACATTGTATTGTCAACAGTGTTTAATTTGGTGATTTAAATCTTAACCCCAGGACGAGAGGGGCCCGTTTCAAAGCATGAACTGGAGTTCATGAGGCGTGAGTCAAAACTCACTGAAGTTAGATGGGGTGGGGACAGGTTTGCTCGTGTCTCTGTTTGAAAGTGAATGGATTGTGCTGAAGGCAGTAGATTTCCATGGAAGGCATCCAGTTCTCAGAGGGAGCAGCATATATGTATCAGAGGGAAGAATTTACAGTGTATATATATATATATGTATATGCACACACACCTTATGCATACACCCGTATGTCTAAATGCATACGACACACCTGTGGTATCTTGCTGTGTATATATATTACATACAATATGTATATTCAGAGTATGTTACATATATATGCTTATAAATATATATAGAATTACATATGGTATGTAATGTATAATACAGATACACACATCATAACTTTCTGTGTGTATGTGTTAAAATAAAAAGATAACCAGAAGCTTTGAAGGACTTATAAAATGTGGGGAAAGTTTTGGAATAAGAGAAGTCCATGTGGAAATCTTAAATGAATGTATACATGACTTTCCATTGCATTCATGTAATTTTGCAGTTCTCTGTTCCACCATTAAATATCTTATAAAGCAGCAAAATAACTAAATGGTTGTTCATATTTTCATAATGCTGACGTAATTTATTAAGTGAAAGATCACGCTAATAAGTGATGTACAGAAATGGTGAGTTTTGATATAAGTATCTATAAAACTAAGTGTATATATAATATAGAAAACTACTTCATATTCTTCAGGATTTTTGCATCGGGGGATTGTTGAAAAATATGTCCAGTTAGACTAAGTTTTTATGGTATTGCTGATGGAAAATAAAGTTAATTTGTTAGTATTTATATTAAAGGGGAAAATGAACTCATGATTTGAAACAGGTGAACGCTGTTTAACTAAAGCCCTGTGATGGTGTTTTATAATATGAGTAAAATAAAGAGCTGTTGCAAACTGGCAGGTCCTATCATCATTGCCTATCGGAATGTACTTGGGAGGTAATATATTGCTGGAAGTGGGATGACTTCCTGTGCCTCTGCTTTTTGTGGTGATAAGGAAATTTGTATCCCATGGATGCTGGGTACTCAGAAAATAAATGTGATTCTCCGGAAGAGTTGACAGCAACATATGAAGTCTACCAGGCTTTACATTAACTCTGTGGTATGGTAGAACACAGAAGATTAAGGCCTCAGGCTATGAAGAGCTTTGGGCATTACTTACGTTGTTCAAACCCCTTGAGTTCAAGGGCAGCTCTGCAGAGGCACGCAGTGATGTGGGTGCTGACCTGCTGCCCTCAGTGGGAATGGGATGCTTGGGAAGAGAGATGGTGGCATTTTTCTATTGCATTTCATAAGCAGATCTGGCCCCATGGAAATGCTACAGCAGATATTTTTTTTTAGCTCTGCCATTTGGAGCACTTTGATCCACAGAAAAACTTCTTGCCTACCTCCCATCCACACTTCTGGATAATTTTTAGTTAGCGTGTCCCCATGCCACAAGGTAACATTTACTTTTATAATTTCTTACCATGTTTGCAGAAGTAAAAGGTGGCAGGGAACCTTCTAATCTAGTTCTGATTGCCCCAGATGTGACTGTGCCTGTAGTAACCTGGGTCTCATTACAGGCCCTGCTGAATAGATATCAGCATTTAAACACTGCTTTGAGAATCTCTATTTAAAGGAAAGGTTAGTTCATAAATCATGAGATTTACTATACCTTTCACCATTGTCATTATGAACAGATTGCTAGTGGTTTTCTATATAATTTTCATAAAACTTTACAGAAAGATGCCTGTCCCCTAGAGCCTCACTGAGCAACTGCCATATTTGTGGGAGGCAAGTCAGAGACTGTAGCAGAATTTAGGCCTTATGGTCCTTGACTTCTGCTGATGTTGGTGTTTGTGGTGCCGCTCAGGATGAGCTTGGGTCAGGTCTTGCACCTCAGGCTGCTGCCTATGCAATGCAGTACATGACTTCTGCACCAATAAGTGCCACCAAACCTGCTTTAGGAGTGATTTTTCTTCCTGCTCAGCTGCTGAACAAGGTTTATGAGGATCAGAAAAAAATATCTTTATGTCAGCAGCAAAGAGCAGTGACACCACAGTACAAAACATATGAAGGTGGCAGGGGTATTTTCTATACCATTCTCTATATAACACAGGCTGTACTAAAGGGTTACCTCCTTTCCATTGGCAAAGGCTTTTTGTGTTCTGAACATTAAATTCACTGTATTGCAGTGAAATCAAATGGCTGGAGGCATGTAATATGTGCCTGTATATGCGTGTCTGCAAGTGCATGTGTCTGTGTAATACCCAGGTCTGTCTGGGTACTCTCTAAATCAGTTTACACCCTATTTTGTGACAGAATTATTAAACACACTGCCTATTGTTGCAGAGTCAGCGGGGAGATGGGTTTGGGAATGGAGAGGGAGTTGGAGGAGAGGGCGGTGTTTGGTTTGGTGATGTTTGGGTTTCTTTATATTATTTTTCCACTTGCAGTGGTCAAAACCTGCTTTCGCCAGCAATTATTCTGAGCAGTTGTTCCCAGCTCACCAGAGTGCTGCCTGCATATGCATTAATAAATTCCTTCTCTACAGTTATTTACACTGTTAATAAATTACACTGAAAAGCAAAGAAGAAGGTGCACTTTAGCAGTCATAATAGTTGCACCAGATTAAATGCTACACCTGCATCAGAACTCACTAATGAAAAAAACCCAACACAGTATTGAAGGAAAGTCTTCAGTGATGTGAGAAGGTAGTCCTGAAGCTCAGGCTTGTCAGCTCAAATGGCCTTTAGCTGCCTTATTTGCAGGTGATGGGAATAATCAACCAGAAGGAGAAGGCATAAGAATGCTGAAAGCTGAAAAAAGAACTTGAGAACTGGGATGGGAGGAGGAATGTGTAGATCCTCACCTAGTAAAGCACTTAATATGTGCCTCACTTTAGTGGCATTATTTGTGTGCCCGAAGTGAAGTTGAAGCCTAAATGATGCGTCAGCACTTTAGCACTACACATGCAAAGGAGTTCTTTTCCTTTATTTCTTTTCTTAGTCAAAGTTTCAAGCTACAAGAGGCTGTTGCAGAGGTGTTGCTTTTTTTGCTTGCCCAGGTGTGGGGACATGGGAAGGCATCAATTGTTCCAGCAAGCCTGTGTAGCTCCATATGACTGCAGGTGCCTGGACTTTGGCAGAATCCTGTGGCAACAGTAAGCTCAGTAAACTCACTAGAGTCTGAGGAATTACTAACAAGAAAATACCAAAACACCAAGAAAATACCAAAACACCAAGAAAATACCAGAACAGTTTTTTGAATTGGCTGCAGTCTTCTCAAAAGCTTGTTGCCATTCATAAATACCTTAATTGTGCTGGTGAAGGACAAATAACACCTGTGGTATCTTCTATAATCATTATTCCCCACTACTTTGATGGAATTTAAAATTTTATTCTGAGAAGTTATGCAGTAAGAGCTTATTTCAAAAACAGAGCTAGTCTTTAGATCCAAAAAGAAAGGGCTGCCAAGGTTATGTGTATTTAAAGACTGTAAATGAGAGAGATGTGGAATAGGTTATTTAACAGGTATCCAGCCCTTCCTCTGGAAAAACTCCTGCACACCCAGTCAGTTAACATTTACTAGTAGATTCTATGAGTCAATGGTAAAAGCAACACAAAGTCACAGTGGGGATTGTTGGTAGAAGGCAAAACTTTTATTAAATGAACCAGTGTCACAAGTTAACATTTGCAGCTGCCTGAGAGATGGGGAATCACATGGCAGCTATAGGAGCAGTAGAGGCATATGCAAATTTGTCCCGGATACTGTGGAAAGCCAGGCAGCTCTGTAAGAATAATTACTTTTAACTTGTCCTAATCATGAAAATCAGTTGCATAATATGTGCCTATTACTTGTTGCCCTGGAGCACTCTAACGGTCATTGCACCAAAGGTGAGCCTATATCAGACAGAATTGCCATCAAGGTATCAATCTGTTCCATACCAAACAGCAAAAATCTCACTACTGTATCATTCGGTCAGGAAAAAAAAACAGTCATTTAATAACTATGCCAGACAGTTGACTATCAAGGGGTTGTGTGTCACTTAAGAGCCTTTGTCACCTGGTTTCTTCTTGCTTGTTTTCTCTATCATCGTCTCCACAATCATTGCTGTCTCTTCGTATGTCTGTATTCTGTCGTCTGAAAACTTCTCAATCGACTCCACGACCTCCACCTTCTCATAGCTCATGGAGCCAGGCAAGCCTGCTTCCCTGAATAGAAGGCCCTGCTTATCTTCTCGTTCATATTCTTCTCGAAGGACTCCTGGCTCAGTTGGGCTTATCAGACCAGGGGAAGGAACTGTCTCAGGCTCAGAGATGTCCGGATACTTTGTGATTTGCTCAATTTTTCCTCTTGCTTTTTTGTCCCAATCAAGCATGTACTCTTTCTCTTCCTCTTTCTGTTTATCTTGGAGTTCAAACTCTTCCCTCCTTTCACAGATATCCCCTTTCTCTTTTTCTGATGGTTCAGCAGGTTCTGGCAGCTCCAGTATAGTCTCCACTTCACCTCCATTCATCACCTTCCCATTGCTGTTGGAAACTGTGATTCCTGCCCCAGATGGGATGGAGGGGGCCAAGATGCAAGGTTCTTCATAGCGTTCCTCCCCTGTTACCAGCACATAACGCCCTTTGGGTTGTGTATCAGGTTTAGGCTCTGGTCTCTTGTAGACTCTTATTTTCTCCCTCACAATGTTACACAATTTATCGAAGGCTTTACTTATCTTGGCTCCATCAGGTACGTCTTCTGGACCCATTTCTTTTTCATCAAATTCTAATCCTTCCTGCTCAGGTTCACATGTGACTGAGCCTTCGTGCCTAAACTCCAGCTGATCTTGGTCAAAATCTTCCAGAGTTCTTTCATACATTCTTTCAGGTGAGAGACCGTCAGTTATGTCTTTAGACATCAGCTCCTTTTTCCTGGCAATTTTCTTTGTCAGGGCTTTTTGTCTGGCCTTTACACTGGCGATGTCTTGCATGGCCTGGGTAATATCTAGAGAAAAATTGAAACAAAACAAACAAACAGTGCTGAACACAGTCACTGCAAATGCTAGAGCTTCCTCTCACCCTCACTGCTGCAGGTAGAGTGCTGAACACAGCAGAAAATGTGAGCACAGCTTCCATCAGCACATTAAATAGCCTCTTCTCTAGCATGGGTCCATTGGCCAAGTAGCCATTTTGCACCTCAGGTGGCCATTGCCATATAAAATGTGAGGACAGGACAACTGTGTGCAAGAGAGGCAGCTGCACAAAGTGTTCACCTATTTGGCCTGCATTAAAGCTCAGCAGGAGAGTTCAGTCAGGCTCAGCACCTTCCTCCCAGGCATGGCGGCAGGGTTTGGGCTGTTAACTAGACAAGAAACCTTATCTCCTAAGGCAGAGACAGAAGCCAGGTGCCTAACAAGTTAGAGGCATGGCCTGGCAGTATGGCTAAGTGGAAATAACTTATCTGGCTTTTACAACTTCTGCTAGGGTTTAGGGAGGTTTAAAAAAAAAAAAGGATAAAAAAGCACCCTACTTAAAACCTTCTGACTGAATGCAGGGCTGCTGGGTGAGTGGTCCAGACCTGACAGGAAAGGTGGGCTTTATTGCTAGCTCTCCCAGTGCTTCTGAGAATCTGCTTATTAGGGTGATGTCTCACCTTTGTGTCCTGGGTGGGCTAAGAGTGAGCCATGCACTTCCTGTCATGGCAATTTTGGATACAGGCAGATGCAGGGAGTGCGAGCAGCCAGTGGACACAGTGCTAAGCATTTGCCCAGCCAGCGATGCGGTGCTGAGGAGCAACACTTTGGCATCACTCAAACACTGAAGCTGGACTCTAGACCTGCACAGAGAGAAGCACTGCCCACAGGCTCTGTTTCTGATCTCCCAGGCAGTCAGTAATGACTGACCCCATGGCAGCTCAGCAGCAGCAGCAGGAGCATGGGCAGATACTAATTTCCATGGCATGGACAGCTAGAACAGAGGAGGCAGATGCTGGCACTGCGAATTATGGGAACAGACACATATCAATATGTTTTCCCATAGGCAGCTGTTTGGTCCTATGTCGCAGGTCCGGTAGCGCATATAAAATGCCCTGTTCACCTTGTAGGTGTCATTAGAGATGGGCTGAATTCTCAGCAGGTGTAACACCACTTTGCAAGATAGAAGTTGTATACAGCTGCTGAGGATTTGACCCCATACACCCATTTTGTATAAAAGTGCTACAGTTCACAGCGCAGTTAGTGAGAAAAATTACAGCTGCACTCCAAGAAGATGGTTTACCTCTGTTCTCAGGGCAGTCTGTTGTTGGTAGAACCTCAGTGAGCCTTGGATTTAAGCTATAGTAGGTCAATCCATTTGTTAATATCTACAGCACCTTTCTATAAACCAACTCCCCTCTTTGTTAAGAGCAGCCTCTCTATTTTAATCCTGGCCATTTCCTTGTGACCAGGTTTACAAGCATCCTAATTCTAACAAGAAATCATACAATATGGAAGAAACAGCATTCAGAGGAAACCAGACCATGGACATAAAAAGGCCCCCTCCAAAAAGTGTCCTCTACCTGTCTGCAACACTCAACGTGTTTCTTGCATGTAACTGAAGTGCAGGCCAATGACTCGGAAGAACTCGGCACAAAACTCCCAGCTCTTCCCATAGTTTCAGGTGCCTTCTGACTTTGCTCTATTGATTGGCTTAAATCATAAATTGTGAAAACTAAGCAAAGAAACTCATTTTCTTGTGGTTTTGGCCTTTCACAGCTTGTCCCAAAGCCAGCTGAGTTAAACTGAAATAGTTTTTATTGAGCAGGCCTGGAGTCAAGGCTGTCACGGCTGGTGTTTGTATGGAAGACAAATGGAAAACCACCTTAAGATAACAATGATGCTGTTCTTGACAGACACAGGAAGACATGTCACAGGTTTACCTCTTCCCCTCGAAGCTTGAGGCTGGACAGGTCTATAGATCTGCGTGAAGAGTGTGACTGGCGTTCCTGCTATAGCAGAGTTTAACCTGCCGGAGAAGACGCGCATCGGTCAGACCTCTCCCCTTCATTTCCATCAAGAGCAAGTGAAATTGCGCAAAATGAATCATGGATGTTAAAGAAATGTATTTCTCTGTGGTGAGGAGTCAAAGAGAATGATGGGAGCCTGTTTCTTGTCTGAGGAAAAGCAACACAGCCACAGCACCTTCACAGGAGTTAGGCTGGTTTCCACCAGCAGGAGATGTGGGATTCTCCATCAGGTAAAGTACACCGTTAATTAAAACCTATAGCAACAGGTTTGTAATTTAGCACAGCACTGTGAAGGGATGTGAAGATTTTTTTGGATTGGCAAACAGTCAATCCATGCCTACTGGAAGCCAACAAGAGCTGTAAATGTTGGCTGGTAAAATATGAAATTTGGTAGCCATTACAATGTTACCTGAGTATGCCTGACTTCAGAAGGGCAAGAAGAAAACTGAGCAGTCTTCCTTGGAAAATATTTGAGGAGTCAAAGGTGTTAAGGGTTAAAAATTAAAACTAAGAGCCTGGCCTATATGAAAACCAGTTGCTGTATCTGTGGCCTTTCCACCCTGCTCTGCTTGATTTTGAGATATTTTTGTCTTTAGGAAGGATAAATATGCTGTGTAGATGTGCAAGAGATACACATTTTGATTTTTTGGTGCTGAGAATTACCCTGATTGCATACTCCTAACCAGAATGGAGTGTCCAGAATAAGATGCTGAAAATTGATGAAATATATTTTCCCCACTTGTGAGACTGACTTTTTGTGAGTGTCTTTCCGCTACGTCTTCTGGACAATCCAGAGCAGCAGTTTGGGTGCTCAGTAGCCTGGCCCTGCTGCATCTGCCTGCTCAGGCAGCACTGGGTGCTGCTGTGAAAACCCAACTCCTTTTCTCGTCTGAGGCTGATGGTCGACATTAGAGGGAGCCAATGCTCCTCTGTAGGTTTAAACACAACACAAATTCCTGCAAATTTCTTGTAGTCTATCCTTTTTCACTGCTTGCCTGAAGGATGTGTTTACTGGGATGAGTGCTTTGCCCTGTCTGTGCTCTGTGAGACCAATCTGCCTGTAACACTCCAGCAAGGTCCGTTAACACCTATGCTGTGGAGAGGACATTCAAATTCCTTTTGTATACTCCTGACCTCTGTGCACTGATGCCAGGACAGAATATGGAAAGGAGACTGTGTGGCAAGGAGAAACTTAAAATGGCTCTGGCCCTTTCCTTGGAAGAGGCTTGACCATATTTCTTTTCCATTTGAATTCCTGTCCCTGGAAATCTATCAGTGAAAGACATGAAATGGCCATGGCCTTGGGTGAAGTGCCCTTAAACATACGTTTTTGAAAGGAGATAAAAGAGATTACCGGCCCCTTTGGGAGAGTCCAGTAATCCAGCCTTACCGGCTCTCCTCATTCTCGATGATACGCTTGTACCGTTCCAGCTCATTCTCCAGGGATTGCTGGTAGATCACTAGCTGGCGGCAGTCTGTTGTGTACTTCTCCAAGGTCTTCTCGGCCTCCTCTATCCCCTTCCTAAGGTTTTCAATCTGCTCATTGTAAAGCTGAATTTCATCGTCATAACTCTCCTGCGTGTTTTTAATCGCTTGCTCCAGCATGGTTGTCTGGTAAACAAAATTGGTGGGTGAAAGAAGTAGCTCTGAAGCATTCAGCATCTCTGTACTTCCAGAGTAATTAAAGGCAAGACACGTTTTATTATGATGTGTGAGGCTGTGCTGCTGAAATACAGCAGCAATTTTCACTGCACTTGGGTTTTTATTCAAAACCAATAACTTCCCACAGGCACCTCCTTATCTATCCCAAGACTTCTGCTCCACAGTAAGCCTGATGGGATCGGCATGACGAAGGAGAACAGTTGTGTGGCGTCTCCTTCCTCATGCACGTGAGGATGGCTGATGCCTCACCACATGGCCCTCAGCTCACCATGAACAGCCTCAGCAGAGCAGCCAGTGTCTTCTGAGGAGAGCAAAGTGCTTAGATGAGAAGATGCGCCCAGGGAAAACCCGTTTTTCCTTCTCTGTGATCCACAGACCAAGAACCGAAGGTTAAGGAACGGTCTTTTTTTAAACTAAAACCTTCCCTTTTGCATTCAGTTCCTTGACATTTTTGCTTTAGTGATAAAAATAACTGCTGTGCAGTAGGGCTTCAACGCCAGTCACTGGAATGTGCTTCAACGAGGAGGTGGTGATGAGTCCCTTGCAAAAACAAGGGGCAGGGGTGACAGGTGGAATATTTGGCAGTGTAATTCTGCTCTCACTTTCTTCCTCTACTTTTTGCTATTTGTGCTATTTCCTTATCAATTGGGATTCCTTTTTTTCCCCTTTTGAAACAGCTTTTAAAGAGATGCACTCACAAAAAGGTAATGGGGCAATAACTAATGGATTCTTTAATAATTGATTTATTTCTGTGTGTTATAGGCAAGATTTTCAAAAACCTTTTAAGAACCTTAATTTAGGAGCTAAATTCCTTGCTTTTAGTTGGGTTGTATTACATTGTACCCCTGAACCAAGAGCCTACAGATCCCTTCAATGTCCAGCACTGATGAGGTGAGGTCAATAACCTTTTAGTATGATGTTTATTAGGTCCAGAAATAGGAAAGCAAAGGAGCTCCAGGTCACCTCAGTCATCAGCTCCAGCCTCCGCAAACAACCATGTCATAAGCCTCTACTCATGAATTTGTTTCATTCTTTTAAACTCAAGGCATGAGTGTGAATATGTTAGGAAAATCTAAATGGAACATGAAGGTTCCATTTTGAAAGTAGCACAATCAATTCCCCAGAGACTGCCTCTCTCCATCTGCCAGCAGAAGGCTGAGTTTCTCCTCTTTTTTTTTCTGTATTGATTAATTATCTCACTTGTCACTATATTGATTCTTGCTCTTCCCAGAGTGTATCTGTCCTTTCCCCCGAAGCATCAGACAAGAAAGAGACTGAGGAAATGACCTGGGGGTAGCACTGTCTCCAACAGCCCTAATGAGAGAAGTTGCACGCAGGAAGTTAAGAGCTGCTGCTCTGACTGCACAGAAGAGTCCAAAATTCCACCAAAAGGTGTTTTACGCCAGTATATTACTCCTACTCTCCCCAGATGGACAATTCAAAGCATGAAGGATGCTGTATTTAGGAAGGTGGTCATTCTCTCTCCCTATCCACTAAGAAATATTCATTCAACAGTGTGGAGGTAGACCTGCTACTGGCAATTATCCAGGTCTGCTTTCTGTTCGCTCTGGCCTTTAGCTGATCCTCCATCTCCTGCCGCCCTCATGCCTGCACCACATGCTCACTTGGAGACATCACTGGCTGATTTACAGCACGTTTGGCTGGGAAATGGGTGGGAACAAGAAGTCTTGGCCAGTCATTTTCTTCAAATTGGGAACAGCACAAGTAGGTGGTTTTGGCGCTAGTAGCATCTAAGCACGGGAGAGCTGTAGACTTAGTGCTTAGTGGTGACAGGGATGCACACAGGATGCCAAATGTATCTCAATATCTATTTCAGTTTTAACCAAGTCTGTCCAGTCCTTCTCACAAAAAGCTCAGCATTGGATGTGGCACTGATGGGAAGGACTGGGCAGAGCCCTGAGGTTCCCCCATCATTTTTCATGGAGCCAATTTCCAACCTTTGTTCAGTAAGAAAGCAATCAAGCAAGACCAGGCATGTGACCTTTCCACCCATGACAGCGGGTTGACTCTGTCCTGCAGGAATTCATTTACATAGTGGAAATCTTCCACCAGCTACTTCGTTAGGCAAGGACAGCTCCATTGTGGCTGTGATACCTACCCTTGCCATCTAAACCTAATGATTTCGGCCACCAAGAGAAAGAGAATGAAACAGCTGGGAAAAAGGTGGAAAATAAAATACAAACGCATCTCCAAATCTCCAAGCCAACCAAATTCACAAGACCCTGTGGCTATAAATAGAGCAAAGCTCATGAGCATTATAGTTGTGTTTACGGCTAGTTATGGCAATACCTCTGTCTGCAGTTTGTATTTCTGTGCCTGTAGCTGGCAGAGGATGCTCTTGTATTCCTCCAGCTGGCTCTGCAGAACAGGGATCCTCCTCTCTGCTATCAGTTTTTCCTGGTAGGAAGAAAACAATGTGTGTATAAAAAAGTATGTTTCACTCTTTTTTTGAAGAGCCCAAAGAAGTTCTACAACTGGAAATAAACTGTAAATATAAACAGAAAATGACAAAAGCCAAATAAAAAGATGAGTGTTGAACATCAAGTAAACCCCTGTGGCATAACTTTAAAAATAAAAGATGTCAGATGGCAGGACTGTAGAAATACAGCTGATGTTGAAATTAGACACTGTAGATGTAGCTGTTCATATCTTCTTCCAACTAATAAATATTCTTGGCATAGCCACTCATATCAGTAGGAATCATCTAGTAGTTTTCATCTAGTTGGTAGCAATTTGATTTACACCACACCTCAACCCTTCAGAACAAAACCCTTCAGAACAATATTTTACCCCAATATTTTACTTTCTCTGTGAATAGTTATATATCCTGCCAGCTCCTCCTCAGACAGGAAGCATAACTACTTTGACTCCTTTTGAACTACTCCTTTTTGGGGCTAGTACATATGTTGGCGTGCACCTGACTGATGCAATCTCTCTTCATCCGATCACTTCAGCTTTTCTTTTCAAAGCTACAGTTATTTTCTTTCTCTCAAATACAGAATTCAGTACTTACACATAGTTTTTGCAGTTTTCATCTAACCTGAGAGGGGGAGTGAGAGGATCTGGTGGGCTTTAGGAGTAAACATTGTCTCTTTCTTTCTTAGAGCAGCATGTATTTACCAACAGCAATACTTACCTCACAGATGCCAGCGGTTATAGGGGACACTCGAGGGGTTGTCTGGATGATCTGCTGCAAAACACTGACGTAGGTCTGGATTTCCATAAGGTTCTGTGGTGAAGTGAAAAACATTTTCATCAGAAAATGCCATAGCAAGTTGCACCCTTCAGTGTGCTCTGCTCCATTTCTGGGGTTTATTCCTAGATATTTACTTCTTTTAGCATGTAAAAGTCCAGTTGATGTTCAGACTTGGGTTTGGAATATGGTTTTAGATCCAATTTTGAGTGCATGTATGCTAAGGGTTTCATCATGCTGAGGGTACATTATAGGCATTTGGTTAAGTGACAATATAATTCACAGTCTTAGTTAAAGGATTTGTGATTTGTGATTTGGTGGGAGATGATTATCAAAATGAGGACAACAAATACCTTTGCACGCAGTCCAAAAAAGTGACCCGTCTCTTTCAAAAACAGCAAAGATGGGACAGTGACCTTACAGCTCTCCCAAGAAAGAGATGTGCAACTATACCACCACAGGCTTATTTCTGTTGATTAACTGGAATACTCTGGCTCAGAAAACTGGGAATCCCCCTCTGCTGAAAGCAATAGCTTCTTAGCATGGAATAGAAGACAGCTTGACAAACGTGTTGAGCTGAATCATGGTAACAGGTCAACAAACTCAAGAAACTGCTACAGATGTAGACATTGGACCTTGAGGGATTCAATCTGGTTGCTTGCAGCCATCCTGTTGTTGGGATGACCTCCACACTGCAGCTTTGGTGCCCACTGAAAGTACATAGTGCTATATTTATCCACCAAAATAAAACAGGACTACATTTAATTTGCCACTGGACAGATGGTGGAAAAAGGCAAATCTTCAGACATGTCCCTAGAAAGAAGATCTAAAGAAGATGGCAGACTCAGCCTATTACCTTCTTGTATCTGTCCTTTGTGGCATTTATATCATCCTGCAGGAACTGGGACTCGATCTGCAGCTCTAGGTTGCACAGCAGTGCTTCATCAGCTTCCTGCAATGCAGAGACACACGGCACAGTCAGTACGTGCGGCTGGAGTGCCAAAAACATAGCATAGCAGCCTGTGTGGGGAATGAGAGAGTACTGGGAAAAACAAAAGGAATATCAAATCAGCAAAAACCAGGCAATCGTGTTCCCCTATCGTAAATGCTGCTTTTCCACACAAATATAATTTATGATATAGTTTGGCACTGACATTATCAAAATATATTTACCACATTCTTAATGAATGCTGGGAGCCAAATAATAGACATTATGAAATACCAGTCTTTGACACTAAAATCTTGTAATGGTGCATGAATCTTAAACAGATGACCTCAACAGACTAAGGCATTGATTTATCTGGTGTTCATGGCAGGGCCTGAGGTATCCTGACACCTTTTTAATATCCCTGGCAAAGAATCCCTTATAAAAAAACCCAGGATGATCCGAAGTGTTTTCACTCCTTTGATGTGTTCTGAAATATCAAAAATGTTTATGAGATTTTGAGCCATTTCTGGAAATAAAAATGAATGATGAGCAAGTTCAGAAAAAGTCAGAAAAACTGCAGAAGTTTCTAATAGATTGGTGGTTGTAAGGATGCAAGTTTATAATGTCTAATTAATTCAGAGAAAAAGGCATAGAACTAGCAATTGTGATATCAAAGTACAGAGGTATGAGTGGTACTGATATTTAAATCCAGTGAAATCTCCATTTCTGTTCAAAGGTCTAATTTAGACATTTCCTATGTTATATTATTTAATACAAGAACTTGAATACAGAAAAAATTCCTTGGAACTTAGCAATATATTTTACGAATATGGAAGTGTGGGGAGAATGGCTTTATTCTTCTTCCTAATGCATGCCTTCTTGTTTAGGTTTATTATTAACTAATATTGTAAAATATTGTTCTTGAGAAAGCGTCTTGAAAGTTGTCAACTGAATTTTCCTTGCAACTGTACAAAACTGTAAAGTTTCTCCACCAGTTTATAATTTGCCTCAAGAAAATCTTGATTTCTGCATGTAACTCAAAACGTAAAAACCCCTCATATTTATAGCTCTCCCTTTAAAATTACCTACGTGCCATTCCCAGCTATAAATACCTCTCACTGAGTGGATTATGAGTTCCAAATAAAAGACTGAAATCTATGGGTGCAGCACACGAGTAGTAGAAGGAGATTTTTCTTTTTGCACGTGCACAGCATGTGCTATTTAAAAAATGTGTAGATGTTAGCTGTCTCATTGTGAGGCTGAGCCTCCCAGCCAGAGACCTCTCCAGAGGTCTCTCTGCTTTGTGGGACAGCAGCTGATGCAAACACATCCAGACCAGCACATTCAGAGCCAGTCATCAGGAACGCCGGCTGCTTTTCTGCGCTCCTCTGCCTTCCTATTGAAAGGAAGATCAGCGGGACAATGGTCGTGTCGGGAGGTTTGGGGGGGAGCCAAAAAAAAGCACCCAGGCCCCTAGATAATACCAATAAGCAAATATTTCTGCATGTAATAAGCAAAAGCAGCATTCAGCTTTCCAAATATTCCTTCAAAGGGGAGAAATACTTCTGCTTTTATTCCCTGCTTTTAGACAGATCAGCTGCATTGACGCTGTATATCAGAACAACGCAGTGCCTACAAGTTTCCTTCTGAACTTCACAGTATTTGCTGTTCACTTAACTTCCAAAAAGCCATTCTGCTTTAGGTGCTGATTCCAGAATGTTGATCTATGTGCTGAAGCAGCATTTTCTTTTACCCTGGAAGAGAAATCCCTTAGATCTCACCAGAACCACTGTTTGCTGATTTTCCAAACTGATGCTCTATCTGTCCAAAAGGGTTTCAGGCTGCGACTTGCTTACTGTACAGAAAATCAGCTGTGTTTTCTCCAGCACTTTGTGCCCCAATGCAAGGAGCTGCAGCAGCCAGCGGCGAGTCAGAGGCAGCCTGGGATAAAAACAGCCTCTGTAGCTCAAGATCTTGTTGGCTGCGCCTGAGGCTGTCAAATCAGTTCACTTTTCTTTAGCTGTAGGTTGGCTCAGATTAACCATGAAGATAGGCACACTGTCTCCAGTTACCCCTTACAAAATATTTGCCTCCACAAACATTTTTTCAGAGCTTGCAGGATGTTTAAGAGCTCTATTAGCACACTGGAAAACAGCACTGATGCAGGTTATCTAGAGATCATGGAAGAGAGAAATGCTAAAACACATTTTTTTTTAACAAAACATGCCTATCATTGGTATGACAGTGCTCAAGCAGAAGAGCTTCTGTCATTTGTAGCAGGGAGATAAAACAAATCTCTATTTAATCCACCCATAATTTTTTCACAATAGAGAAGATGAAGGATAAGCTGTGAAAAATAGGAATAGGGAAAGATACAATACAACTTTCTTTGTTGACGATGAAAACTAGTAGCAAGAGAGGATGAACCAGGCTTTCTCAGTTTTACACATCTGGTTTGGAAACTTCCTAAGTATGTTAGTAAACATTTATTTTTTTATCTGAGCAGTAATAACAATAGCAATAGCAATAACAATAACAACAGCAACAACAATAATAATAATAATAATAATTCTCTTCCCATGGTATTAGTTCAGGGAAGTGCCGCTAGATGTAAACAATCCTCATGTTTCACTGTGAAAGGAACAAATTTGGGGGGTTTGTGGCTTCTTATTTACTTGGAAACCTAACGGGAAGCTGAGGGTCTGTTCTGGGAAGGGCTGACCTTATCCTGCAAGGAACTTTGAGACCCACCAGACTTCAAGACTTGGACATAATCAGCATTTTCTCATGCCATTATGTAAGTTCTAAATATACTTCAATACAGTAGCTGTATTTAAAAAGCTGGGGGGGGGGAGCAGGAGGGGGTTTTGGGGGGGGTATGTGTGTGAAGAAGGCATTTAGCAACTCCAGTCATATTGCAGACTCCTAAATATTTGTATAGGTTGCACTAATAAATGGGCTCTTCCTACCTCTGCACATAGACTAGTTCACTCAGAGAGAATCTGCCTTTCAAGTTAAAAAAGAAAAGAGTCTTAAAAGAGTTCAAAAGAGTTTTTAAAGGCACCTGAACATGCACCAGATCTTCAGCAAGGGTGAATTTACAAAGATCTCATTGGGTGTGGAAGAAGTAACACATATGCCAACTCCAGGTCCCCAAATGACTGCAGGAGTCATTTGCTGATGCTCTAAAAGGAATGTTATGCAGTAGATCCTCCTAGTCCTTGGTCTTACTGAAAAATTAATGAAGTCCTGAGCACAGCTGAGGTTGTGAGCTGCAGACAGCATCTTCTAGCAGACCAAAATCAGCTGGATTGCACAAAGCAGAGTGCTATACAGTGCATACACACGTGCCGAGGCTAAGCCACCTGCACAAGGCTTAGGGAAGGGGCTGAAAGGGAAGAACTTTTCATCAGTGCATAATGACAAGGAACATCTTGCTCTGACATTTTAACATCCCACTGCTTCTTCAAAGCAGCTCACTGTAGCAAATCAAACCAAATGAAAAAAATATGAAGATCTTTCCTTTTCCATTTTGCCAGGTTTACCTTATTAAGGCGTTCAAGGGTTTCTTTTAGCTTCTGCTGATATTCCCGTTCATTTCTATACCTGCAAGTAGAACAAAGGAGATGAAGGTCAATGGTTCATCCTTCTGCAAAGGGCATTTTCATCTGCACTGTCATGCATAATAAAGCAGAATACGAATCTTGAAAGGACCCAAAAGATTTATTTATGCATTAGCATTAATTTTTTTTTGCTCCCAGCTGCTGAGAGTAATTCCAGAATTGATGAACTTCTTGTCCACAATTTATGTAGGAGAAGACAAAGGAATACCACACATTTGCTGTCACTTTTTCACAGAAAGCCCAAGAACAGATTATTTACAATAAAAGTATATTCAATTGGCCTTGGACTATAGTGACAAACATTCATCAGCAGTTATTATGTGAATATTTGCTCCATTGGCACAGTAGCATTTCATTACATTGTACTCAGTTTTCTGTTTTACCTGATGTTGTTTCATGACAGATTCATTAAACACAGAAGCTGCAATTTGACATATTGGCTATGTATGAATAATGTTGTATTAGGATGCTTTGATGGATCAAGCTTTGTGTCCTCTTTAATAGCAATTCATATTTTAGCTTGGTCAAAATCACATGTGAGTCTTAGTAAAGACTGCATCTAGACAACTATTCTTATGCATTTGTAAAATGTTCACAAGTGCAGAATGTGCAAGTTCCTGTACTGAGTGAGCAATGGATATACATGGTGTTTATCTGCTATTTGAGGAAATGGTGTATCTTCTTTAAGAATTAGAGCTCTCTATTTTTATATTAGGTAGAATTATCGTCTAGAAAACCTTTTTAGCTGCAGAATAAAAAGCTTCCTAACTTTAGATTATTGTTGAGTATTCATTTCCCTAAATAAGCTGTACATAAATAGCAGATATGGTTTAATGACACCTCATTATAAAAAAAACCCACAAAAACCCAAACAACAAAACAAACCCAAACCAGCCAGAAGCATCTTGTAACACAAGGCAATGAGATTTTGCCATCAGAACTCAAAAAGTGACTCATCAAACTCCAATGCTCTCAGTGCCAAAATATGAAAATACAGTCTATTCCTGTTTATTCCTTTGCTTTCCCTAAAAAAATAGAGATACAGTGACTTTAAAAACTGACATTTTCTTACTCTCCATAAGAAGTCCTTGTGGTGAGTGACAAATCAGCTCTGGTGGTGAATGCCTTTCAGTTGCAGTACAATCAATGGGCGCCAACACAAGTACGAATGCTGATGAAATTCAGAATTGAACACACGCCCTCACCTGTCTTCTGAAATCTTCAATTCAGCCCAGAGATGCTGGTAGCATCTAAGATTCTTGCTCCAGTCAATAGGGAACTTGTCAGTTCCTGGACTGAGCACATCAAGGACCAAGTTACAGTGGCCATTTCAGCCTTGGTTCTTTCTTTTTATCTACTGAAGGATGAACAGCCAATATTATCCTCATCTCTTTCAACATGTCTTGGCAATCTGAAGGCATAGGGTCAGTCGTGAACCAGCCAGGACCACAAAGGAAGAACTTGGCAGAACAGAGAAATTCACTCAACTTGGTGCCCTGGCTCCCCAGATTTCCCTTCATTTGAAATCCCATAACATTAGCAGGGTTGGTCACTGGTCTGTTTTCAATTCTTACCATAAACAGCAAAGAAAGAAACAAGTGAAAATTAGGATTTTTTTTCCAGTACCGTTCCTACAAATTGCTGGTCCTCCTCAGCTGAAGCACCATTTTCTGACAAAACTAAAACAATGCCTTATTGCTAAATTGTATTGATATTGTGTTCACTTCCAAGGATCCAACCAAGAATACTCAGCTTCAAAAGCAAGACTGCCTTTTTCTCTTGTTTATTAAGTACTTCAGGTGAAAATAAACCCATACTTTCTGATGACTGAGTAAGAATGAAGCGGACTGTGGCAGCTTGTGAAATTAAATACACAGCTACAATAGAAGGCTGGATTTACAATCCTAATAATATACAATCACCAGATAGAGCCAGGAGCTAAAACTCAGCCCAAGCATCATTAGTACCTGCTCAAACATGCCAAGCTGCTAGATCCGTATTCAAAAATTCTTTCAATGCCTAAAATATTCAGCTATATTTTCCTTCACTCTCAAATAACTCAAATACCTGTCATGCCACACAGTCACAAATCCAACTTGCAGCCCTGTGAAAGTTAGTATTGTGTAATCCTTTGAAGGAAAATTGTTTTTAAGTCAAGGGGTAAGGACTTAGAAATGCTTCAGAGACCACATGATGCCTCTGTGTCTGCTGAAATATATCTAAATTCAATAGCTGACAAGTCACAGTCCTGTTACGCTTCAACTTGATTTCCATGTTTAAGTAATTAGCTGAAGATACTGAAAAGATATCAAGCTTTTTTTAGATGGCTCGTGATCAGGGCAACCATCTTAAAGCCATGAGCATCATTTTCTTCTTTTTTAAAAAAAGCCCTTCTCGCCTGGTCAAGTAGCTTTAGGGGTGCAACAAACATTTTTGGACTGTTTAGAAAAATGGGGTATTTTGTCTTTTGCCTAGAAAAGGTGTGGAGGGCACTGCCGGAACGAAACAAAGCAGCTCACAGCTTTAATGATTCTTGTTATTTCACCTCTCTCACCCTTGCATCTCTCTGTTAGGATACTACAGGCAGTTGTTAAACCCCTTGAGCCCTGCTGTTGGTGTTAGTGTTGGGATATAGGTTGGACTTGATGATCTCAGAGGTCCTTTCCAACCTTGTGATACTGTGATACTGTGATACTGCTGCAGCTCTGGGCACTGGCCTGGTGAGAGCATCGAGCACGCAGGAGGGAAGCCCACTGATAGGCTTATTTCTCCACCTGGGAAGCATGGCTCCAGTAGCACTGTAAATCTCTTTCCCATCCCCACCTGACTGACAGGTTGCACTTGCTCTTAGACAATGGGGCCAGGGCAAGGCGTTTCTTTTTTTTCAAATCCTGCCTCTGCTGCAGTGCAAGGACTGGCTCCCCTCCAAAGAGAAAACAGTCACAATGCATCCTCATGGTATTCAATGGCCAGATACTCAATTTGCTGTCAAGCCTCTGCTTTTAATATATATAGAAATGCTGCCTCTCTGGTGAGCCCTATTGAACTCTTCCAGAAATACACAAAACCTCTCGACTTGTCTCAAGCCAAGGCTAAACTTTTCAACTACATTTTTAACTTCTCAGTTTCCCTGGGGCACTGTGCTAGTCTTTTCTCAGTAGAAACAGCAGTAATTTACACAGTATCACAGTATCACAGTATCACAAGGTTGGAAAGGACCTCTGAGATTATCAAGTCCAACCTATAACCCAACACTAACACCAACCATCATCTAAACCATGGCACTCAGTGCCTCATCCAATCTCCCCTTAAACACCTCCAGGGTCGGCGACTCCACCACCTCCCTGGGCAGCGCATTCCAATGGCCAATCACCCTTTCAGTGAAGAACTTCTTCCTCACATCAAGCCTAAACTTTCCCTGACGAACCTTGAGTCCATGCCCTCTAATTCTTATGTTTTATACTCTTAAAGCAAGGATGAGCCCCATGAGGGCTGCTGATTTTATGAACAGATTGCTACCTGCATCATCAAGAAGCTGCTATTGAGTGGTTGGCAGCTACAGGGCAAGACTTTGGCAGTCTGAGGAGGAGGTGGAGAGGAGGCAGGACGTCTTTACCTGCAGCTGCAAAGCTCTCCCTGTCACCAGAAAAGCAACAGCAGGGCAGAGACAACCTCTGCAGACAGGCCTTGAAGATGGCCTTGTCAATGGAGTCCCTACTGCTTGCGTTATCCCAACTCTGGTGTTTTCCTGCTTGGTTTGGTTTACTTTCACAGATGGTGGGTCGGTCTCCACTGTGGCCCCAGAGGGTGTCAGCTCATCTGAGCGTCACCATGTGGTGCAGTTTGGAGAAGAGTGTGCCAATTTCTGTCTCTAACAACTTCTACAATGCGTGCAAACCCCACAAGATTAGTGGTGAATGAATTTTAAATGCAACGATCTATTAGCAAGACTTAATTTCTAAACTTAATTAATTCTGTTCAGCCAAGTGCGCCAAAATCTGGGTGTCAGCACCTTTCCTGATATCATGGAGAGAGAAATGCAGTCCTTTCTCACACACACATGCAACGTTGCTATAATAATGATGCTCAATAAAATAAGCATAATTAGTCTTTTTAAGACACACATCCAAGCAATTCTAAGTAAGTGATGGGATTTTTTTCAGCTTCAAGAGAAAGAATTCTCCACTGGTACAAAGTCTGAATTATTCATGTTAATGTGAAAAGCTAGGAATGTGGCTACAGAGGATTTAAAAATAAATTTTAATGTAAGATCTACTTTTTAATGGTTTATGCATGTGTAATTGTACAGACATGGTAGTCCCAGGCCCTACCACGTTTAAATATAGCTTTAAAAGGTCGACCTCTATAAATGTCTGTTTAAAAGATTTTCTTAGAGGTATAATCCATTTCCCAAGTGAATGTAAGTGAAAGAATGGGTTCTAAGAGCTAAAATTCTCTACCATTAGTGAAGGACACAGACGTCTGTTAATTAATTGGTACACAAAGCTCCACTCTTAAGAGAATTTGATAATTGTAGTGTGCCAAATGTAGATGATTTGTGTTTCAAAATGGAGAAAGAAACCCGTACATTGCTAATGTAGTGAGAGCAATGACTGCTGCTGACTGAGTGCAGATCTGGGTAGGAGAGCAGGTCTTCATCATATTCTGGTTTCAGCAGCATGGCAAGGTCCTAACATGGCACAGAATATTATTCCTCCCACATTTTGTTTAGAGAACATTTTATTTATAAGTTTAAAGCAGAAATCATTAGGATGGCTTTGAGCTAGATACAGGGTGAGGAGGCAGAGTACGTGGTGTCAGAGCATCAGCTTTGTTTTAACACCTGCATCTCAAAACCGAGCCAAATTTTTTCAGACACTGAAGAAATTTTCATGTCTGCCTTCAGGTCAAATTCAGAAGCTCCCAAGAGAAAAATAGAAGAACAATATTCACTTCATGATGTAAACTGAAGGCAATCTGGTTAAAAGCAGCTACTGTCCTTCCATTGTGATGACCTTATGTATCTTTAATTTTTAAATTACAAAGTTGTTGTCTTGGGTATAGTCAAAGTTTGCTTTTTATTTTTGTTTACAGCTGCTGGCTGAACATCCCAGGACTGTACAACAAGGCACCATCCATTTTTTTCTGAGAACTCAGTGACTACCCCTGTAACAGGTCCTAAATCTCACATTCAAAAAGCACAGCTGCTCCTCTGGGTGTTTCCCCCCCAGGATTTTCCATGCCTTGTATACTTCCCCACATATTTACAGCTTGTGTAAAGACACTTTAATAAAAAGTAAATTATCTGTGTCAGATTGCTAATCCTGCTGCTGGGGAATTATACAGTCAGTTAATCCACAAACTGCTCAGCTGGACACAGGATTCCATTAAAAGTTAGCCAGGACAAACTAATTTCTTTCTGGCCAGTTTTTCTAATCTTTTTCCTGCAATTTGTTGAACTTAAAGAAAGAATTGTGTGTTTCACTGCACAGCCTCTTTGCCTGCCTGCAATACTCCAGACAGAGATAATTAATTTTTGCCCAGCTATATCATAACACTGCATGTTTCTATACAGTTTGCACATATTTTTAACTAATGTGCAACTAGACATTTAAGTACTGAGTTTAGTCCAAATCTTATGGACATTGTGTAATGAAAACTTATGAACAAATATCAGAGGCAACATCTGAATTATAGCATTAGCTCATAGCTGAATTTCCTGATCATAAATATTGGAATGCCAAACTGCCTAATCAGGTGCTTATTACTTGCTGGCACTGAATCAGGGAATTATGAACAACTGACCATTTCCAGCATTAAGCCTCAGTGCAGAAGGATGGCATATTCTCTGCTGTCAGACAGGAGAGAGAGTTCAGGGTTTGGCATTTCTATATCTGTGCTGTAGTTCACAGTCCCAAAGGGCTGTTCATGTGGCAGCCCACTGAACTGGGTTGGGGATGATAGTTTTTATTTTGCATTGTTTTTTTTTTATTTAGTTAGCTCATTTTCTTGATTCAAATCTCAGGGTGGCCCCAGGAATATCTGTAGCAGCACGCAGCATGGCAGATCAGATGGTACGTGCAGGGCTGGGGAAGATAGGATAAGGGTGCACATGGACTGTATGGTTGCTGAGAGTGATACATCATTGGACCATGGCCTAAAGACGCAGATGGCCTTGACATCAATTATCTCGCATCTGTTTTCTGGCTTTTTCTAGTTGAAAAATGATTTAAGACAGAAAAGGAAAATATTATCAATCTTACAATTTCTAGTCCAGAAGAGGAGAAAATCAGTGGAGGATCAGACTGAAAAATCATGAGGTTTGGGCAAGGTCGGACAAAATGTCTGTGATGGAGACAAGGGATGAAATCCTGAGGGACTTGTATTTCTACAGCACCAAGACCGTGCCCCCCACCTTCTGCTTTATTAAAATCTTATTCTAAGCTAAAGCATGTCATATGGAGTTTACCCCTCCTCCTTTGATGGGGAGAATGAGAAGCTCCTCTTCAGTCTCCATGCTGTTTGCAAATTTTCATGGGTGAGTTTTCCAGATAGATGTTTAGGGGGAAAAAACCCTACCAATAAGTAACAGGCAGCCAAGATCCTTCTCTCCTGTGAGCAGTCCTTTTAAGACCAACACTCACCAAGTCTTGTAGTGTAATTAATTAAGCAACACGGTCCAAACTTCTTGTTGTTGAAGGGAAGGGACTTGACATTTCTGGAGGCACTTGTATGCCTCAGCCCTCAAGGTTCCTGCTTTTTAATTTATGGTGCCACTGAGGTTGGGGGAACTGTGTTCTTACAGCTATTGCTTTAGCAGCATGAGATGGAAATAATGAGATATAAGGAAAAAGAAGAGGGAAATTTGGAAAATTTCAAGTGCCAGGAAAAAAATAATTTACTCTCTTTTCATTTCACATCTGTAGTGGCTGGCACAGACTGGCCTAGAGGCCTCACAATGCCTATAGCTATGAGATTCTCAGAGATGCTCCTCCACACATTTCAGGAGATGTTTGATGCTGTATAACTCTGTGCTGCTCAGACACAAGACTTGCTCTGAGTCATTTATTTTTCAGTTGGGTTATTCCTTCTTTACAGCCCAGAGCACAAACCTCCTAAAGCTAATGAGCAATAGCAACTGATGTGTGCCATGATGGGGATCTCTTGTCATGGAAGGGAAAGGGTAATTGTCCTTCTAGTAGTAGTGAGACCGTGAAATGCAGATCTGAAGCTTCCTAAGACCTGGCACCTTGCTTTTCACCATGGGTTTACATACCATCCCTGGCTACAAGTTTAACGCACGTGGAGAGGCATCACCCATGCATGAGAAGCAACCAGTGACACCAACCCTATCCTTACTACAAACATTAACTGTGGAAACAACAACAGCTATCTGCCTCCATTTGCAAGCCTTACTTGTTGCGGTACTCATCGAGCATGCGCTGGGCGTCCTTCTCCTCCCGCTCCAGCTTGGCTCGGTCGGACGCCAGCTCCCGCATTCTCTGGCGGTTGAACTCGATCTGCCCAGCGAAGGCCTCGTCCAAGCCCACCAGCTCGTCCATGCGCTGGAAGGTCTCTAGCTGCTTGCGCAGGATGGTGTTGCGCTGCTCCAGCACACGCGCCCGGTTGATGTAGCTGGCGAAGCGCTCGTTGAGCTCCTGCAGGTTTTCCAGGCCCCGGGCTTGGGCCAAACTGTCAAATTCAGGGGAGCCTCGCAGCTCATCGTAGGCATCTGACCGCTCGTACTTCTCCTTGCGCACCTCGCGGAGGAAGCTGCTCCTGTACATGGCTTCGGGAGGCCTGCGCGGTGCCGGGTTCCCCTCTTGCGTGTCTGCCTGTCTCTCCAGTTTGGATCTGAATGATGACTGGGGGGTTTGGGGAGGAAGACCTGAACATAATCACCCCGCAAGATGATTAGGACTTGTCTCCAGGGCGGTGTGTGGCACTGAAGGCATCATCTGCAGCAGTGAACTAAATAAATATCAAAGGCCCCGCCTTGGGACTGCCCGTCCAGGCGTCAGCAGATCGGAGGAGAAGCAGCTATGGGGGAGGAGAAGGCCTTTTCTTTTTGAGCGCTGCAATTGTGTACAGACAGAATAAAAGAGAGCAACATCCAGCTTTTGCTCGGCGGATTAAAGCGTTATCCACAGACAACAAAACCAGTGCTTTGCAGTTTTGAAGGCTGAGCTCAAATCCTTTCGTGGCAGTGCTGGGGGGAGAGCTTTGTCCCATGGTGTTGTCCGCAGGGCTGTGCATAGAGGCCTTCTGCTGAGCCAGGATTTCGGTATGAGTGGATAGCACAGCTTGATTTTTGTTATTTGAGAGTTTTGTAATTGTTTAGGATGATGGGATGGTGTATAAAAGTCAATGTGACTCCTGTTCCAGGTATAACATTTGGCCATTTAGTACTCACTTCATGCTTCTTCATGTCAGACTTTTTTGCAGGTTATTTTTACCTGGCATGAGAGGCATCAGGGCAGCCATGGTACTAAAAGCTCCATGCCTAACAGGGCCCTGCTGAGAGGCTGGGTTCCTTGGGATAGTTAAGTGCGTGTCCTCACGTGGCTTCATTGACGTATTCTATTATCCAATAGGGAGTCACCATCCTTCCTGCCTTCACTTCACTTCCACGGTAATGGAGTTTCATGTGCTGCCCTTCCCTGAGAGACTTCAATTTCTCTGGTGACGGATGTATTTCCTCTAGCACTTTTTTCCTGATCTTTCCCTTTGCAAAATCTTGTTTCTTGGGCCTGTTTTTCCCAAAGAACATCTACTTGCCCAGCCTAAAAGCACAACAACAAGATGGTCCAATGTTGAGATCTCTATTAATATGTAAAAATCACTCCTTTATTTTTTAACAGGTGCATCTAATATGACTCTTCAAAAAACATGGATTGGAACTTTAACGGAGAGTGTCCTCGCTGATGGCAAGTGCACAGGTGAATAAGGAAGCTGGGTGTTCATGCAGCTGTAAAGTTTGGATTCTGTGTTATCAAATCTGTATCAAAAGGAAAAAAATGTTCATTAGATGTTTTCTGCATCTTATTCTGTTTCAGATTGCATGGAAGTGCAATAGGGAAAGATGAAACCATCTTTCAGAAAAACAAAGTAGGCTTTACACATGCATTGTGCAGTTTCACACACAGCCTCTGAACTACATAAATAGCAAAACAGGGCTAGATTAGTCAGAAATACTTGGGATCTTTATTTAGCAGTAGACATAAAAGCACTTCTTTCCATGTAGCACAAACACATTGGTATTTGTAGCCCTTTAGCTGTACAAGCCTGCCCAGCCAAACAATGCAGCTGAGCTTTTTACAAAGTTAGTCTTCCAGAAGAGATCAGAAAGTAGATTCTGCTGGATTGTGGGCGGTGTATTTTCATGGCAAGAGTTTTTTAGGTTTTAGATAACCTTTCAGTACAATAATAGCCTATGTGAGTATAGCCATTCCCTCTCTCTGAGGCTGAAAGCGGCCCTGACTCCATGCTGACCATGCACCTTAACTCCTTAGGTAATAAAATCAAAATTTCTGTAGAGGCCTCTTAGCAATACACTGTGTCCCTCAACAGAGTGGTCTGTCTGCACAGGAAGCTTCACAGTGCAAATTCTAGTTATTATAATTTATCCTGTGATTTCTACTAGGAAAATCTGAGTTTGCTATAGCAGGTATTTTTATATGCTCTTGTATGTTTTGCAGCTGCAAATGCTATTGCATTTCTGTAAAGTAGGCTTGCTGATTCAATAAGATTTCACCTTGGGCTGTTTTCTCTGCTGCCTTGGTATAGATATTGCCTCGCTGGGGCCAAAGCAAGTTTACACAACTGTCACGTGACATGAGGAAGAGGGGAACACATATTAAGGAAACAACAGGACAGCACTGGAGAGAAATCACTATTTTCTTTTCTTAACCAGGCTACAATAACAGTTCACAAAACAATCTCTCTACTAAAATCATACACTATATTATTTAGGATTAGTATGGTGTTAATACTAACAAGGTAGGTTAGTATACAGCATAAGAAAGATTAAGCAAAGTTAGATCCATCTAAGTTCCAGCATAGTGACCAAGAGTGGGGCATCAAGCAAAGGATCCAGACCAGCTGGAGGGGATCGTAAAAATTGAATTACTCCTTTTTAATGAGGTTTTTTCCTTGCTGACTTTGCAGATTTAGTTGGTCAAAAAATGTAGGTGAGACAGATAACAAAGGAATGTACCATCGCATAGAATCATAGAATCATTAAGGTGGGAAAAGACCTCTAAGTGCATAAAATTCACCCTTCAGCCCAACACCACCAAGTCTACTAAACCATGTCCTAAATTACCACATCTGCACATTTTTTGAATATCTCCAGGGATGGTGACTCCACCACTGCCCTGAGCAGCCTGTTCCAATGTTTTACCACTCTTTCAGTAAAGAAATTTTTCCTAACATCCAATCTAAACCTCCCCTGGTGCAACTTGTCTCCATTTCCTCTTGAGTCCATTTCCTCTTGAGTCCATCTCCTCTCCTCCTGTCTTGGGAAAAGTAACTCTCACTCCAGGGCATTAAATCACAAAGGTCCTTATATTTTAGAGTCACACATCAGTTGCCTCATTGGGGCAATAAACAAGACTTAAATGCCTGGGTGATAAGGGTGAATTGCCCCATATTCACAGAGCCCCCCTCCTCATATCAGCCTCGCATAAGATAGGTGTTGTTTCAGTTCCCTGCTTCTGGCCTGGGTCTTACACTATGACACACGACTCAGGCTTTGTGTTGGTGACTTGTTGTGATAGTTTCTGATTTCTAGTTAGGTGGCTTAACTGGAAACCCTGGCCTCCTGACAGTTTGTGAACACTCAAATGCAGCAAACCAGAATGAGACAGCCTGAAAGGAGAAACAGTTTGGCCTAGACTGCAACTATTCTTCTTTTCAAACAGAAAGCATCAAAAAAATCAATCTTCTCCTGTTATGCACTGAATTATCTGGCTTATCTGATGGACAACCAAAGTGAACTTCTTACAAGGGGGCCCTGTGCACCATTTCCTATTTAGAGATTACTAAAAGATTGAAAGTTTATCTATACACACGTTAACGAAGTGTCTGACAAACTGCCTGTATTGCTATAAACTCCTTGGCTATATCACTCACGCGCAACATGAGCATGTTTTGGCAGTGCCACCAACCTGCTGGTACTCCTCACTGCTCGGCTAAGGCAACACAAGTTCCTCATGCTAAATCAAACAAACAGACAAACTATAAAACAATCCCAGTGAAACTTTCTGCCAAAACCAGGCCCAGTCTTAGCTGTGGTCTGCCAGGCCAGAAGCTGAGCTTGTGCTGGCCATGGCTGCAAAGCTAACCCTGGGGCTCCAGTCCCTTACTTACCCAGGGGACTTCCAGCTCTGCTCCTTTTCTCATGGGAAAAACACTTCTGATATCTGTGGATTGAGACAGCATAAGAGTCAAAACGTATCCCCACAGGCAGCCTGCTAAGGGTTTTCAAATTAAACCTGCAAGAACTGTATTTTCTTAGAAATAATATGACAGCTTGTTGGTCTGTCTACTCATCTGCTATGAATTAATCACATCCAATGGTGAGGCTCTACCAGTACAGCCCAGCTGAGGCACTTGTTTCGCTATTACTGTCTTGTCAAGCTATTTTCCTTTATTTCAGAGTGAAACTTCAGATCAGGGCACGTTAAAGACAAACTTCAGGAGCATTTCATGGCATGATCTCATTAGATGGAAATTGAGGTCATTCTTCATTTTGAGAACTGATGCCCAAAAGTCACATCTGAGTACATCAGGTCACACGGCTCAAAAAGAGCTGTGGTGAAGGCGTTCAAAGCAGAATTTCTTCGTGAATATGACTGATGAGGAAGATTAAATGAATTTGGGCTGATTTGCTTTAGGAAAGACTAGGGCATATATTCAAATATGAAAGAGTCTGACACACAGAAAAAATATTTGGTTCTTTTACTTGTCCATAGGAATGTCCTTGTGAATAGGACTAGAAATAATGTGCAAAGTGTGTAATATAAGATATGACTGAGTTATGAATAATGTAGTCTAACTGTTCCTCTAATGAAGCACTGGAAATATAAGATAGCAAAAATCTCAGTCACTGAAGAACTTTAAAGATCAGGCTAAGAAAACATTGCCTAGGACTGAGTGATATTTTGTTCATCATATCTTAGGAAGGAGAAGAGTTTACTGACGACTATCAGGACACTAGAGGGGGGCTTCCTTACTGGTCTCCTAGAGCCCCTAGGGCACCGGTATTTATCTCTGACATCAGTCCCAATCCTGTGAGATGCATCCCCTCTCGCTTCTTAAGCACTCTTGGGCATAGGTGTGTTTGCTTTAGAACTTATTCTCTGTTGGATGATTGCCAGTGCAGTGCATCACAGCTGGATGCTGACTGGCTCCCGGCTTTTTGGACTTTCCTCCCAGAGATATTCCTACTCCTCGAGGCAACACCATGAAGGTCAGGGCCCAAAACTGAGTTTTAGCTATAATGTTATGCAGCTCTTCATAAAATACATGGTTTGGTACCACCAGAGGGCTGTAGAGGAGTAGGTTGTGGGATGGAGCTTCAGTACCATTTGCATCAGTTCCCAGCATAAGTAACATCATTGATTCCTAAAGAGAGTTTGCTCTGCAGTATGAAACAATCTGGGGTTTATCCTTATTGTGACAGCAGATATGCTGCAACAAGCCACTGCTTCTGCTCAAGGTAACAAAACCCTGTTGGGATCAGGATAGTTTCCTTACTGGTGGAGAACGTGCTGCTATAAAGCTGTGTATCCACTGCATTGCTCAGGACACACAACCCCCCCATTCCCGAAACCAGCTCGAATAAACATTCTGGACTAACAGCATTACTGGGACAGATCCTTTGGTAAGCTCCCACTGTAAAATCAGGTTAGCAGACCTGCTGCACATACCTAGTGTCAGGCTATGCTCTTCACAGAGCTGGGCACAACAGGGGAAATCAGATTAAAGAAAATTAATTTTCTGTGGCAATCATAAAAAAAATAAAAATTGCAGTGATTTTTTTGTATGTTCTGTACCGGTAGTACAGTAGGAAGAAACCAAGTTTCTCAGTTTCAGTGTTAGGCAGAGAAGCTCTATTAAGTTAAACTGAGAGGGTTTTTCCCCCTTCATTTTGGCTGCCAAAGAGAAAAAACACCACTCTGAAAGATGCTCTTTCAGTCAAAGGATTAGAGATGAACATTGGGTAAATTCTCAGGATTTTGTTTTTCGTTTTCTGCTTTCTTTTTAATCTAAGCATGGGGGGGGGGGTTGTTTCCCTTTCTGAATAATGCACAACGCAGCAAAGGACAATATATAAAAAAGAAATGAGTTCTCTCAAAGATGACAGTTGGTGTACACATCAGACTCCTAGGGGAAAAAGTGGAAATAAGAAGGGAAGGAGAAAAAAGGACAAAAAAACTTTGAGCTAATTGCAGACAGTGCTCCTGTCAGCATTCAGTATCCCCTGATATCCATACACACTATTATTCAAGAAAATTGCTGATTTGGAAGAACACTCCGATATGTCTGCATGTTTTCATCCTGAAAGTGTTGAAAATCGAATTACCAGTTTTACCTTTGTAGAAATAACACTCATTTGTTAAGATGTTGGTTCAGAAAACTTTGAGGAAAATACTGTGATAATTTTCCTGGTGCTTCAGAACAAAATCCATCTCATTTGAACTTTTTTTGTTTTCCAAAATGTCTCTTAGAAATGAAGCATTTCAACCCAAGTTTTCCCATGTGAATGGGAATTTCCTTTTTTGGGGGGAAAATGTTGTATTTGATTTGGCCAATAATACACTTCACAGTTTAGAAGACAGAAAATAAAGACAGTGTTCTCCCCAAAACGTTTGTAATACAAGGAAAAAAAGTCATAAGGCGGGAAATAAAGCAAAAAGGCAGTTGAACTGAATCTGGACTCCACTTGAACTCTGTAGGTGATAATCTGAATTCCTGTAACAGACAGAACAAGGAAAACAGGAGCCAGAGGAGATGTACAGTCTCCACTGGAAAAAATACTCTGAGTGCACATTGGAGAAGAGAGGAAAGGCCAGAAGAGTCTGAAAGGGGTCAAAGGATAAACTTTAATTGAGGCCTGATGTACAACAGCCCTCTGTTTTTGCCAACCTAGCTGTTTAGACCGTGCTGCTAATGGTGTTGTAGAGCTGATTGCACTTCAGCAGTGATGATGATGGGAGGTTCAGCTCAGCAAATGGAACCAGGAACCTCCAGCAGAATTGGGGCAGCAGAGGACAGCTTGCTCATGGCAAGGATCTTTTTAAAGACAGATGTTACCTTCAGGCACTTTCACAGAGGAAGCAGAGTGGGACCACAAGCCACATATAATCCAGCACATGCAAATCTGAAAAGCTGTCTCTGGCTCTTACGGCTACCAAAGTAAGATGCCACCCAGGTTAAACTGGCATTTTCAGAGCTGATGAGCCCTTCCTGCCCCCAGTGACCAAAATGAGGAGTGAGATGGAGGCTCCTTCCCTCCCTTACAGCACCAGAGTGCACATAGCATCCCTGCCCCTGATGCCAGCAGACTTTCTTGCTTTTTCCTGCCCAGGAACCCACTGTCTGAATGTAAACACTGGGAAATGATGACGTTTTTCCTAACATCAGCCATGCGGGTTCTTTTGCTCACTTTAGGGAGCTACTGTCAGACTCGTCTTCTTAGCGATGTCTCATCATGATTCTGGAGCTGAATACATAGCCCCAGAATGAAATGAAGCATTACACATACTGAGTGCAGAGAAGATTATGAATTTTAAACACATGACATTGATTTTTCTTCTCCCTCTATCCCTTGAAAATTCAGCAGAGAACTGCTAAAATCCTGCCTTAAGTTCGTAGATGCTAATAAAACTAGATAAGATGCTTGAAATCTCTCTGGTAGCAAATATGTAATGAAAGGTACTGAGCACAGCTGATTTCTACTGGACCATGCATTCAGTCCATTGTCACGAGAATGAACCAGAGAGTTTCTAATTCAAAAAGCAATTTTCAAAACTTGCACTGCCTTTCTGGACAATCATTCAGCCTCTCAGAGCTGTCAAATTCAGTCCGAAAACAGACTGAAACTTAGAGAGAGGGAAATCAACCTAGAGGTCTGTGTCTTAGGGACAGGAAACTGAGAATTCACCAATTGCAACAAAACAGATCTGATCAAACAGAGAAAAGTTTTAAAAAAACCCACATCAGGCACATGGATCATGTTTTCTTCTACTCTTTCTCTGATTTCTTTTCATCAAAAATGAAAGGGAAAATGTTATAGCGTGCAATGACTGTAGAAGAATAAATTAAGGAATTTTTAGTAAATGAGGGCTGAAAAGAAAATTATTTCCCTTTTTATATTGCTTGTCCTACTCGTCATGAATCTGATTAAACAGAAAACATAAAGCACTTTGTTAGTTCTCCCTCACTAAGAGTTCAGAAAACAAAAAGATAATGTCTGTGACTGGATTAATGTTTTTTAGAAATGAAACCTCTGCTATTGTTGAAACAACAACGTATTTACTCACTGCCATCAATGTTGACAGCAATGGTACAACAGGCCGCTTGCTTCTGTTGCTATGGCATAAGCCTGGTTAGAGACCATGCAGGCTACAAATATAGAAACAAATGAATTGATGCATATTGGGAAAAATCTACCACTATAAAACCAAGGCTTTCCTTAGTGTGATACCATTTACAAAGTGTCTTGTTCATCTCTCTGATTGTCTGCATCAGGGAGAAGTTGACCATGGGTGCTGCATGAGTCACCGGCATTCATGGGTACATAAGAATGACAGTCCTGTTTATTCCCAGCCTGTTTCTGACTGAGTCCTGCTGGGAGCAGCTTGCCATGGGGGTTGGGTGGCTATTTCAGATTCTGGGGGAATAATGACAATCCTTGCTTGACTGATCTCTGGGTATTTGAAGAGTGAGCTTCTGGACACACCAAATATTTCTTGGACTCTCTGGCCACTCCTTTCTCCCAGTGGTTTTTTTTTTCTGGCACTGGATATAGCTTATTAGGAACTCCCAGGCATGCACATAGAGTCATGAAAAGAAAAAGACCACCCTGGGGCTTCACAGGTCCTCACAAATAAGGCACAGTAGAAGTAGACCTTAACATTGGGTTTTACCTTCCGCCTTCAACTGCTCTGCAAGGCTGGAGGGTTACCATCACTCTTGGGCAATGCAGAGCAGGGGGCACTCAAATGTCTCATTGCACTCTCTTCTGTACTATGTTGGTAGCTGGAGGCAGGCTGGGAAAGCACAGCTTGTACTTCATTACCTTGCATGGTGGTGGTTGCCTGCTCATCTCACAAATATGTGACATGGATGTTCTTTTTTTTTGTGGTCTTAGCATAGCTCGTTTTGAATCATCACTTCACCTTCTCTCTGACTAAAATATACTTTAAAGTCCCTCTACTTTGCAAACAAAGTGCTCATAGGAAAACTTATGAGTAGGACTTGCAATGAAAAGTGTGCACTTTCATTTGTCTCTAGCTTCAGAACCGTGCTAGAAAACACCTCTGCAAGGGCATGGTCCTAATTAGTCTTTAAAGTGACTAAAGTCTTTAGTCAATTCTATCCCACTCCAATGCTGCTGTGCCCTGGGTCATCGGAGGTTTCCTTGCTGGCACCTTTGGCTGTCGTCTTGATTGCATCTGAATACAATCAGCAATAAGCAGGATAGCTGAGATGGACATCCTTTGGATCAAGCTAGAAGCAGGAAAAGTCCTTTCAACAGTGACAAATACTGCATTTTTCTTTCCTTTTTGAGCTCCCCCAGACAGATAAAAATACAAAGACTATTTATTTAAGAAAATAAAAAGGAGGAAGGGGGAAGCCTTCCCTAAATTATCAGAGATGAACCAATATAGACTATTAGAATACAAATATTTCTCTAATTAGGCTTACCAAGGCGCTTCTCCCATGCTCAAAACACTGTTCTACTGTGAAATACCTGTTTCCCTGATTAGATGGTTCTGTGAATGCTTGCTAATGATAAATCATGCAGAACATTAAAAAATCCACAGTATGTTAGAACAGAAACTACTTATGTCATAACAAACCATCCAGCTTGAAGCTACGTACACAGACCATCATATGCCGCGTGTCTTCATAAGTCAATAAGGTGCACAGAAAGGTTGACACAAGCCATTATCATCCAAAAAAGTTTGCTACCAATTTTTCAGCACAAAATGGACCAGATCATTGTGCAAATAAATCCTAGGGTCAATTTATGGCTGTTTGAAGCTGATAAGGGACCACTTTCCTCTTGAATTAATGAGAGGCACTGGCACTGATTTTGAGGAAGACAACTACAGTGATCCTCAGTCCTCTAGGAGAGGCAGTGAAATAAAGCCAGGATCCTGCAGGTTAAATACATGACACAGACTGTAATGGAGGAATAAGGAAACAATGCCAAGATTTCCAGTAAGAGGAGGCCCTGTTTCAGAAGAGCCATACTCTCCTTTCTGCCCTTGCCACTAGTCATCCTTGAAGCAAAGCAGACATGCTGAACTTCAAGCTGCCATCACATGAAGTAATTATCCTAATGCCATGGCCTTTGCTTTCCAAAGCATGAAAATTTTCACTTGGCATACTCAATAGCCTTCTGCAGTGACTCTACTTCAACACCAAGTATTTTTCATGGAGCAGAGTTACTCAGTTACTCATGAAGCACTAATTCAGGTTTGTGCTTTAAACAATCTGGCTTCTTGAAGGACATGAAATAATTGCACCTTGTACCGAGCTAGACTCAGTCAGAGTCTAACAAAGGGAATCCAATTACAATTTACTTTCAATTCATTGCATCAGCATTTAGAGAAGATTTCATAAATACTCAAGGCAAATTCTCCAGCTCTGGTGCTGCAAAATTACCCAGGGGTCACTACCAGATCGCCCAAACATGGTATTTATTATTTTGTGACTCCCTAATACAATGTCGAACGTGGTGACTTACTATGTAGTCATCTGTGTGATTTAAAGGAGATGTATTAGGGACAGAGAGATCCCCAGTGCCAGCTGAAAGAAAGGACACCAAGTATCCCGTGACAAGATGCATTTCAGGATTACTTCCCATTTTCTCCATGATGACACAAAGCCCCTCCGACGCTTGGCAGGTGCAGTCAAGGAATTAGGAAGAATCTGTCAGGAAAATATGAATTCTCATTGCTGTGGAGAGAAAATGGAGTTGAGGGAGGTGATAGTGGAAAAAAACAGCCTTTAAGTCATCTGGTGGCTCTCAGCCATATGGCACAGCCATTCCTTTGTTGTTCTTCTCAACTGGGGCCACCACTAGTTGCAGCTCCCTGGGGAAGGCATTTGCAGATGCCCGTGCTGCTCTTCACTATCTCCTGGTCCCAGCTGTCACTGTTGTACCACTGTTGTCCTTGGGAGCAGGCGAAGGGAACGCTTCATGTCACTTGTTATCTGCATTTCCCTTGTCTTCCAGCTTCTGCTGCACAACTGAACAGACTACACCTAAGTTAACATGTTCCCTGTTGTCTTGAGGTGTCTGGACCAATTTATCCTTTTGTCATTTGTTTTCAGCATGTTCCCCTACACCTCACCCATGTGCTCTCTTCTCCAAGACTGCACAATTTCTGTTTTGACCCTACCTTTTTCTTTCTGAAACTCAATCTCATTCGATCTCAGGGCTGGACTCTCTGTTTTTGCTCGCAATCTTCCAAATTTATTTTTTCTGCAATTACTTTGATTAGCCTTGTTTTTTACCACATCCACTTCAATGCTGTAACTTCATAATTTGCACAGCCTGACCCACAAACGATAACCTAAATTCCCAAATTCTGCTACTTTTTTTTCTCTCAATATTACTTATCAGGTTTCCACGTACAAGTCATTTTATGTAAAATATTCCTTCTTGCCATAAAACAATTTATACAAAACTATAGCTAGCATCTTCAGGAAAGACATGATTTACTAGCATTGGCTTTACTGTAAACCTCATAAATCATTAGGAATCATGTGCTATCATACAATTTTCTATCCAGTGTCTCACGTAATTTATTTAATCTTTTCAATAAAAGGTCTATATCTAACGAGGACCAGACTGAAGTGAAATACTTCATTTAATCATCTTTGCCCTTCTACCATTGCAAAGCATTTTTCCCCCACTGTACCTGGAAACTAGAAGAATGTGAAGCCTTAGGACCAATTTGCCATAACACAGAGAAATCACTGAACAGATATTAATGTGAGCTTCATCAGCATTTTCTGTGAGCCATCTCCCATGTTTCTGGCACTATTAGGAGGCTTTGTGAAACAAAAAAAATGAAATAAAAATTTTCCCTTATCTTTGTATCCAGGTGAGATTGTGACACTTTTTGTAGGTCAGTGGCTGAAATGTTCTTCCATCACGTCTCAGTTATATAAAGGTCTTGGCAGTTCTGAGAGCGAATTTCAGATTCCTGAATGATAAAACGAAGGGCTGAACTAAAAATGAAGGTCTGAACTAAAGCCTACAAGAAAACAAAGTCCCACTGTACACCATAGCCAGTTACTCCTTTGCAGGACATTGTTTTTTAGTATATTATATCTTTTTCATAAAAGGAGCATAGACTCAGAGATCACTTATTTCCGAGTCACTTCTCAATCTTGAAGCATTCCCTGTAGTATCGAAGCATTGAGTAGTTAAGTAATGAACTCTGATTTTTGATATGCAATTGACAGTTCATGTTTTTTTCCCTTAAATGGCTTCTCTTTCGTTCAGTACCCAGCACATCAAGAAAAATCAGGGTGGAGGTTGTGTGTTCACCAAAAGGAGTGAACTTTGAAAGAAGTGATATTCATGTTGCTCTCTGCAGCCATTTAATGTTGCTCTTTGCTGTGGACATCTCCTGTTTTAATAAAGGGTGTTCCACTTTTCAGTTCTTATCGACTCATCAACTGCAGGACAGCAAACACTTGAGTCTGCCTGGTCCTAGCTGTTAAATAGCTCTGGAAGCTGTTATGATTTTTTTTGCTTTTAATCAGTTTTTAGGCCGCCACTGTGTCACCCCCAAGACTTTAGGCACAAGTTACTTGAGCTTATTTTTATGTTAATGTCCACCCCCCACCCCCTAAGCTGAGAAAATACTTCGGGTTGCTGTGCTTTGTACTCCCAGAGGCAGATTGAAATACGTGGAAACAATGCAATGCAACATTAGAAAAGGGAATTTATTTACCTCGCAAGTAGCCTGGAGCTGCCCAACAATGATCGAGTGGAGTTTTACAGCAACCAGGTCATGTTCATGGCATGACTGAGCTTGAGCCATGGTGAGGAGCACGAGCTGTAGCATATTTTAGCTTTTATGTGCTATGTGGGCATGTGATTTGCACAGGCAAGCGGTGGATCAGTCTAGTTAGTATGCATGTATTCATATGAGTGGTGAGCAGGGAAGCCAGGTGCTTGATATTGTTTTCATGCTAGTTGTTGAATAAAGCAAAATAAAAGTTATTTTTGCAGCATGATTTGTACAATAATGTGGGAAGGCTGAACAAGTCTCCTTGTAATTCTTCTGCAGTGGCCCATACAATTACTCTCTGTTAAAAGAAAGCTATACTTGTATTTAAGCCTTCACTCTTTTGGCATCACGTCTCTGATATCACAAGTATCTCTATTGACATCTGTATTTGGCATCAGACAATTATCTCTGTTCTTCAGATATTATAATTTTGGTGCTCTGCTGCCGCAGGTGGAATAAATGTGAGGATTTTTTTGTTGTTTTTGAGCTACTTTTTCCAAGTCTGCTCACACCTTTACAGTCTGGGAGAAGAAGTGAGGAAAAGCTGCAATGGAGAGTAATTCTGGAGCTTGTTTTCCATGCACAGCCCTGTTCAGGTAGCACTTCTGCAAAAGAAATTGTTTCATAGCCTTTCCGTGATATACTGATTTGTTTCTTCCTCATCAATTGCTAGGACTAATATAATGATGGCATTCTTTCCCAAGCACAAACAAATCCCAAATCACAACAAATTAAATCAGTTGAAAACAAAGAATAACTCTGCCAACAATAAACAATGTTTAGCCTCTTAAATTTGGAACTGCAAGCAAATAAACATTTCATCCTTCCTTTTCTGCTGCAGATATCAGTGGGGACCTCATATGATAATTTCTTTCAGAAATCAGGTTTTCCCCCTCCTTTTTCATCTAAAGGACACTGATAGCATTGTACATACTAACCTTTCCCCCTCCTTTTTCACCTAAAGGACACTGATAGCATTGTACATACTAACCTTGTACAGTAAAGTTATGCCAATATCAGTAGTTCAGTAGACATGGATGAAGTAATCATCATTTAATTTTGGGGTTAAAAATCAATGGCTTTGCTTATACATTCTATCCTTTCAGTGGAAAGTTTTAACTACATGGTCTAAGCTTTGGCAAACATTTGTACAAAGGACTTTGGCAAAGTCCTCTTACATTGGTATAATTTGAATCCTCACTGCTGTCAATGAACAGACATTAAAGGGGTTTAGTTTTTCTTCCCATGTCTGTTGGCTACAAAGGCTGAGCACATTGCAATTAGAAAAGCCACTGCAAGCAAACTGTCATGGATCAGATCAGTGTTACCATGACTTCAAATTTTGTAAACAAGGCCAATATATGTAGTTTCTCAGAAGTGTCATTTGTCCCTGATATTTACATGCCTATCTTTATTCATTCTAAGTACATTTTTCACTATCAATTGAGCCTTTATTCTCATTTCCTTAACCTCCAGTTGGTATCATCTAAAAATGAACATGACTGAAGTTTTGATTTTTGCCTTTAATGATATATTCAGTTATTGCAGATTTTTTAAATTTATTTTTGAAATAACTATTTACTTAGAAATGTAATTTCATCAGATGTGCTCCCTGGTTAATTAGGCTTGCTGAGTATTTATTAGCTTCACTCTTGCACCCTTCATTTCCCCTTAATGATGACTCCACTGGATTGTACTGCAGTGATGAAATCTCTTCAAAGAGAATACACATTCTGAATATGCATTTTGTATATCCTTTTCTAGGCCTATTTCAGAATACTCTTGAGAAGTTACAGGAATGGGCTGAAAAAAAGAAAGGCAAATAAAGATCCTACACTTAGTTTGGAATAGCCATCTACCCAAGTGTGAGATGAGGAGCAGTAAGGTCACTGACAGTTCTACAGGGAAGGATTGATGATAACAACAGGGAGTCACAGCTATATCCTCCATTTTTTAAGAAACAAACATCAGATGGGGGCATAATGCATGAGTGTTAGATGTTCAGAGCAGTCAAAGGAACAAAGAACAATTTTCATATGTGAAAAGGATTTCTGTATAGAAAAGGAACAATGTGCTCTCTGTGTCCTCTGTAGTGAAGATACTCATCACGTGGCCAGGACATTCAAGCATTCACATGACGTGTAAGAAGCTTAATGCCTGGCTTGATATGCATCTCAGGTAATGGATGTCTGCATTTTGATGAATGAACTTCTGGATGGATGTGTCATTGCACCAGGACATACTCCACACAACTAATGTTTGGACTTTGGTTCCTTTGTTTCTCCAATAGTAGATGGAATTAGCATCCTTTCTTTTGATGCAGAAAGTGGGACCTGAAATGCAGTCATCAGTTCCATTGCACCCTTTCAGCCAAGTAAAGATTGAGAGAGGAATTCAGGAATGGATTCTCTGAAAACAAAAACCTGAAACAAACAAGTATCTGGATGAAAATAAAAAGAGAAAGAAAGTTTAAATGCCAGAAGTTGGCAGGAGTTAGTTAATAAATAAACCTTTGAAAAGAAAATTGAGAAAGTATAGTTTAAATTGCTCAGTATATGTAACAGAATAAAACAAAACAAATCTTCCTTCTCCTTACAATGAATATAGCAGATAAGAATGATGAACTTCTGGAGGAAAATCATACAAGAATTCCTCCAGGAAATAACTTCATCTTCAAGACACTTTCAAACAGACACAGCCATGACAGAAGAGCAAGTAGGAAGGTACTCAGAAGCTGTAAGTAATTTAACATTAACGTGTAGTGAAGAAAACACTGACTGGATCTTAAGAGGATGTTCCTATGTAAAACAGACTCAGATCCGGTGGCCTGATCTGGGTTTTTCCTCCACTTCCTTCCTCCTGCTGTCTTCAGCTTGGGTTAATTTTCCCTTCAACCGACTCAAAGTAATTATTCTTCTGCTTGGAATGTTCTCCAGCTTGTCAATATTTTCCTGATGATTAAATAGTGAGACACCATTGTGTCATTGCAGGATGACTGCTGAATAGAGAAGCTCATGACAATTTGTGATCCATGCACAAAACTGCTGCTGAAACAGTTCTCTGATCCCTCCTGCTCTTTTGTCTGCTGTGTGTATTTGACTTACATGCTTTTATATTGAAGAGAAACAGAATTGCTTCTCTCAGTCTCCAGCTTGCACTTGACCAATAACAAAATTTGTAAATGCTCACCTACAGTTTTTTGGAAGTTCCCAGCTCATACTCCGGTCTTCCGTTCCCCTCCTGCCTTTTCCACAGGGTGAGATTTTCCACTCCTTCCTAGGTTGAAGCATCTTCTGTCTGTCTTCGTCTCCTTTTGAATTGACTTTTTTATTTGTAGTGGTAGGTGCACTGTATGATCCCTGGGAAGTTTCATCACATTCCATACATCCTCATCCTGTTTGCTAGAGGAGTGTTAAAAAAGAAGAGAGCCATTACCATTTTCCATAACGTCTCTCTAGAGATGTTTTAGCTCAGCACAGGTATGACATTCATCATCCTTTGCTGAGTTTTTCAGCCATTCATTAATATATCTGAGAACGCTCTTGTGTCATCCAATGTGAATATTTCATGAACTACTGCATAAATTAATTCACTCAAATTCATTTATAAGTATCTCAGGTACAAATGTATTTGACATTTCTTATAAAAAGACCTTGCTTTTACCTGGCTTACAACTTTACCAAAAGTTTAAACTTTTCGAGGCTACTCCTTGTTAGATTTTGTTTCCTTCTATTTGAGTTTAGTTATATTTCTTCTTTTGGTTTGTAAGCAAGTTTATTTCTTACACATGCAAGATTCCATTACGATGTTCATCATATTTGAGTTTTCTGTCTGGAATACATAAAAGACCAATAAATGACCAAAAGCTAACAAGCCGGTCTCTAGCTCCTCTTTTCTACTAAAGCATTGCCAGTATCTTGAACACCAGCCTTTCTCAAAAAAATTGCCTCTCAAAAAGAGCCTATCAAAACCTGACAACAGTGCATTCTTTCTTCTTAATACTTTCTCTGGATATTTCTACTATGGCATCTTTGCTTGCCAACTTTATGGTTTTCTGTCTCTCTCCACTACAGGATCCAGAGTCAGAGCACTGAAGCTGAAAGCTTCATTTGAAGAGCAGATAGCTAAGAGAAGTAGCGAAAGACCCTCAGAATGGCATGCAGCAGAACAGCACAGGAAGCCCTCATATTAACAACCATTTCTGTGCAGGTATATGTATACCTTAGCACACCATTCCTACCCTGCTCTTGCACCAATATTCTGCTTTTGGGATTACCCTGTAAATTCTGGCAGTTGGATAACATTTAGCAAACTGCTGCCAACTTACATTTCTAAATGCAGAGATAGTCCAAAAAGATTGAATCCAAGCCATTGAACTTGAACATTGAACTCCTAATAATTATGATAGAAGGAAGCTGGAGCTGTCAGATGCTCAACAGTTGCAAAAATCTGAGTTACTAATTACCAAGCCAGAAACCTAAGAGCAGATTTCCGTCCACCACTGAACATCCAGGCTGTTGCTCTTACATATTTCTATACCACCAGCCTCTGCCTGTGTTCAGCTAAAACACCACATTGACAGCATTCAGTTACTAAACCCATTCCTGCAGCCAAAATTGTTTATGCATTGAATTCAGAGTGCCTTTGAGATTTGTTTGGATTGTTTTGGAGTTTTTTCCCCCTTTTGTTTCCATCAACTACTTGATGGGGACAAGAGTTGTAGGAAGCTTTCGCTTTCTCTCCTCCTTATCTCCCTTTGTGACTTCCCTCTCTGTCTAATACCTGCTTCATATTTATCATGGTAATATTAACAGTCACAAGCCTCCAGTTTTGGATAAATAGCCAGGATTATGTTTGTTTATCACAGTATCACAGTATCACAAGGTTGGAAAGGACCTCTGAGATCATCAAGTCCAACCTATAACCCACCACTAACACCAACACCAACATTAACACCAACCATCATCTAAACCATGGCACTCAGTGCCTCATCCAATCTCCCCTTAAACACCTCCAGGGTCGGCGACTCCACCCCCTCCCTGGGCAGCGCATTCCAATGGCCAATCACCCTTTCAGTGAAGAACTTTTTCCTAACATCAAGCCTAAACTTTCCCTGACGAAGCTTGAGTCCATGCCCTCTAGTTCTGTCACTGGTCACCTGAGAGAAGAGACCAACCCCTGCCCGACTACAACCTCCTTTTAGGTAGTTGTAGAGAGCAATGAGGTCTCCCCTGAGCCTCCTCTTCTTTAGACTAAACAACCCCAACTCCCTCAGTCGCTCCTCATAGGGCTTGTGCTCCAGCCCCTTCACCATCTTCGTTGCCCTCCTCTGAACACATTCCAGTATCCTGACATCTTTCCCAAACTGGGGGGCCCAGAACTGTACACAATATTCAAGATGGGGCCTGACGAGTGCCGAGTACAGGGGGACAAAAACTTCTCTGGTCCTGCTGACTACACTATTCCTGATGCAGGTCAGAATGCCATTGGCCTTCTTGGCCACCTGGGCACACTGCTGGCTCATGTTGAGCTTCCTGTCAACCAGCAGTCCCAGGTCCCTTTCTGCCTGACTACTCTCCAGCCGCTCTGTCCCCAGTCTGTAGCTCTGCATGGGATTGTTGTGTCCAAAATGAAGTACCCGACATTTGGACTTATTAAACATCATCCCATTAGAATCAGCCCATCTCTCCAGTCTGTCCAGGTCCCTCTGCAGGGCCATTCTACCCTCTAACAGATCAACCCTTCCTTCCAGCTTGGTATCATCTCCAAACTTGCTGATGATGGACTCAATCCCCTCATCCAGATCATCAATAAAGATATTAAACAGGACTGGACCCAACACCGATCCCTGGGGGACACCACTGGTGACCGGCCGTCAACTGGATGAGACACCATTCACCACCACTCTCTGGGCTCGGCCATCCAGCCAATTCCTAACCCAGCACAGAGTGCTCCCGTCTAAGCCACAGGCTGCCAGCTTCCCTAGGAGTGTGGGAGACAGTGTCAAAGGCCTTGCTGAAGTCCAGGTACACCACATCCACAGCCTTCCTCTCATCCACCAGGCGAGTAGATGTTAGATGTTCTACAGATCAGTGCTGTTGCAACAGGAACTGCAAATACTAATGGTTTCCAAAGCTCAGTATTTTAAATTACTTTATATACAGCCTGCTTCTTCTACTGTCAAGAAATCAGTAGGAAACCATGCAGCAATTTGCTCTTTAGAGAGAGCATGGTGGAGAGCAAATTATTGACACCCAAAAGACACCCATTGGATGGACATGCAAATGCATAGTAAGAAGCAGTATTTGGGCAAATGTGGGGTGATCGACTCCCCCAATGAAGCAAAGCTCAAGTGCAGCTCGCAAAGACATGCCTACATAAGGCAGTCTCTTGATCCAATTAATTGGGCTCATCCCTCTCATGCCTGGAGGAGACCTGCAGGTCCAAAATAACACATTTCCACTGTTATATATGGGGCTGCTTTAACTTTTGGGTCTGCCAGTGAAGATCATTAACGTGTCATTGCTCTGACTCTCACCCAGCTAATGCTCCAAATTGCTTGCTGACGCACAAGACCAACGCTGTGTGGTAGACATTTTACGTATGGCCTAATGCACCTTGTGCTTGGTATTCCTCTCCAAGGTATGCAACAAATTTTTCCCCAGCAGTGGCCCTGGCAAACAAAAATATTCCTTAATGAGGAATTTCCATGTTTGTGCTGGACCAGTGCAGCCTTATTCGTGTTTCATGATGACTTTGCTGATGTTGTCTGACTGGATTTATGTTCTTTGTCTTAATGCTTCTGGACACAAGCCCATCATTGGTACAGCAAAGCAGAGCAGCCAGCAAAGGCAATTCTCCAGTTTCATGGCTGGCTGGCTGGCACCAGTAAAGGGCTTGGCTCTTCACTTAGCAGATGTCACATCGTATTAGTCAATCATCGGAGATCATGATTTCTGCCCTCCCCGACAGTACTGCTCCTGTTTCAGTTTGTACGGTCTCTGCAGAGAGTCCTGGCCTTGTTTGCATTTGTGTCTGCGTGAAGCGTTTGTAAGCACAGAGTCACATTTAGTTCTGCTTTTAGCTGAACTCAGTCTTCAAATCATTCATTAATGTGGCTACACCAACACCTTGAACCATTCAGACATTTCTCAAATGCTGCCCACTACACACAGTGTAGCTGCAAGGTCATTTGTTTATTTAAGTAAAGATAAGGAAAAAAAATAATCTCTTTAACTAAGCCTTCCATATGTGTTTTGGGGTTTTTTTGAGGGTGTGGGGTTTCTGGAGATTTTTTATTTGTTTATTTGTTTCTAAATTCTGCACTAGGGTTTTTAATTGAGTGCCTCAGAGGGAAGGCCATCTTACTCCCTCACCTTTCCTTGCTCAGGTGCCACCTACCAGGTGCTACCTTTATTTTGTGGGTTTGTCTGCTGCTCCTTCCAGGACTGATCAAAGAAAAGTGCAGAAGGCTTTGCGATAACGAATTATCCATGCGACAGTCCTATGAAAAAACTTAACTTTTCCTCAGCATGTTGCCCTGCTTCCTGTTCTTTGTTACTCATGCCCTGCCTTTTCAGCTTGTTAAAAAGCTGTGAGTTTTAATTTTGTAAATGCCTCATATCAAATCTTTTCTCCAAGCACTGCAGATCAGTAATTCCAGATTCCCAGACTTTGAACTTGTTAGCTTTGACAGACCGCACATACATTGTATTTATTTATTTTGGAAGAAGATGGTATTGTTTGATTCAGATATAATTATATACTGCAGAGTTACCCATAAAATTGATTTAACTGTGCATTGGGACTTAGGTTTCTGTATTGCAGATGGGTGCTAAGACAGCGTAGAGAGAAACCTGTTCTTCTGTCCACACAAAACCCACAACATGTGAACAGCTCACCGTCGTTACACACAAAAATACCTCTGGAAACTACACAGTCTGTCAAATTTTCCTTAATTAAAGTTAGCACAGATTCCTTCAATGAGATTAGTCTAATCAGGGCTTATCAGTGAAGCAGCACTAAAATCTTGTGCTGTCAAAGCTGAGCTGTTTGTTGCAACACACAGTGGCTTACAAAGCGGTTATGTAGATATTAACACACCACGTGCTTTACCATGGGATTACAGATACATTACCAAGACAATAGCTGGCAATTCACAAGCTGCTAATTTATGTAATTCTCTTTGATGCATCTTATTAAACACAAAGCAGTCAGGTGAGTTATCAGAAAAAATAAGCTCCCTTCTTCCCCTGCTGCTGGGCTCAAGCCCAACGTTTTGCAAAGCTTTACTGCTATCACAGGGGAATTACTACCCAGTAAATTACCTTTGTGCTGAAACGCAGTAACCTTGAAGAGAAAAAAAAAGAGTTCTGTCTTCAGAATAAAAAGAAATGTGACTTATCCCATTAGTCTGGCTAGGGTCCATTTAGGAGACAAGGCTGGAGCAGCAACCACACAGCACGGCTCAGCTCACGTAGAAGGTTCTAGGTGCCTAGTCTGAGCTTAAATACAACATCTGACACACAGAAAGAAAGAAAAAGAAAGAAAGAGACTGTGCTTGTAATTCTATTTAACAAATCAAGAAAATCAACCATGACCACCTTCAAAAAGTTCCCTTCTGAGCTGACACACAGCTATACGTGATGCTGCCAATGTTCAAAGCTATTCCACAGATTATTTTCTGAAAGGCTGTTGAGGATCTCCATCATTTTTGCTTTCACATCTTCTACCAACTAAAACTAGCTTTTTTGAGCACTGGTTTGATCGTTGGGAAAAGAGAGCCAAATCTGGCAAATAGGGAGGGTACACAAGCAGAGTGATATCTTTATTAGCTAAAAACTGCTTCACAGACAAAGCATTATTATAGGCCGGCACACACTGATATTTTCAGGGTATTACAAAGGTAAGAAAACATCTATATTTGAACAGGCATTCACTTTTATTGAGTGAAACAATTGAGCTGAGCCTTGTCTCACTGTGACAGGTTAGAACATGTTCTATAACAATCCCTTTGTCTCTCCCCTCCCACTCTTGGTTCCCAGGCTATAGGGTTATTCTGGATGGTTTTGTGTCAGACCTCGCAGAGCCTGCAGTTGTGGCTGAGTCCCAGGTGAGGCTGTTCAAGGTAATGAAGTACTCAGAGAGCCCAGGACTCCTGCAGCCACTGCTCCAGAAAGCCTGTGAGGCAGCTGACAGGTAATCTCTGGACTCACACCAGGCCTCTGCTTACAAGCAACAGCTACTTACTGACACCTAGAGTCCTCAAAATACTGGGAAGAAAATCTGTATTGTTTTGTAATAAAACAGGACTCTATTTATGTTATAAAAACCTCAACTCTTATAGGATATTTCCCATTCATCTTTCCAACTGTTAGGAGAAGTTAATATGTGTAGGGACAATATTCCACAACACAGTGGGTGCATCATGACAGTGCACTGCTTTTTGCATTGGGTGCTTTATATAAACCTGTCTTTAAATGTCCCTTGCTTGAGGGGAAAGAATTAGAAGCATAGGAAATGTCGTTTGGCCTTAATGCCATGTTTTATACTCATATAACAAATGGGTGAAAAGAAACAAACAGCAATATTCTTTAGCTAAATAAGGAGAACGGCAGCAGCACAAAAGTAGCATTTTGTGTCTGGCAGATCCCTTGATTAAAGAAGCCTTGTTTTTCTTCTACCTGACTCGGCTTGCTCTGAATGCTGCCATATTTGACCCCATGTTGCTGCTCCCGACGCCCTGAATACCACACATGGTGTTTGTGACTTTTCCTGGAGCAGTCAAGAAGTGGCACAGGCTGTGCACAGCATGACAGACAGTGAACCTTAGGGACTGACCTTAGCCTGAAGACAGAATAACTCAAGCTGCCTTTTTTGCATGGCAAGTTCTCATAACTGCTTTAAAAGAATGAATGTAAAAGGAACAGACAGCCACCAAGGCCATTTTCTACCCAGGTTAGCAGCTCCTGCTCTACTATTGAACTGGCTTGAGTTGGCAGGGGTGAAGTAGTGCCCAGGAATGGTCATTTCTGACACGCAGAAATGTTACAAAAAGCACTTTAATAGCATGATGGATTGAAAATATATAGATAACTTCTGTTTTACAAAGTTTACATTAACAAAAATAGTAAATAAGTTGTCTTCTCCCATGTGTTTGTAGAATGCTTGGCATATTCGAGTTGTAATCTCAGCAGAGATCCCCAGGCTCTGTGCTAAGTCAACAAGGAACACTGGTCTCTCTCTCAGTGACTCATGTTAGTGCTGAAGTAGGGAAAATAATTCCTTTTCTCCATGCACTCACAGGTGGGTGTCTTTGCATTGTGGCCAGGGTTTCCCTTGCTACTGACTCCAGAATGAAATGGCAGCTGCTAAGTTTTTGTAAGGGAAGTGGCAAGGGACCTCGCAGAAGCAAACTCAGTAACTTTAAATGAGACTATGTCAGATTAAAGGATTTTTCCATTGAAATTGCCATCATTTGCAATTTTGTAAGTGCTGTGATAAGGCTGTCAATAGTGAGATGTGGGCAGGCTTTGGAGCCAAGGAGACCCCCAAAAAGTCCTCCCTGGAACTGAGGCTGCTGAAAGAACACTGATGGTCTGTCTTCAACAAGATCCATCTCTGAAGCAGGCCCGATTTATCAGCATACTAGACTTCATGGTGTATATACAGCCTGGTTTTGGTTTGAGTTGAGGTTTGTGCCACTAGCTTGTGTCTCTAGCTTGAGGGAACTGCGAAACCATCTTCATATTATTTCAGCTACCCCTTCCTTTTCTTATCTCCTCACTCACTGCCTCAGCTCTTCCCCTCCCCACCACCCTTCATTTAGAGTACCCAGCCTTAAGCTCTGCATAGCATCAACAGCAAAATTTGTAAGATAGAGACTCTCCATTAAAATATTGTCCTTGACTTCTCTGTGGGTCCTTACTGCTCCCATCAGTTCTGGACTGGGTGATTGAGGATTGCACCATTAATCTTTACTGCTTAATGAGTACGGAAATAGTGCTTGGAAATGAGAAGTCATGAGTTTTTTTCTGTGACACAAACAAAATAGAAATATTTTTCCACTGCAAATATTCCTGTAAGTGTTCAGTGTTACCTTGGAAGAACCTCAGTTATGTCCTAGTCTTTGAACTAAACTGAGAAGTGGGAATATTGCAGCTAATAAAAGCTGGGCCATTATTTTAAAGATAGGAACGCTTAATGTACGATAACAAATCACATGATGGATGTCCAAATGAACAGGGTTTTTTTTAATGCTATGTTCTTAGAAGCACAGAAATTAATGGTCTCTCTCACTCAGGAATCAGCCAGGCAATTACACTGGCATATAATGCCACTGTATATTTTATTCAAACTGCCCCCTCCAAACGTAAAAATACCCAGAAACACAGTGGTTTCTGGTCACTGCTTTGAACTCAATTCACCTTCACTTCATCAGTGCTATAACAAAAGGAGTATGGAGTTTATGTGTGCGTTTAACTCTGAGTACATCCAAACTAGCTTATCTTTTCAGAAAGGAGGGATGGGAAAAGAAGAGTAAAAGAGGCATGGATAAAGGATTTTCAGTTTCCATGGGGAAAGAAAAAAAGTTGTCCAATCTGGTATGAAGGGTGTGTTATGCCCTCTGTGCACTAGATTTCATCACACTTAGGAGATGGTTATATAGAGAGGGGATACTTGATCTCCACCTCCTCTTATGTACATAGGTATTTCATACATTTGCAGTGCTTAAAGATGCAAATTACTTTTGTAATGGAATCACAGGTAGGCAGACAGGAGAAACATTTTGGTGGACACCTACTTCTTGGGCAACACCTTCTACTGACAAAAAGCAGAACTGTCAGCAGGAAAAGCAGCAGGCAAGAGCAGGAAGAAGCCATGGTGACCCATCCTGCACCCAGTCAGGCATTCTTTGTACCTATGGCTTTAACACAAGAACGAGTTCTGTGGAGCTTCATTCCTGGGCTGTTACCTCACACCCGCGAAGGCAGAAAACGAGTGGCACATGAAAGCTGGTGATAAGAGAATCTGCTTATTAATAGTGAGGCAAAACATCTGTTAAATGTTGTTGCTCTACAATTACATAAGAACAAATAACAATGCTTCTATGTAGATGACTGAAGGTGAATTCATAATTGGTGTTATATCCAAACCACTTTCTGCCATGATGGACAGGGCTAGCAAATAGCCATGGTGATTAAGAGTCTGATCTCCCTCCAATGATGTAACCCATCCTGAAAATTATTGGATTTCCCAAGCATAAAAGCAAGTCTTGAGGAGAAGACACCTAGTTGGTTTGGGGTTTTTTGTTTCTTCTTTTTACAAAGTATGTAGAAATGTTTACACACGGTAACACCAACTAAGAGAAAATCGTCTTGCAGAAAATGGCAGTGAGCTGTCAGGGCTTCATGCAGCTGAAGTCTTCCTGGAAGGCTGTAACCCCTCCCACAGGAGTTGGACCCTGCATGAGACCACAGCCTGGAACTCATTAAACCACACCCAGAGTGATTTTATATTCAAATTCTAAGAGATTTGCCACTTCCTGAACAGTGTGCTGTCTCAGTACTGTTAACTTTTAACAGTACTGTTAAAAACAGTTTGAATAGAGGCTGAAATTACTAAGATGAAAAATGGATTGGTCTAATTCAAATACAGGCAACTGATAACCAGAGGCATTTTTAGGGCCACGGAAATCACTTCTATGGAAAAGACTATTTAGGAAAATGCTGATAACTGGGATGCCCAAGATCAGGATCTTGTTTTTGTTTTGCTGTGTGACTGCAGATGCACCAGTTAGTGATGATCTGACAACACCACATTTCTCTTACTGCAACTTGACATGGTTTCAGCACAGCAGCATTTTGCCCAGCAGCATTCATTTCAGGCAGGAGTCAACAATTTGAAGTTTTGCAAAATATTTTGAGGGATAAAAATAAGGTTTTATCCTTCTTTTAACAAAAATGAAGGGAAAGTAACTCTGTAAGTTTAACAGGTAGGATCAATAAGATTGATTCTATTCATCAAGTTGTTATTTGTAATGCCACATAAGATGAAATTAAACCTAGGTAATTTCAGCAGCATTTTGAAAGACGTCAAAAGAAATGCTCATTTAGAAAGCAAAGTTCTGGTAATCAAAATCCACATTTAATCTGTTTAACTAAAGGCTATAACAATCTCCCCTGTATGTTTCATAAGAATATTTCTTTTGCTTTTAGCCCAGGACTAAGGATACTGTTTGCCTAATAAATTCACGTTAGAGCTCCAAGGTAAATTTCTCATAAATGCATCCTGAAGGACATATTTTGTGAAAATGAAAAATGAACATACTTATTTACCTATCAATACTGCAGCACATTCATCAATGCCAAAGAGCATTTTCTTCCCCACTTCCAACATTTTGAGAGACAGGGACCCTATCAGGGCCACACTGGGGCTTTCTCTGTGATAAAGAGCTTTCAACTTCTGAGCAGACAACACGCCCCTCTGCCAGCCAGCTGTTAATTACCTCTGTCTGAGTCTAACTCACTCTTTCCCTTCTCTCCCGTGCCCAGTAGCCAAGTTGGCTATTTTGCTGAACGCAGCGGTGTTAATTGAACTGGCTTGCCATTAAAACCGCTGTCATTCAGTAAGTGCCACCACACCGCAGCTGCTTGGTTCAACCTGCTGTTTCCAGAAGATAAGCCAATCTTACACTGCCTTTCCTTGAGCATTTTTTATTCCAGCTGCTGTGTGTTTGGAGACAGGATGCTGCTGTCTTAGCCTCTTTCACAGGGGTATGTTGTGATCCAGGTGGTCACGTGCAACTAATCCATTAGAGGTGCAGGCCTGGTGTTTGGGTGGGCTTTTTCAATTAACAGACACGCTCCGACTGTTCCTTACGGTAAAACTGAGTATGACAGGCAACATATTTTGTCAGTCAGGAGCTCAGAAGCCCATTCAGAAGTATAGCAATACTTCTGAATATCAACAGCAGAAGAGTTCCCAACACCAATGCCTGATCCTTCCCTTTAGGAAGCTAACTCACAAATATCAATCTGTGTTATGACTACTCTTCCTTTTGGAAGAAGGATATTTTTGAGAGCTTTCTAGGGTGGAAATATATTGCGATAAACATCTGTCGGATCTTGCTGGTAGAATAAAATCCTTTAAATGGAAGGGAAGAAAGCAGATATTGTGTGTTGGGTTCTCATCTTACTTGGCCATGGGCTCTGAACACGCCACTCTACTTTCATCTCAATTTGCCTTGACTGCTAATTTTTCTGCCCTCAAAGTTTCTCTTTCTCGACACCCTAAGCGAAAGCAATGTTAAACATTTTCAATCAACTACATATGTTTCTAAAAAGTAGAGTTTTTAAGGACAATTAGTGAAGGATAAGATTTTTAAAAGAAATGGGATGAGAGAACTGAATGTTATCAAAATAAAATAAGGTTTCAAAAGCAATCTAGACTTTCTGGAGTTTCTTAAATAGTTTAATCTGCCAATCTTTTGCAATGGCAGACACGCATTTCCTAAGCACCAAAGATGGGCAGTAGAAAGCTGTACTAACTGTACCAGAGTGCAACAGACTGCAGTTGAAATCTTCAGTGTAGATCTTGGCTGAAGCAGGGGAAGTCAGCAGATAAGCATTGATTTTAATACAATTGCGCTGTCAACTTTAACATTTCCACCTCATGGCTTATGAGATGCTTTTCACAGGCAGCAGAGCAACTTCAAAAACTCTGGGAATAAGCTCAGCCTCTGTAGACACCTCCTGTCATCAGCTTCTGAGTACATGTACTACCCCAGGCAGTGAGAGCTGTGGGCATTTCTGAAAATTTAAGCCACTGCAGCTGCACTACTCCTTACTGAGGTATCACAGCAATGCAGGGCAATGGACCCATCCCACTCTGGCTGAAGGGATGAACTGCTCAAGTAGACTCTAGTCTGATGAAAACAAAACCTTTCACTTCAGGACTGAAACTGCTTGGTGAAGCTGAGAGACAAAAGATAACATCCCACTGCACTGGGCTGGTGTTTGCTTCCCACAGAGTCACAGAATGGTTGCCATTGGAAGGGAACTCTAGAGATCATCTAGTTCAACCCTTTTGCTAAAGCAGGTTCACCTAGAGCTGGTTGCACAGGAATGCATGCAGGTGGGTTCCCTGAAGCATTGTAGACTGAAGCAGTTCCCCATTGCCATGGAAAAACCTAGAGAAGACCAGCAAGGAGAGGCCAAAGGCTGCTGTGAAGCTAATCAGGAGGGAAAATCCACTAACAGATGAGTAACTGGCTTGCTCAACATGAAATTTATCCTTACACTCTTTTTGTTTTACAGCAGGAACTCGACAGTTCACTGTTTGCAAACAGAACAGCTCCTGGTAGAATTGCTAAGAAGGGGGATACGAACTATGAGCAACGTTAGCGGTTTTTATGTACACCTCCTCCATCACATGTGGGGTGAAAGTATATCCCATAGGAATTTCTTCACAGTAGAAATAGAGGGGAGAGAGACAAGGCTTCCAATTAACTTTCTCCATTTCCTTTCCCTTGTCACTATTGTGTTCATTTCCTTTCCAGTTCTCATGACTTTGCTGGCACGAAAAAGTCAGCAGATGCTGCCCAGGCTGTGGAGATCCCTGGATCCCTTCTGTGCATCACATATATAAACATCTCACACATCTAAATCTTCACATCTTTTGCACTTGCAGAGAACTGCCCTAAGCTAAATTTGTTGCACAGAAGCTGTAAAGTCAGTAATTTTAAAGAGTGGCAAATGGGAGTCAAGATATATTTGTAGAGAAATAGAAGCACATCATTGTCATCAAATATGCTCATATCATTCTTACCTATAAAATTTTCTGGGATGTAAATCTACCAAAATAGTCTTGAGATCAGAAGTCTACCATGACAGGCATGACAAGTATGTACATCTGTTTCCTAGCAGGCTCTGACAAAATGCAGAAACCAATATTCATGTATATCTTCTACAGAAGATCACAAATTTAAACGTCTCAATAAACTAATGAAAGAATTTGGCAATACAGAAGGAAATGGGCAATTGGTAACAAGAAAAAGTATTCAAAAGGATTGCAGGAATAATATTTTACAGGACTGCCACTTTTGAAAAAATAATTTAGGAGTAGGAATCCAAATAACTTCTAATGACACTTCAGGATAAAGGTTCAAAACTGAATTTGAGTTAGATTTCAAGATGATTTTAGCATCTGAGAGTAGACAGTTTATGACATTACAAAACTCAAATTTATGCATCTAAGCATATAAACAGACACTAGTAATTTTTAAAAACTTCCCCAAATATTAATAGCCTACCTACATCTTTAAAAGAACGTTTTTTTGAACAATCCTGTTAATTTTTCTTGCTTTAAAAAGTAAAACCAAAATCACAGCATGTTTTGGGGGTTCATCATCCAGCTTCATCAACAATTTATGACGGATCAAGACTGTCAGGCCTCAGAGCAGCATCTTTTCTCCTATGAAAAAAAATAAAAGTACACTTGCAGATGCTGAAAAATAAGGTCTACTCTAAATTCTGCTACATTACTAAAAGGCTTACACAACAGCTGAGCAGCTTTCAATGTCAAACCCCAACTGCCAGTACCAAGCATTTTTCAAAGTGTGATCCAACGTACGATAACAGATGAAATTGAAGGACCTTGAATATACTACTCAGAGCTTCTGTATACAGAATTACAGACCTGACTAAAATATGTGTTGAACCTGAAAGCCAGACTCCTACTGATCGCAAAACCAATCTTTTTAAAATTTCCAAGTTGTAAAACTCTGGGGGCAGTGAGAGGAGAAATGTGTTAACTTAAGAATGTCAAACCAAGGAATTATAAGAAAATGTCTCATAGGGCAAATCCTGCATAGGTAAATGACAGCTCATTACCCTGTGTGCTTAGATCTTCAGTTATTGACATCATTCACCATCACATTATCCTTGTCCTCTGAGGGTAGTAGCACATTTTTTTCTTTTATGTTCGGACCCTCAATCCATGACCATTAACTTTTTTAAGTGTGTGGTGTAAGCTTTGTATTTTTTGGTTATTTGGGGCAGCCTTAATTCCTTTCAGCACTTGATCAGACACATCATTGTTGAGGACTAGAGAGGAACCGGCACGATCAGGACCCTGGAAGGTCATGGGCACCCTCCCAAAGGTGCTGGGTGTCACAGAGTTGTGTCTGCAACCCCCTGCTGCCTTATGGTGAGTTTAACATGTGAGGACATGAAGATGAATGACCTGGAGGCCATGAGATGGCCAGGGCTGGCATTAGGCTCCCAGTGCCCTCTGAGACCTCTGTGGTTGTCTCTGTGGCACCCATTACACAGAAATGCCTCCCCAAGTGTCAGAGGAAGCTGCAAAGAGAGATGATTTTTTTATGTGATATAGAAAGCATGCTGGAGACAGTCCCCACATAATGGAAAGATTTTCCAACATGCCTTGCAAGTCCCATTGCCAATCTCCTGTATTTATTCCTTCCTGTGCTTTCCTCCCCGTACAGGCAGGTATTTTCTCTTGGTGATAGCCGTGAAGTGACTGCCTGTGTGGGGGAAAATACCACTTAATTTAGGAGATGCAGAACCTGCCTGATAACAGAACAAAAATAAAATGTTAGAAATATTTAGAAGATGACACAGAGATTAAATGCCAGGGCAATTATCTTCTGGAAAACAAATTCAGATATAATTTTCCACATAATGTCAAATTATGACAGACAAACAGACCATCTAAAGAAAAGCACATTTGATATGAAAAAAAAGGTTTGCCTCCAGGAAAGGACCAGTTAGCCAGTATTTTGTATTTCTAGCACATTTGTCTCTACTGTTTTTCTTTGGAATTTCCACTACCTATTATCAGCAAAATTACTGTCACTGTTCAGTACATATAACATTCCTTACACAAATCCATCCCACACAGACAAAAGTGACTGTCGTGCTTGAAACAGCTGCCCTTGCAAAAGGGTTCCTACAGGAATTTTTTGTATAATTGGAAAGTAACACTTCAGACAGTCTGGATACAGCTTAGTTGCCCGTAATGAGGTAAACTGGTAGTTTTTCAAAAAGCTTACATGAATCAGCCTTTCATATTTTAATAAGCAGGTGCAAAAAGAAAACTTCCCATTTTACTGGGATTCATTAAAATGTGTGTTGCAGAGGATGCATGAAGCAATCATAAGGCTTAAAATTACAGTTTTGGGAAATTTATCCCCAAGGCAGTCGAAAAGGAGCCATGTGCCTTGGTTTGGGGGTCTGAAGTCTATTATATGCCTTTTTTCCCCCCATTATCCCAGTAATTCCTAGACATTTGTATCCATGGGCCTTTTCTATGCCTTTTCTATACTCTTGTAAACCTCCTGTGAGGAAGACTCTTATCTTGTTCAGTGCCACAGGTCCTATTCTGTACACACAGATATTAAGCATTTTTCTAATGCAAGTGCTAAATAATAATAGAGACTGATGTTTCTCTGATAGAAAGTATGCCTGGGGATCTGAAAGACAGAGCATAATGTAATACTCTTGCTTTTTCTTTCACCATGAATTGGCCACATCTTAATGAACAGAGAATCAATTTTCAGCCTCTACAAATGAGCAGGATCAGTATTTATAGTCTGTTGTTTCTAGAAGGTGGTAGGTGTCAGCAGGAATATTTTCAGGTCTACTCTGGGCTAAATATGATAACTTATGCTGGAATGGTTTCTGTAAAGATGAACAGATTGCATTTGGTGGTTTAAAAAGGAAGTGGGAAAATCAGACCTCAGTTGACACTCCAGCTAATGAGAAATATGTAGGAGTCTTTTTCTGTTCTGTTTTGCTTTTATAAGGGACACAGAAACACAGAGAAGTAGAGAGGAAATTAGGACAAGCTGCCAGTGCGGGCTCTGTTAGTGTCTTTTAAGACAAAATGCTTATTGATTTCAACAAAGAATGCATCATGTTTTGATGAATTTGTGTGCTAAATCTACAGGTCTAATGTGATAACTAAATTTCCAAAGCTAACAGATGAAATGAAAGAAACTTGAGTAACTCACAGCAACATCCCTGAGCTTTTAAAGTTGATCCCTAAGGCTGCAGGGGAGGATAAAGTAAGATAAATTTTGTAGTAAAGTACAAAAATCACTGTCTTCACTTCTTTCATCACACATCATCTCCCATAAGCTACTTAAGGAACCTTCTCAACACCTTACTGCAGAAATGGACTCCAAATGCTTGCTGCTTTTGAGCCCAAAAGATTAACTTGGTTTTGTTCAGTGTGTCAAAGCAACCTGCTCAAATAAAGGGCCAAGAAAAGACAACTTTTTTAAAATAAAATTTCACCTTCTCCTTTGCAACTTCTAATTTGGCAATCAGCAATTTTCCATCTCAGAACTCTCATTTTTATGTCCTTAGTTTTAACCACAAGGCAAGAGACCGTTTAATAACGGTTAATAACACGGGACTCATTTTCAGTCCAGCATCTCCTAGGCAGCAAAATTCTTGGAAATTAGTAGAACATCAGTAGCTAATAATTGCTGAGAAACACGTGGGTCCATTTGAGGTACAACCACAGTCCAACCTTGATAAGATTTATCAGCTTTCCTCAGGTACAACAGCCTGCTGAAACCAGCTCGGATGGTAGGATTTCACATAAAGGATCCATTTTGTTTTCATTTTCTCTCTCTTAAGAAACTTCTTACACATACACAACGGTCACTGTGCACAGGAGAGAAAGTAAGAATAGGATGACTTTTAAGTTTTCTGGAGTGTCTGTTCCCAAAACTAATCATGAAAAGGGAGAAAAGAAGAAGTATCTCACCAGGTCCTGTACTTCTGTGGGAAGACTGGATTTTTATTTTATTTTTAGCATCCTCCAAAGGTCTTGGCAATCGGCTGTGCTGTGCAGTCTCAGCATCCAGACATGAAGCAGCTGGCTGCCTTTGCAAATATGGGACTGGTGCATTGCTCCCTACTCAGCAAAGCTTTATGAAATGACCTGATTAGCCCTCCATCAGAACATAACCTAGATTTAGTCATGGGTTTCTGTTTCTGGCTGTTCCTATTAGAAGCTTTGCACTCACAGCCTGTCCTCAACACTTTGCAGGTACCTGTTGTTTCTCACATTACTTTATAATATCAAGATCCTTTTAACTGCAACTGGGCAAGTGCTTGAAAGGCAGAGGTGCACTGGGAAAGCATAAGAAGCCATACAATTGCATAAAAAAATCCAAACTGAAGTAGCTGTAGGCTGGAAGAGAATTAGGGAAAGTCTCATTTCTGTGAGTCTTGTACTTACTTCTTTCTAAGTACGTCCTTAATGACCACTGCTGCTGACAATGCTGACCTTGAACCGCAGATTTGCACCAGCATCATTGGTCTGAGGTTGTTTCAGAGGGAACCACATTACACAACAAGCCCTACTCTGAAGCAGTGTCCCAGGTCCTGTAAAGTAAGTCACAAAGTTTTATTTAATCCCCTCAAATATATGCTCATCACAGCTGAAAACAATTTTAAAACTTGTTGAAGGCTAATTAGATGTGAAGCGGCAATCACAAGGAAACAGCTGCTGTAACTTCGACCGTTCAATGAGCTGTCTTTTATTGTTATTCATGTTTCAGCACTGAAGCACATGACAGCTTATGGCTGCCATGTTCTAGAGTATTAAAATCATTGCAAAAAATTGGAGGAAAATTAAACTGTGCTGCAAAACGGGCACCCTTATTATAACTTTCATCTCTTTGGACGCAAATCTGAAAGTTTCAAACTCTTTTCGCTTACTCCATCACCTGCTCTCATTACAATTTTCCCCTCAGCATATGCCCTTCCAGTGTGTTTCTCCCTGAGTCTTCAGCTCAGCTCAGTTTCCCCAGTCTCACCCCCCAGAACTGAAGCTCCCTTTTATTCCTCTACTTTGGTGTACAAGCCATATCTTTTTCAGCAACACTACAACTCTGTGAACTGAAGAGACTCAGATCAACCTACTGGTGCCAGGTGCCCTGTCTGAGCAATGTTTCAGCTATAATTTCATAGCTGCATTGGCTGAGCCATGACAAAAATATGTGGCAAGAGGTACCAACAGCAGACCAGAAGGCACAGGTGCCTGCCTTGCTAGCGGTACAGTTAAGCTCTCTTATCTATGCCAAGGGTGCTTTTTTTGATAATTGCTTGGCAGTATTGTCTGATCTGCTGGAAGATGTTATTTCTAAGGCAGAATATTTTCAGTCGCTGTAGGCATCCAAGGAGAGAGAGAGTAAAGCCAATTTAAATGCAATTTTTCATAATGAGAAAGGAAATGAATTTGCAATTTCTTATTCCAAGTGAATTCTTTACCATGAATTGAAAGGCTCAATGCTGTTAGAACCCAGCAGACAAACTGGAGCTCTCCCACAAGCCCTGTGGAGAGGAGAGGAGAGGGCAGCTGAGTCATCCAGTGGGAAACATCACATTTATAAAGCCTGTATTTCTCCCATGCAGTGTGAAACAAATAGACTCATCCCAAAGCTGAAGCTATAGCCTGGGTACTAGGTTCCTACAGTAGTCCTCTGAATTTCACAGGCCAAATTAAGCCGCTTGTTTAGCTGCCACTCTCTGTCCTGTGCTTTAATGAACATGCTTCATATTTTGTTCTGCTCCTGTCTTCAACTGTTGTCAATAAGCAAAGCATTAGTGATGTCCTCGAGATAGCCAGGCTGTGAATGCTTTGGTCGTGAGAGCAAACGTCAAAAAAGAGCTCACCGGGCAAAGGTCTGTCATTCTGTCTGCCTCAGAGACCAAGAGATGGCCAATTGCAACAGTGAAACCAGGTATTTTACTTCCCTCATCTTCCAGTACACTTGTGGGTGAGTCACACCTTGTTTGCATCATGTTACCAATTAAAGCTGTTAAAAATGTTACAACAAATACTAGCATTTCTTGAGGGCCTGGGGTTTTTTTCAGGCAATCTGAATCAATATATTCAGACATCTCTGGAAAGGGAAATGCGTCCTCTCTCTTGCCTTGGAAGAAATCACTACCATTCAGTCATTTAATTTTAGAGCAATGGATCTTCCATGTTTTGTGGCTGGGTTTTGGTTCTGGTTTTGTTCATATAGCATATAGAATATTTCAAGATAACGGGTAGAGACTGGCAAAATCCACTTTTGAAATAAATCACAAAGCTAACCTTGCAGGCAGCTAGCAAAGATGAGCTGAAAGCTGCTTTGCCAACAACCCAGCTTTGATAGCAGGGTGATCACCTTCCTGGGAGGTTATGAGACACAGTTTAGTTAGAGAAAACTTTCATTCTCGCTATAGAATGAGAAGTATGGCTGAACAGTGTAGGAAAGTTCACCTCAAAAAGTGTGCAGGTTAAGAGGTTGGTGTAGGTTAAGAGAACCCTGGAGGTGGGACCTGGCGTGGTCTACATGAAGGGGATATGGGGAGAATATGGCCCAATAAAAGATTGTACTAATGCAGTAAGGAAACTGCAGATTCCATATGGGCAACTTCCTTTCATCACTTTACTCTCTGAATTCTGTTTCATGAACAACCAAACCTTTCTTCAAAACATATCCTTCTGCAAGGCTGCCCCTTCCAGCTGACAGACACAGGCTCAGGTTTCTTAGGTAAGATATATTATCAACAGCCCTTGAAAGATGCTTCTCCTTTTCCCTCAGTAAAGATACAGGAGTACACCTATGAACTGGACAGATAACGTCTCAAGATAATACACTTGTTAAAGCTCTGATCAGATCTAGCCTTGCTCCTTGTGGTAAGATTTCAAAAGAAACAGTAGCTTCCATATGCTTGGGATAGCCATTCAATGACAGAAGGCGAGAGCACCCTTAAGATCCTTAAGGGACTTCCATGCTCTCTGCATGAAAGAATCAAGGATTCATTGTTTCCGAAAGATCAGTGCTGTCCACCTTCCTGTAAAATACCTAAATGCCAACTAATCCTTGGAGAAAAAGAGGTTCTATCACTTATTGCTGAAAAGCAATAGTATCAACTTGCAGGTACATTGTTCCTCACAAAGCTGAGTCAAAGGAAATGGCTAGAGCCAACTCCTTTTCCTTTGCTTTCACAGCAGCTGGGGATTGTTTACAGGTAAATTCCTGCCTCTTGGCTTAGGAACTTGAGCTTCCAAATTTCAAGAACAGGCCATGCCCTAAGGTAATCTCTTGCACCTCCACAAGTGAAGTCCTTAAATTCGTGACTAGGTGTAAAATCTCTGTTTGGAGGATAAATTGAGGTACAGTCACAAGATACAAAAGTTAGTATTTTTGCTCATTCAGTGTAGATGTAGGTACATGGTCACACTGAGCTCAGATTGTAACAGAAGTAGAGACTTGGCATATTGAGGCTCCACAGCATTCAGTCAAAGGGGAAAACTAACTGCGTTCTACCAGGCCAGCATTTGAACAATGATCAGCTCTGTTCCTCTCTTGTTATGTTTGTGATCACTCTGAATAGCAAACTACCTTGTGTTATGTGCCCCTGGTACCTTTAAAGAGTAGACCTGTGTGTTTTGGCAAGTAAAACATGGCTGTTGATACTTGAAAAAGAGCCAGACCTTTGGATTGTGTTCCAAAGCTGCATCTGAGCCAAACTCCAAGAGATGCTGAACACCTGCAGCTCTTACTGACCTTCCCTTTGTTAATGTAATTGTGCTGCTGATGCTGCAGTGCTTCCCTGTTACTCACAACTTGACTAAAATGCTCTATGATGTCTGGTTAGTCGTAGCCTACCTGAAATCTGATCACGGTACACATCTGAGTGAGAGTGTTCACTGTGTACTCCTCAGTCTGCATCCTATGGTCATTACTCCTCCTGGGTGTCATTTTTCCAAAATGAAACAGGAATTCTTTTGAGTTACATGCATGAGCCACTACAGTGCACTCACAAGCTCAGCAGTGTTCCAGCGCATCATCTATTGAATATGCCCCATTTATTTCAGTTAATTCATACCTTACTCTAAATTCAACCACTTATACAGATCAAGAATGTGCAAGGCCTTCAGGTGATGTAAAGGATGGCCCTACAGAGGGACCTGGACAGACTGGAGAGATGGGCTGATTCTAATGGGATCATGTTTAATAAGTCCAAATGTCGGGTACTTCATTTTGGACACAACAATCCCATGCAGAGCTACAGACTGGGGACAGAGTGGCTGGAGAGGAGTCAGGCAGAAAGGGACCTGGGAGTGCTGGTTGACAGGAAGCTCAACATGAGCCAGCAGTGTGCCCGGGTGGCCAAGAAGGCCAATGGCATTCTGGCCTGCATCAGGAATAGTGTAGTGAGCAGGACCAGAGAAGTTATTGTCCCCCTGTACTCGGCACTGGTCAGGCCTCATCTTGAATATTGTGTACAGTTCTGGGCCCCCCAGTTTGGGAAAGATGTCAGGATGCTGGAATGTGTTCAGAGGAGGGCAACGAAGATGGTGAAGGGGCTGGAGCACAAGCCCTATGAGGAGCGACTGAGGGAGTTGGGGCTGTTTAGTCTAAAGAAGAGGAGGCTCAGGGGAGACCTCATTGCTCTCTACAACTACCTAAAAGGAAGTTGTAGTCAGGCAGGTGTTGGTCTCCTCTCTCGGGTGACCAGTGACAGAACTAGAGGGCATGGACTCAAGTTTCAACAGGGAAAGTTTAGGCTTGATGTTAGGAAAAAGTTCTTCACTGAAAGGGTGATTGGCCATTGGAATGCGCTGCCCAGGGAGGTGGTGGAGTCGCCGACCCTGGAGGTGTTTAAGGGGAGACTGGATGAGGCACTGAGTGCCATGGTTTAGATGATGGTTGGTGTTAGTGTTGGTGTTAGTGTTGGGAAATAGGTTGGACTTGATGATCTCAGAGGTCCTTTCCAACCTTCTGTGATACTGTGGTAAAGCAGCTGCAGAGGACTGAAGAAATTTTCAAATGTACCTACCCATGCACTGTTGTTTGGAATCTATATCCCACCTCCAGTTTGACTACTTTGGTGAAACTTAATAAGCTGCAACCTGTACCAGCATCTGCTATCCCGACATGCAGCAAGATTTTAACGCTCCAAGGATCTGACAGTTAGTGTCCCCGTCTGTGACTCCTCAGGCAGCCTAAAAAAATGAGTTTATGAACCATGACAAGCAATCAGGCACCAGCACGACTCTGTTAATGATCGGTAGTGAGACAGGCCTGTCGTGCTGTGTCACTGGCTGCTATGGTTTCAGGATATTTGCAGGCGGGGGAAGAGAAGTTTTATATGTGTTAATAGAAGCCAACAAATTATAAGAAACAATCAAATGAAAGAAAGATTATATTTTCCTGCGTTGCAAATATGTCATTCTGTTCTGGAAAATGGACCAGCTTCAACATGAGGGAAAGTGAGGGCCAACCCTCCAGAGCAGCCTGTGGCCTTAGTGTGTTACAGCGGTTTTCTGAGTTTGCCTGTGCTCTTTTATCAGGGCAGCTGGCACTCACCAGCAGGTGAATTTGCTTTGTATTTCCTCCATTAAGGAAGAGACTTTACAATACTTTCCATATGTTTCTGTCCTTATTTACTTAGTTTGTATGGGTCTCCCCTGCCATCTAATCAAAGAGACTGAAATCCTTGCCTTAAAAGTACCTGTTAACTATGTAAAAGTTCTGTACTCGTACAGAACTCACTCCTCACTTTTCACTTTGAAGCTTAAGGTTGTCACCTTCTGATTTGTTTTCCTTCTTCCTCTGTTTCACTACTCCAGCTTTGCTGCCTTTTCCAAGTGTCACTTGGTCTTTACCTTTACCCATCTACCCTTCTAAATATGCAAAATTTGACTTGCAAAGACCTCTAAGTTGCATCCGGCAGTTCCATGGGAAGTGTTGTTTTCAGAAACCTCTTTCATTCACATTTCACTTTTTTCTCTGTTCTATCTTTTCAAAAACTGTCTTTGTTTTGATGAACAACATAAATTTAAACAGTCAGATCACAACTGGATTTAACAACTACAGGGATTTTATCAGAGGCTCTGCAAAAGATTTTGGTAGGTATGAACTATTTTGAAGAAGTTTTTCCCTTAGAAAGTTTAGATATCTAGCAAAATCAGAACATGTTTTTGATGTTCTGGGTTTTGATCTAGTGAATTCCTCCACTTCCAAGCAGATTTAGAATGGAAAGCTCTATTTCATCTAGTCCCAGAAACAGCTGTCAACATGGTTTGTAAGCATAAACCACCAGGTAAAAGACTCCTGAGATTCTTTCATTCTTCAAGTGAAAAATTAGAACAAAAGAAGGAACAGTAATAGCTCCTAGAATCTGAATCCTGATCCTATGACTTAACCATCAAACTACACATTTCTGCTTCTAAAATGTTTGTGCTTAGTGTGCATATGTTGACAGCCCTTATGGATGTGGTTGGAGCCAATAAACAATGAATGCTCAACAAATCAATTAATCACTTAAAAATCAATGAGCACTTAAGAACCAAGGTCCTTTAAGCTTGCAAGTTATTTTTGATCTCATGAAGACCACCAACACTGAGGACCCCCAAGTATGGTAAAGAGACAGGAGAAAGAATAAAAACGTTACACCCAAAATAATCCCTAGGCAGTATAAAACCTACCATGAATGAAAGTAATTTTCACTCATAATTCAGACCTCCTGTAGTATGCACTTGGAATTTAAACTTCCCATTATAAGCAGATTTGAGTTGTATTTTTAAATTGTTGTTTTGTTTCATGTCATAACCTTTTGATAAATACTTTATGCAGTTTTAAAAAAGGCAAATGGATTATCTGAATAGTGTCAGAACATGATAGCTGATATTTCTCACATCATTTTGGCCCTGCTACTTGGTCTGTATAAACACTTCTGAAGTCAATCCTGCTGATGCAAAGTGAGCAGCTCACATAAATCTTCCAGGGACAATCTACCAGTCACTGAGCTGCAAAAGTTTGATCACATGAGCAAAATCACTCTCCTAAGTAAGTAATGGGACTTTAGCCATTACAAACAAATAATTATAGTCAGGCTTCTTGCAACTCCCTTCTCAATACATACAGCCAATTCCTTCTCCTGTGGGAAAGGATTTAAAATGTGTTCTGTAATAACAGTGAAAGTGAACATTAACAATTTATGCAATTCATTATCACACTATTTTAAAATGAATGCAAATTGTTTTTTGAAGGACATCCAAGCCAATCTGATTAATAATAACTGCTAACAGCAACTTACCTCTTCATGGTGCTCCATATTTACTGAAATAAAAATGCTTTATTCTAACATTTATGAGAATCAATTTCAATGTTTTAATGAACTTCTCCAAAAAGTGCAAATATCTCGGGTAAGCTGCTTAGGCTGGATTCTGACACTCTAACTGGCTTTCAGAAGACATTTTATTTCAAGATAGTTATTAATGTCCATCAAGGCCATTTGAAGAACCTAAACAAAAGTGTGTAATTCAGTATGAGTAAACATAAAAAATTGGTATTATGCAGTGTTTCTCAATTACCAGAAGCCTTGCTGTTCCTATATTGAGTCAACAGCACTCAAACTCACAATCAATTAGTGCATCATTACTGGTTAATGTAAGAGTTACAGGAAAGCAATGATAAGGAAAAATAAATGCAAACAGGAAATACCCAATTATTGAAAGTCCTAAACTTGCTAATGGCTACTTCTAATTAAATATAAATGGATGAGAAATGTCTGACTCTAATCCCCTTGTCAGATCACAACAGGGTAGCAAAATGATAGATTACTTCGCACAGGCAAGCAGTTTTTTGTGTAAGAAACAAGCCAGCAGATCAATTAACTTATCTGGATTCTGCTGAAGAAAAGGGATCAAAGAGAGTTTGAGGTACAAACTCAGGGATGTGAACCTAAACCTTGGTGACAGTTCATAACCTTGCAGATACAGCAGGGCTTCCTGGAACTGTACAAAGAGCCAGATCAGAAAATCATCATGCTGTCAAGGTGAAGGCTTTCTCTCCATCAAATAGAGTCATTGATATAATGAATTATACTGTCTGCACCCTGACATTTTTGTAGATATGAATTTGAAAACACACATTTGAAAATGGACTTTTTTTCTTGCTAATCAAGGAGTGATGCCCAAGGGTCAGAAGTTGCCATATGTAGTCAGGATGCGTTGTCAGCAGGGACTGAGCTCTATCCAGAACAGTCTGTAGCAAATGATAGTTTGGTAATACAGATCAACTAAATATGACAAGGTGAGCACAAATATTTTTTCCAGACTTCAAATTTTAAATGGAACAAGTAAACTTGTTATTTCATGTGAACAGACTTTAGTTAACTATGTTTTAGCTCACTGTCCTTGCTAACAAAATGCAAAGCAGTAACAGGGGAAAAAACCCAAACCAAAACAAATTCAAAGCATTTATATAACCTAGTAAAAGACAGCAATTTCAAGTTTGGTCAGTGGTTCACATTAATTCTTACTCAACATGAAAACTTTGGCCATTTCTGTTCTTTCTTCTTCAGTTTCCACATATTTCTTTTGTGAAAAAAGACTTATCCTCATACACATTTTAGATTTATGCCTTTCATTCCATCACTTGCTCCAATGTGGGTACCACAATGCCCTGACTCCCTGCCTTTTCCAAATGTGTTCTTTTTAGATCCTCTTGAAAATCACATCTGTGGTACTACAGGCACACCTGGACAGGTTAGCATGGGACTTACGGGTGGGTTAAGCCTTTCTATAAAATCAGATCTTTGTGCAGTTAAGAAGATACTGAGTTGAAGTAAGTGACAATATGAGGGCTTAAAATCCATTTTGGCACCAAGTGATAAATGATGTTATTCTGTTCTGTATTGCATTGAAATGTGCTACAAATGCATATGTGCATTGTTCAAGCTTCAGGTTGGTGACTGATGAAGGAGGTGTAACAACTGCACAGTTTATGCATCTTTCCATCCAGCTATAATGTAAGAAGCCACTGTCACCCCTCAACTTATCACAGCACGGGAACTTTCAAGAGCCATCTACAACAGGTGACAGTATTAGAAATTCTTTTGAGAATACTCTCATACCCTTTGAATTGCACCCTTGGTGAAATAAGTCACTTATTACTCAAAGATGTTTCTTCTACATGCACTGTAAGACCCTTCCCTTGCTCACAGTTTTCTGTAGTGCATTCGCAGAAGATGGAGCATCTATTTTTTCTTGCTTGAGCTATAACCTTTTGCAGGCATTAAGTGAGCCACAAACACAAGGTAAAAGCAAGTGAGCGTTCATAGCCTGCAAATGAGATTCAGATGCTGGACCTTTCTCAGTCCCCATTAATCACTAATACTCTCACTCAGTCCCAATTAGTCACTGAGTCAAGTTAGCTAAATCTTGGATTTTTCTGGCATGTTAAAAATCAAAACTAGTATCTCTTGCCCCAAAATTGTAACATGTTCCTAGTAGCTCTATGACAGAGAACCCAGCTGATATCCCATGTGAATTGGAAAAACATGACAGTCATCTTCAAAGTGTTAGCACTTAAAACCAATTAAGAGTCCCTAAGCAGAAAAACACTTTATGCAGATTTTAAATCAGTAGGACTAGAAGTGAAAAAATAATAAAGTCACAGCAAGTAGGCTGCAGATTTTGCTTTTAGAGGAGGGAAATATTTATGAAATCCACACCCAAACTCATGTTTGAATAACAGCAGGGCCATGTCACTCCGTAGCAACATCGTGGCAGATAACAGTTTTTCTTGACTTGTTGGAACCTAAAGCTCTTCCCAGGGAGCACAAAGCAAACACACATTTCTATATTGGAAATATTTCCATGTTCTCCACAAGCTCCTTACATACTTATCCATTTCTTTATAAATAATAAATCTCTTGGGGCAGAAGCTGCATCTCACAGCACGTTAGCACAGAACTTTGCTTTTTATCTCATTAAAGAGTCTTAACTGCTACTGTAAGACAAATGATAACAGATAACTACAATATAGATGATTTGTGGTCTCAGGAATGATTAACTGTGTAGATCAGTGTCTCAGATGCCTTGGCTAAAGTTAATTTGTTTCTTGTTTATTTATAAGTTGAAAATGCATGTGCCCAAAGAGAAGTAATCAAGATTATTAGTTTTCCTTTGAAGGAATAAATGCCTGAAATCCATCTTAACCTGAGCCTTTGTTGTTTGCTAGAGTTCACAGAACCTTAAACAGAGGCATAGATTTTTTGTTTCTCTAAGTAATAAATAATTAAACATAGCTCCAGGCAAACCTGGTCAAATGGGAAAATTTAGAGAAAATACCTTTGAAATACTTCTGTTGAAAGTCAGGCAGAAAACACCTTTCACTTACTCTGTCTGACCTGCTGACTCAATCAATGCACCGAGCAATGTAAAAGGTAGCAGATATCAGCATTTGTGGGTACAGATAGAGTGTACATTATGCTACGAAGAATAAAGGTGATAAATTCAGTTTTAGGATCACAAAAAGCATCCTTCATTTCCCTTTAATGAGTTCTATCCGATAAGCATCTTGAAAAATGCACTTTAAAATCTTCCCTTGACTTCAGGGTTTACAAACAGTATGGGATTATCAGCCCTTAGGCATGAGATGCAAACATGGATACTGGAAAGAGCAGAAACTTGAGAAAACCTCATGCTACATATTTCCCAGCAGCACTTCCTGGCGGCACAAGAGCAAGCCATCCCCGTACGCCGTAAAAGAAGTTGATGGGGAAGAAAACCAGGATGGCTGAGTAGGGAACTTTGTAGCCATCTCAGCAAAAGGAAGAAAGTTTACGAGCTTTGGAAGAGAGGGCAGGCATCCCAGGAGGACTACAAGGGTGAAGTAAGATCGTGTAAGGAAAAATCAGAAGGGCTAAAGCCCAACTAGAACTTCAACTGGTCATTTTGGTCAAAGATAAAAAGAACTTCTTTAAATATATCATCAGCAACAGGAGGACAAAGGAGACTCTCCCTTGCTGGGTGCAGAAGGGACAGTAGTGATGAGGGATGAGGACAAGGCAGAGGTGCTCAACGCCTTCTTCGCCTCAGTCTTTAACCCCAAGGAGGAACGCCCTAGGATACTCAACCCCCTCAGCCAGAAGATAATGGGAATGAAACTCCAGCTGTTTGGGAGGATTTGGTTAGAGATATGCTTGGCCAATTAGATATGCACAAATCCATGGGGCCAGATGGGATCCATCCGAGGGTATTAAGAAAATTAGCAGAGGTCCTTGCCAAACCCCTTTCCCTCATCTACCAGTAGTCTTGGCTGACTGGGGAAGTGTCGCTCGACTGGAAGCTGGCAAATGAACAGGATGAGGTTCATCTAGACCAAATGCATAGTCCTCCATTTAGGTCACAACAACCCCATGCAGCGTTACAGGCTTGGGGAAGAGTGGATGGAGAGCTTCCTGGAGGAGAAGGACCTGGGAGTGTTGGTTGACACCCGACTGAACATGAGCCAGCAGTGTGCCCAGATGGCCAAGAGAGCCAATGGCATCTTGGCCTGTATCAAAAACAGTGTGGTCAGCAGGACCAGGGAGGTGATTGTGACCCTGTACTCGGCACTGGTGAGGCCACACCTCGAGTACTGTGTTCAGTTCTGGGCCCCTCACTACAAGAAGGACATTGAGGTGCTGGAGCGTGTGCAAAGAAGGGCAACGAGGCTGGTGAAGGGGCTGGAGAATAAGCCCTATGAGGAGAGACTGAGGGAATTGGGGTTGTTTAGCTTAGAGAAGAGGAGGCTGAAGGAGACCTCATCACTGTTTACAACTACCTGAAAGAAGGTTGTGATGGGGTGGGTGCTGCTCTCTTCTCGCAAGTGACGAGTGACAGGATGAGAGGGAACGGCCGCAAGTTGCACCAGGGCAGGTTTAGACTGGACATGAGGAAGAATTCATTCACTGAGAGAGTGGTCAGGGATTGGAACAGATTGCCCAGGGAGGTGAAGGAGTCTGCACCCCTGGAGTTGTTTAAAAGACAGGTAGATGAGTTTCTTAAGGATATGCTTTAGTAGGGAGACAGGCACGGCTGGACTCGATCTCAGAGGTCTCTTCCAACCTTATGATTCTATAATTTCCCAGCAGCTCCTCCATTCTCATCATCTTTGGAAAACACGAACCTCAAGGCTCCCTCAACCTTCCATTTCTCAAACTGTGAGCAAAGGAGAAGCCCCAGAGTTTGCGTAACCAACAAGCAGAATCTGAAGCAGCAGCGCTGGGACAAGATGGGAGGTCCCATCCCCTGTTAGCATCCCTCCAAAATAGAGTTATCCTCAGGGATACCCATTGGTGCATAAGGAATTCCCTGAGGAGTCAGACCTCAAGTCTACTCAATCATAAATCAAAATCTGCCTGGCTGTATTTGGAAGCAATCCTCTGATGATTTTACTCAATAAAATATTTTTGGAGCTTTATTAGCCTTTTCAAGCAAAGAGAAGCATTTAGCTTATTCTAACATTTAATAAAGTTGGAGATCTGCTATGTGGAGACAGAAGTCGTGTGAATGATTTTGAAATACTGTTCTTTGGTTTTAGATTGAATCAGAGCATAAGACACTAGCTTTGACATTTCAAGGCAAAATGCTGACATCGAGAATGGTGCTTCAGTGTACTTATTTTGATTACACTCTGCAAAAAGTTAAAGAAAAAATTAAAAAAAAATGTAAAAAACCCAGAAGATATTTTTCTCATGAAATAAAATTCTGAAAAAGACTTTGCTGCAGGAGATCATGCTATGATCTGGCTCCTCAATGAAGCTTATATCATTGCACTGCCTACATGTACCCTGCAGGCTGCCAGTCCCAGTACTTCTTCTTTACTCCCAGCAACTTAGAAACTCACTTCCCAAAATCGGGTAGAGGTTTTGTACATCTGTTAAGATTGTAAATAGGCAGCTTGGAAAATCCCAATAGTTTACTTAGGGTGAGAAGATGCTGCTACAAGCTATTTCAGTATGAGAAAAAATAAATTTGTCCCTGGACAATGGATACAAGTGACATATTACAGGCCCAAGTGTCTTTCCACCGGCTGTTTTCCTTCTCTGGCAGGCTTGTGAGCACAAACCTGTTCTCCTTCTGTCAGAATTATACAGTATACACAAAGCTCATCATCATAACCTAGAGAAAAGAGGGATGCTGGCTTTGGAGAAGTTGAGAAGGACAATATTAACAGTGAAGAAAAAGTTACGTGTGAAGGGGCCTATGTTTGGGTGATGCATCTTTATTTCATGAAGGCAAGCTGGTGAGAAAACTGAATATATACAGGGTGACAAGTGAAGGTGGAAACCTGATATTACTGCCATGCTGCATCACTCTCAGCTCTCAAAACAGTAACCTCAACAGACTTGGTGTGCCATCCCTCTGCAGACTGGCTGCCACGAGTGAATTTTGGCAATAATAATCCACCACAAAACAAGCTCCCGTCTCCCCAGATGATAAACCCATTTGAAAGTGCAATCGAAACCAACTGACGTCCAGTTTCATGAGAGGTGACCTAAGGCAGAGCTTTGCACATGAATAACAATTGCTTAACAACACAGTAGTGGCTTTTGATATTTTGTCAATTAAAAAAAACCAATTCTGGGATGGGTTAAGCAAGTGACACTGCAAGAAGGAGAAGCAACAATGGCTATGTATGGTAAAAGATGAATAAACTCCAACTTCCTTCCATGCTGAAGAATACACGGATACACCACCCATACCTCCTGTATTGTTTATTACATTTACTCTTAAAATACATATATTTTAAAGAATTGTTTGTAAATGAAAGAGAGGAAGTGATCAGTAAAATCGCACATTTTCTCTAGAAAGAAGTATAACTTCTCTCATTTAGAAGCATAACCAAACTCTTGACTCCAGAAGTTAGTAAAAGACTTTCCTTAGAGGGCAAGTTTTTGCATAAATGTAGAGTTTTATTCTGCTCACATCCAAACTCAAGTCATAACTTGAAAGTAGGTAAAATGTGTCAAACCAAAGGTCTGCACAGGTCAATATTCTCTAATTGGGAATATGGAGGTAGGCTGTTCTATAGCCTTTTTATTATACTTATTTGTTATCCCCCCCATAACAGTTGGGTTTCTCCTCATTTTTTGCTTTTCTCTCTTTGCATTCTCCTGCCCTGGAAGGTTTTATTGTTTCATTAGGTTCATACCCAGCTATACAAGGAGGATCCAGCAGGGAACCGAAAGAAGAGCATAGGAACGGAACAAAGACCATCAGTCTTTGACACATGGGATGTAGTCTCAGCCTTGCCTCCTCTCTGTGTTGCAGCACCTGTGTTTACTCTCTCTTGAGCTCCAAGCAGAGGTTTTGCTGCTGTGCATCAAGCCAAGTGTGAATACAGACTGTAAACCATGACCTGAATCTATAATGGATGACTTCTGAAAATGTTCAGAGATACTCCGTGAATATTTTAGGTAGAACTAGGCAGTAAATTCAGCCTGTAAATGCACTATATAGAGAGTTGCCTGCTACGTGGACAATGAACACAGCATTTGTTTTTCAGTTTTCCAAAGAATGCCTAAACTTATTTTTCCATGTATTCAAAAGTTACAAAGAAAAGTGTCTTTACTGCGGTAAAGAAGTTTTGACTCTACTCCTACTCATTTTAGTGGGTTTGGGGACATTCAAATCTTCTGAAAATCAGATCTTGCAAGGACTATTACATTTGAAACTTTTTCTCTGTATCCATAAACAGAAAATCTTTATCTTAATCTACACAGACTATGCTTTCTCTTGTTTCTGTGTGGATCTCATCTAAACCAGGGTTTGATTGACCAGTATAAAACAAAAATGAGAATTTTCAAACTATGTACATTGATTTTAAAACTTACAACAGGTGCAATATTTATTTCCTGCATAGTGCCACTGGTAGAGGGGTTTGCTTGTTATTGAAAAATACAAGTAACAAAGCTTCAGTACAGATTGCAAAGCCTGAGAGACAAAGCAGAATGTGCATCCTGTATTTGCGTTCAAGAAATACTTTCTATGCTACTTTGAACACGGCACAGTGAAGACTACACTAAAACTAATTTGCTTATGAACAAGAAAGTTTATTAAATATAACCTCTTCAACTAGGAATATAAGGAATAAGTCATATCCCTAATACAAAAGAATCTCTATAAATTAACTGGGGTAAAGGCCTGACTTCTGTACATTCCTTGTCTTCAGAGATTTGAAATGGTCTTTTATCTAAATGTCACCAGCGTCTCACAGAAAGTATTTTTATACAGCATTTCACCTCAGGAACAATCTTCCAGTCTATATACACCACATATAATTTCTGTTGGTTTTATTTTCTTAAATTTTGCATAGTCTCCCTTACTTAGCTCCACAAACACACATAGAGTAGCTTCAACAAATAGAACAGGATGCTACCAGTTAATGTCTAGGTTATGTTCCTGTCACTGACCCAGAGTGCTCAGAAAAGATAGGTAAGACACAAATCTGACCTTTGACCATTGAAATCCTGCTCTGAGTTTCCTTCAAGGAAGCATTCTTCCATTTCTCCAATTTGACCTTGATGTTGACTTCCCAAGCAGAAAAAAACCTCAGACAAAGAAATAAGGTGGCAGTTACAGGGATGACTTTTGACTCTTAAAAATATCAAGGCCAAACAACACTACTAATCAAATGTCATCTCTGAAAATGTTAATAGAGGTAAATAGATAGGATTTTTTTTTCTTTCTGGAAATCCCACCTGGAGGAAAGTCAGTTTAGTACTTTCTTTCTGAAAAGAACAGACAATGTAAAGATGAGGCATTTTCTCCTATAATTAAGTCAAAAATCTGCATATTTAAAGTCCATATTCCAAGTGTTCAACTTGAATATTACCTTCACTTTTTTATTCAGGAAAGATGAAAGGGCATGAAGGTTACAGGCAACCAAATGCTCCAGCAGATAACTCAATATTTAATAGAATCAAAGTAATATGAAGCAAGTACTACAGTTCAGAAAATAAATCAGGGAAGTCCATATAATTCATATTTCTGTGCATTTAGACACAGCTTTTTAAAACATGATCTTACACTATTTTATAATACATCCATCACACTGGATACTCTACTCTTCTCACTAAACACTTACAGACTCCAGAGCTTAAATCACTTAGCATCATTGCTGATCCTAAACTGAATACAATGCTAAAAATTACCCTGGGAGCACTCCATGCATTATTATAACATTGCTCCGCATCAGACTGGAAGGGTTTGGTTTTTCAGATCAGGTGGTATTTTTAGAGTATTATATACATTCAGTGTACTAGGCCCAAACACAAACAAGATTACTCAGAATTACTGCAGATTTTTTACCCTAGGTGTCTTGTATTAGACACTTATGATGTATACTCAAGATTTGCATTCAATCAAATGTAATGGATCAAAGTAGTCCTGTTTCTCCCTTCTCTTTGCTTGTATTAAGTCTACTGACATTGCAGGCATGGGGTGAGGCAAATCAACAAGTTCATCTCACAAGAGGCTACGCTTTTTCTCCGTCAGCTTTGCTAGGTGAGCTGTCCACTGGCCTCGTGGACTGATTCCACTCTTGTCACATTTAGCCAAACACAAGACCTGATAAGGATGAATCAGTTGGAGGACAAAGCTGGTGGGAATTTAAGCAGGGGGAGGCAACCACCTTCAGAGGTTGAAGGTGCAACGTGAAACCCTTAAGCCTGTCTGTGAGAATATGTAGTTAGTGACTATCCATGGGGATAACTGGCACCTCCAGCACTGCACTGAGCTGCTTTTAGCAAGGAGGAAAGCAGCCCCAGGAAAACCCTCCTTTCCCACAACACTATCAGCTTGCATGGATATGCAATTAGACATGAATTTGCCAAGAGAAATGTTGATGTCCTTCACCAGGAACACAGAGAAGGTCCAAGCAGCAGTTGTAACTCCAAGTACCCATTTTGCATTTGACCATTTGAAAGACCATGCTGCAGCAGTGGTCATCAGTAAAAAGCAGCAACCCAGAAGTAACCATGCATCAGGTGTGCTTAAGCTTGACTGGTATTCATTAATCACCTGACTTCCAGGAGCCAGACTGTTGCCTCCCTGATGGCATCTTTGAGAATATCCCCAAAACAATTTCTCAGAAATCTGCAGTTACTCAGCAGTAGTGCTCCCCTTCACAACATTAAGATGAAGTGCATTATTTATGGATTCAAATGGCACAGTCTTCTTCCAATATAATCACTGTATGATTGTGATAATGCCCTTAATTGTGTGCTATGGTTTAAGTAACACTTGGGTAGTAAATAACTCTTGGCTTTCAGTCATTTGATCAGTAGTCAGAGCTAAATGAAGACTTATCATCAAGGCATTCAAGGATAAATAAACTTTTCAAAGACATGAAAAATTCCATAGTAATATTCATCTTCTTTAAAATATAGCAAGCTTTTAGGTAAAAAGAATTTAAAACTGTCTTTCCCACTTCTTTAAACTTTTGCAACAATATACAAAGCAGTTTTGAAGATCATTTCCACCTCTCCTCCTCTTAAACCCCTTGTACAAGCAATGACTATCAAAATGCAATAGGGAGTTACTACCTCTTTGTAGGCAATAGCTCTAGTATTCACACTGCTGCAACTTTGGGAAGATTTCAGAAGTAAGTTAAGAAAAGGAATCCAGATTCCAGGGAAAGTGCTGTATAATGTGAATCAGAAGACACAGAATCAGTTTAGCATCTAAAAGAGAGAGTTACAAGTCTCTCTGTGGATGTGTCCACAGTGCCATTGTTGAAGTAAAAATACCCAAGTTATCACATGTCACTTGGTATGGTATTTACTCTGAGTTAACACAATTTTTACAGCAAATTTTGCAGGCAATGCTGAGATCTGGTTTTATTAAGCCAAAAGGATTGAGAACATTTTCTTCTTGTGAACTTTGAAGCCATGGCCATGCTGGAAAGTATTTTTTCTCTTTACTTTTATGTCCAGTTTGAAGAGATTCTCTTTTTGATATATGTATTACAAGTATCCTTCCACCCTGTACTGAAAAATAGAATTTCAAATGCAGACCTAAAAACGGTCTCGCAGAAGCACACCTGAAGGCAGGAGTGGCACCAGTGAAATATCATATTTGTGAAAAAACAAATCAACAGTCACATAACAGTACACCCAGTACTAAAGACCTGTGTAAGGATGAATAAAACAGCTCAGACACCTGTGACCACATATGGATATGCCTCTTCAAGCTTACTGGCTCTGGCACCGTTTGAATGTAATAAATCACTGTCTCTCGGTACAGTGCTTAATAGCGAACTCTTACCTCTTAGTAAACCCTGCACAGTTTCTCATTAGCAGAATTGTAAAGACCTTTTCTCTTAAGTATTGGCATTTGTATTGGCAGGGCTGAGTCTCCAAAGAAAGGCAGATGCATCTCCTACAAAGTTTTCAATACCCCAAGGCATTTAACAGCTTCTGGTTTATTAGTACTGAGCAGAGCTTGCTTTGTATCTGTTGCTGTTTGTCTGTGTGGGCATGTGCTTTATTTCTCCATTTGTAAAATGTGACTATAACACTTCTTCACATCACAACAATGTTACCTGGCTGGATGGTTTCAACAGAGTAAGCAGCCTACAATTCAACATTGTAGAACAGATCTGCTAAATAAAACTGTGATTTCAGTACGGAATGATTCAACAGCCAAAAGAACTCCCAAAACATTGTTCCGTATGTGACACACTGGTGGAGCCAGATGCTCCCTTTCTCCTCACTTTGACATCTGAATATGTTAAATAATAAATAAGTAATGAAGACTGAGAAGGGAGCAACTGGCAAAAACGAAACAGAGTTACAAAACAAAGAATCAAAATACGTGGATGGATGGTAATTTCCTGAACTTAGATAGCTACGCATACAACAGGAAATACTTTATTGTGAATTAAAGCACAGTTGGAGGTAAAGTGGAACAAGCAATTTGCTGAAGTAACAGTGGTAGCAGACATCTGTCAGGGTTAGGAGCCTGACTACAGTATTACGTATCAAATGACTTATTTTTCAGCTCAATTTTCAGATAAGGAAGCAAAATAAAAGAAATCACAGTAAATGCAGCAATCTGCAGCAAAGTGGTTCTGTAGGTTTTTAATTTGGTAAGGGAGGAGAAAAACTATTGTCTTGCCTTTTGCCCTATTGATCTGACAAGAAAAAAAGAATCTACAACAAATATCAAAATAATTACTTGTAAATGTTGATAATAATGATACTGAAAAATACCATAAATCTTCCCGACCGATTAATGCGATCTTTTAAAATATCATGATAAATGTTAATTACATGCAAATGAGAACAGTAGTTACAACAAGACTGGGAGCTTGGTGATTACAACTGCTACTTCGGATTCCCTTGTCCTTATGAACTAAGCCTAAAAACAATCATAATTAAATAATATGATGATTAGTACATACAGAAACCTTCTTGAACTGGGTGAAGATGATTAAAAGAGTGCACTTCCTTGCATTGCTTGAGATTGAGTAAAGATAGTAGAAACTCAAGTCATCAAGTAGAGGACTGTGCTACAACATACTACAAGAAAAATGGACAGTAACTTGTTTTCTTACCTTTCCTTTGCACAGTTTCTGTTATCCTCCAAGCTTCCTCTGCAGCAATACGATGAGCTTAGCTACTCTCTGAATTTTCAGCTTACATACTCCTGCTTTAATAAATAAATAAATAAAATTGAATTGTTGTGTTTGCATCTTTTTGATTGTGCCATTGAGATTTCCCAACAGGAGGAACTGAAAAGTTTCACGGATGAAAAATTTTATCTATACACAACCATGAGACTCCTTGAACACAACAGAAGTTTCCCCTTTCTTTCCCTCCTGAAGGTAAGTAACTACAGGGCAATGGATAGATCCAACTGATGCAGCAGAACAAGAAACTGGCATTGAAACCTTTCTGAAATGGATTTGTTTAGTATTTCATTGCATGAAAGTTCAGGCTATAGTGTTTCTTTTGAAAAAAAATTTGTATTTGTTCTGTTTTCCAGAAAGCCAGGATGCCCCAAGGATACCTCTCTCAAAATATGGCAGAGCAATGCTTAATAGGCTGTTTCTGGAAGAAAAAAAAATTAGAATTTAATTATGTCTTGCAGGCTTAAAACGTTTTACGCTTTTAAATGATAAATGTTTAGGTTCTTAAAAGAGTTACCATCCTTTCCCAACTGCTTTTCTAGATTATGGGGGTTGATTTTTTATTTGTTTTTTTAAATTAAATCTTCCCTCTCCCTAATTTTCCTTTAGCTGGGACAGTTTGGGCCAGCTGCTTTTTCCAATTAAACGACCAGCACAGAGTACAAAGAGAGCACATGCAGCTAAGGTGAGTTGCACCGAAAGCCGTGCACATGCTCAGTGCAAAAGCATCTCTGTGCCAGCTGAGGACCCCTGCCAAACTGGGTGCTGTACCAGGGTTACACACACCTCCCAGCTGCCTTCTGCCATCTCGGATGCCGCAGGCAGCCCGAGTGCAGGAACTCTGAGTGCAGAACACTATTGGTGAGCAATGACACAAAACCACAAGAGCTGGTGTAAAACACTGGAGACTTCTTCTGTAGTGGGGTATATCCTGACCTTGTAAGAAAAAAACCATAGCTGTGAACAATACCAGTGGCTCGGTGGGGTTTTGTACAGACAGGATCTCACTCCCAGCAGTGTCTGTTTGCATGGATTACACCAGCTACAATGTACCTCCAGAGCTGGGCAGACTGAAATAATCTGGAAAACGCAAGCTTTGTGGCCAATACCTCCAGGGGATGACACACAACGAAGTTACACACCCCCACGTGTCCCCTGAGCTGTGGAGTCTACCCTTGCATGTGCTCTTCAGCCTGAGCAAATGCCATCTGACTCATGCCCTCCAGGAATGAAAAGCTGAATGCTATTTGCAACCCCTCTATCTGCTGCCTCGAGAACCAAAGGACAGCCACCGAGCTCAATTCCCTGCCTCTGACTGAAGCCAAAATTTGATGCCCTGGGAGAAGGAAGTGGTCAGGGCAAGCAAATAAGAATTACTATCTCCCAAGCCCTCTCCTAGTCTCTGCCAGGAGGACTGCTGGTTGAGGGCACATGTGCTGTTGGCTCCCATAACTCAGATGGTTCATGTGACTGTGTGCAAGCCCTTGAATTGAAACCAGGGTTTTATATAGCAATCATCCTGCAAACTGCATTATTTGTTAAAGCTGGAGCAAGCAGAACCAAACATCCTAGCACTGGTATGCAACAGGAGATGATCAAGCTCTGCAAGACACTTGTCACCTGGTCACAGCAGTGGGCTTTTGACCAAATGCACCTGTTCACAGATAAGCCTATCAAATTTTCAAGTGTTTCATTAAATAGTATTGGTTCTGCTCAGGTATGGGAACATTTCCTGCAAAGAGGCACAGGTAATCTGCACAGGCTCGGGGCTCAGTTATCTGCAGCTCCCGCATCTCATGCACTGCCATGGCTCTGCAGAGCTTCTCACTAAACTCACTCAAAAAACTAACATTCTCCTGCCTTGTGACTTGACAGGCCCAAACTTCAACAGCCTTTTCTCTTGCATCATGCCAAGGCCACGTATGCATATAGTGGGAGAAGAGGATGCTCTTTGACTTTAGTCATTCACGCTACAGGGTAGACAGCGCCCTGGGGGAAAAATAACTGACAAAATTTATTTCGTTTTCTGTGCCTTTCTCATGTGTTCTACAAGGAAAAATAGGTATATGACCTTCTACAACTGAGATTTGCTTTAAGCTACAACAAAATACAGACTAAGTGCTGACTTCAAACATGTTTCAAAGCAGCTGGACTGCTTAAACTCCTCATACTGCTGCTGTCTAGGAATCTGTACTCTTCTGAAGGCAGAAGTTAAATTCACAGTATCACACAGTATCACAGTATCACAAGATTGGAAAGGACCTCCGAGATCATCAAGTCCAACCTATAACCCAACACTAACACCAACACCAACATTAACACCAACCAACATCTAAACCATGGCACTCAGTGCCACATCCAATCTCCCCTTAAACACCTCCAGGGTCGGCGACTCCACCACCTCCCTGGGCAGCGCATTCCAATGGCCGATCACCCTTTCAGTGAAGAATTCCAACTGATCTACACAGATCCAGGATATCACCTGTAACTTCGTCATGAGCATACAGATAAACAGGATTTACTCTAGCAAATCCAATTTAGAAAATAGATATTTGCATTGTTTGCAGTAGAACTTGGGTGACATCTCTGATTTGTCTCTGAATGGTTCAAGTGCTCAGTTGGGCACATTCCCATGTAGTGAAAAGCAATGTAAGAAAGGGGTATGGACAAAACTAAAAACACATGGAATCAGACTGCTTAGTATTTACAGGGTCTTGTGATATTCAACTGTCATGACATCTGTTGTTTACTCTTTTCCTGTTGCTATGAATAAGTCTGAAGTGTTTACTGAGACAACTTATTGCTAATAAGAAGCCAAACAGGAAATCAATATAGATTCATTCATGCAAAAAAACATGCTTATCCCCACTTCTGATAAGCAACCAGGCAGGCAAAGCTGAAGGATCTCTATGTCAAATGAGTACCTGAGGCACTGAAAAATAAGTTTCAGTAATTTACAGCAGTTTCATCTAAAAGGATTCTAAATATAGTTTCATTTTTTGTTGCTACTTGTCATGAAACAAGTTTATACACAATGAAATCACCAGATAAAACTGCTACGTGTGTGACTTAAGCTTAACATAACTCTCAGCTCAACTACACACGCCGGGGTTTTCTTTTCCTATGACTTTCAACATACACGGTGGGGTCATTCTCACCATTTTATAGGTGAGGACCTTGCAGTGGGATGTGGTACTCAATGTGAAAATTAGGAAAGCTGTAGGCAGCTGTGGGCCTCTTCCAGAGTACACGAGGAAGATGATGACGAACATTCAGACACAACAAAAAATTATGGGAAGAAAAAAAATCTAAATTTGTATTGGGCATTTGAGGAAACCAATGCTTTGGGCACTTTCAAGGCAAAAAAATCATGAGCTGTAAAATCATTATTAATAGCTTTTCTAATATCATTGTATGTTATTCATGTTCCTGCTGTGTTTTTCTCTACTAGATGATAAGCACAGAAAACAGAAACCAAAAAAAAATGAGCTCTCAGTGACAGAAGCACGGTGAGACAGCACAGAATGATACCCTATGCATCTGTTATCTGAAACTACCAGAAAGAGAAAAGAGAGAAAACTAGAATTATTTGAAGACGAGTATTAACTCTCAGGATGTTAAAGAACAAACCCAGAAAAACAGTGTTTGTGACAAATTTCTGAAGGGAGAAAAGCAGAGAATTACCCAATGAAACAGCTTCAGAAGATGAGGCTGTGTTTTTTCTCTGTAAATAAAGCTCTATCATCTAGTCAATATTAACTGTTGAATATAAACTGTCAGCAGAGAGATGGATCAAGAGAATACTTCCCTGTGGTTAGAGGTCTGTAATCTCAATGCAGAGGTCAGCATTCACTACTTGTGGTGGATCATCTAGCACATCCACTCAAATGGGAGTAGGATTCATCCCCTTGTTACACAAAACTAGCCCTCCTGGTCCCACAGATAGCTGGAATTTACAGAAGAGCTATAGATTTATCCTATACTTGAATAAGCCTCCAAAATTATGTCCACCCTTACATAGAAACTTTAATTTCTAGAAACAAGGAATGCAACCAGGCTTAGGACTGCACATTAACCTCTTGTTTAGGTAAATGTTGATTATTTCATGATTTTCTAACTTGGAACAGGACACTCACTATCATGAGCTGTCAAATGTCAATGATAGAGTCAAAGAAAAAAGAAATGTTCGTAACCCAGTTTACTTTCCAGCAGATAGTTTTATGTATCTTCTATAACAGCAAATTTGAATTAAATAGACAGATAATATAGAAAAATACTTTCAACTCATTGTTTCATAGCTCTTGCACTCTCCCTTATTCAATGAGGCCAGAATTTCCTATATGTGTCAGGAGAGACGAGTTTTGTTCACACTCATTTTAAATAAAAGTCAAAATCTTTTAAAGTCAAGAGTACCATTAAAAATTCAGCCTTTGTCAAGAGTCACCATACAGTTGTTACACGTGTTGTAGGGTTTTTTTTAAATATAGGTAGATTTTCAGCATGCAGAAGGCTCCACTTAACTAAATTTCATTAATTTTCAATTTTCCTAATATTGCATCTCAGTTCTCACCCCGCAGAACTTCATCTCATTTGAGAGGTGAGCTCACCTGTCTTCTTCATCACCTCTCTCCAGACACAGACAGTGCTCACCAGCCCTGAGGAGTCAAGAGGTCAACTCCTCGCAGAAGCCACATGAATGACTGAATTGAAAAAAAATGGATAGCAAACTATTCTAGAAATAACAATAACATTTTACCCAAAGCCATTAGGTTTGGGAGCTTAAAGTTTCTTCTGTCCTGTTTAAATAAAAAGTCTCTGTCACATTTTTCTAAAAGACAGTGCTCTGACAAATACAATAAAGATTTCTGCTGAACTCATGAGTTGGCAATGCAACTTGTTGCTTCTTGTCTTCTTTTCCATTTTCATACCCAGCCAAGATTCCCAACTATAAAGCACTCGAGCTAATTTTCTGTAGCACACGGCACTGGCAGGAATTCAATGGGAGTGGTTTTGACAAACACTGAATGCTTTTTTCCCCCAAAATCCCATTTTTCTGATGCAAAATGAAGTTTTGCATTAATGGGGATTGCTGCAGCTTAATAGGAATAAGTCCTACATCTGGAAGAGATATCAGCAATAATAACTGTATCACGGTTCTTCTCCTGTGTTGGCTTGGGTTTATATTTTCAGTAAATGCAGAGTAATACTAAAATATACATGGGATGAGTCCCCTTGGAAAATGAGGGGACCACGCACAGGCACAAGTTGTGGTACTTTTGCTGGTCAGAAATTTTTAATAGATAGTTTTTATTAGATGATGTTCACTTAGTTTTAACAAAATTAATCACAGTGAAAGTCAATTTTGAGGAATTTCTTATTTGAGTCAAATTATAAAGCTATAAAAAGAATTTCTCTTCATATTTCTGATAAACTGTCTTTCTGTTCTACTTTGAAATAACTTTTAAACAAAAAGGAAAGTAAATCTTAGAAATGAGAGCAGAATAAAAGCAAAATGTTTCAAACCTAGTCAGATTTTTTTGATTTTCACTTTATGAAAACGCTCAGCACTGACTTCTCATTTCAATTTAAAACATAAAACAAGAAAAATGTTTCTGTCCACTCTATTAAACTATGCAAAAGCACTTTGTTGAACATGAATCTAAGAATATGTGGTCTTTGTCTTCTGATTTGTGTATTTAAAAAAAAATACGGTGAAAGCCTTTAATGAAAAACATCCATTTGAAATGGAAGAGAAAGGACTTATTTAAAAGTCTGGTTAAAAACCCCACGTATCTGCTAGGAAGTGACAGTTCTGAAATCAAATATTGCATCAGCTAGGAATAATACCCACTTTTCAAAAAGCTGTTTTTATAAAGATTGGCTTAATTACATCCACAGAGAAGGTGTGCCACATGAGTCTGAATGATTTATTACCTTTCCGTTACCCTCAGATAAATGTGATTTGCAAGTGTAACACAGACTTTTTCCACTACCCTGGATGTAAAGGCTATTTACACTCTTCTCTTTCCCCCTTCCCCACATTAGGATGAGATAAAAAGTCATCACCTCCCTCACACAAGCACTTTTTGTATGCAGCAGCTGATGTACAGAGAAATCCCCCTCTGCAAAGGGAGGCTCAGGCCTTGGATTTATTCCAATGTGACTTGGTACAAGATTGGTCTAAGATGCCCTTGGATCCTGGACAACTTCAGTTCCTGACACCAGTCTGTTTGATTTCCTAGGGCTGCAAGTCATGAATTAATATTGCTCATGCAGTGGAAGAGGAGATCTCAGTATTTGTGCAATTTATTCAGTGACTATAAAGTGATTCAAACTTTGCCACTGCCCAGTGAGACCCCCTATCACTCGCACACTTATTTAGCATTACTATGTGAATGAATGTTTAAAAAAAAAACAAAACAAACTAAAATAGAAATAAAATTAAAAAACAAAATGTAAACCTGTTTAAAACTGAAATAACCTGGCACTGGTTAACTCTTCTGTGGAGCACAGTGCCAATGCAGAGCTGAGGATACTCAGCCATCACTGTGTCCATGCAGGCTGCAACTCACTATTGCAAGATGTTTTCTGATCTTTCCATTACTGAGTACCTGTTTATTATAGTGTCATGCAGTCTGTTCTGTCTGAATAACACCATGGTGCTCCTGCCTTCTGGGACATAAGGATCTGATCCATTCACAGACTTGAATGTGTAATCAGAGAATTAAAGGACACGAGTGGCTTCTTTAGACTCAATTTATCACTTCATGTATGCATTAAGAGCTGTGAACTCTTCATTGATGAAAACCAAGAGCACAATATTCCTAGTACTGCCATTACTAAGAAGTGCTCAGCAAATACCAATAACAGATAAATGTCTCTTTAAAACAATTTTAGCAATCAAGGTCAGCTTGTGCCGGGCAGAGGATACTATACCTATTCAGTAGATAAATATTTATGTTATTCTTTTCCTGATCCTTTACTATTAGATACCAAGCAGGACCACTGTGTCTTCTGCTGTGGTAGGTAAGTGGAAAACATCAAGTCTAAATGCTCCCAATATTTTGGAAGGTACCATAAAGGGAAATCGTGGAACGGCTTTAGACATTTAGTGAGTAAAAACTTGTCACGTGCTTATAAGTCAAGAAAATATTTTTTAGATTAAAATATTTTAGATGTATTAAAAAAAAAAGTTAGTGATTTTCTCAGAGGGGATGAAATGCAAGACTACAGAATGCTCTATGTTGTTTCCATACTGTCAGACAGAATGATCCCCCCAGAAATGCTCAAGGCTCTTTGCACTCAAGGTTTTTGTTGCATGAGGCGTTTGAAAGAGTAGAGCAATGGCATTTCCTTAGTGAAAAGAGATATAGAACAACATGTAAGAGACTGAGATGTATGGCTCTTATTTCAAGAGCTCTGTGCTAGCATGCCCTGGGACCTATGTGGTCTACCAGACTGGACTGAAGTTAAATTTGACCTAATTAATACGTGCCAGCCATGCTGGATATCTTTCACAGAAATAGAGGTGTTCAGCAGTCTCTGCTGTTAAAGCAAAGCAGTTCCTTGTGTTTTAGGCCGTCTTGGTTGTTCTAAGCCATCGTGACAGGGTTAACAGGAGGAGGATTGCACAGTCCGAAGGCAATAGAGAGCCCTTAAGCCTATGCAAGCTAAGCTGCCTTCAACATTCATTATCAATACTATGATTTCCTTAGATTTTATTTCCTATGTTATCATTAGTCATAGTGCTGTATATTTATTGTTACAATTACTTTCTCATTGGCACCCAGCAGAAGAGAATCCAATAAATCATATGTTCCAGCCTCAAAAAAATTTGCTTGCATCCTTCTTTTTAGTCATTGCAGTCTGGATCATATATAAGTTCTAGTTACAAATATTTCTGCACTGAAATCCCTGTTGATCAAGTCTGTTAGCTCATTTTTACAAAATTGTAGCACAGGAGGGTTGACAGAGAATGACTGAAGGAAGCAGATGTTGGGGTGGGTACCTGGACAGCCATCTTCAGCTCTACACAGGCCTTTTTTGACTCCTTTAACACTCAGTACATTCAGGCAAAAACACAATGGCAAGGACAAAAACCTGTGGCAGTGCTGGGTAAGACAAGTAAAAGTCATTATTTGCTACTAAACCACAGTATGATCAAGTGCATTTTCTTGCATAACAGAGAAAATGCCAAGGTCCTGAACTGGTGTATAAAAATGGATGAAAGTTTCTGATTTACTAGGCAGCAAAGTTAAGGAAGGTGCACCTTGCCAGAAATCTGTAGTTATCAATTTTGCCTCCAGCCTCAGTCACAGTGGTTAAAAGCTTTCACCACCTGTAGGAGAACAGGTTGTAATTTTTAAAAAATTCATTCTCCTGTTCAGTCTTAAAGTAGCACTGTGTACTGTAGCCAATGACAGAACAGCCTTTGGGTATTGAACAGATCAAGAGGTTTTGGAGCTGGCATTTTTTGACAGCCTACATATGGCACTATCTGCCATTTGTCTTTGAGTGGAGATGAAAATATTTTAGTTGTAAATTAACCTTTTTTTAGCCTTTACTGTTACCTAGGAGAGCATCAGCCTCCTCAGCGATGAAGGACATAAATACCATACGTGTATTTCTAAGGGGAAAAATTTACCTTGTGCTTAGTAAACACTAAATAAAGAATTTAAGCCTCCAGCAGACATGTCATACATACCTTACTGTCAGTTCACAACCATTTAAAGCTACATGGAAGAGAGCTGAGAGGATGTGCCAGCGAGATATCTTGACATTTGCTGCTCAATTACTCTGCAGCAGAAAGACATCAGCTGAGAATGGACCTTTTCACAGAGCAAGCAACCTGCCTTCTTTAGGGCCAACCAACTCAAAGGGCACCTGTGAAGGGTGCTTCAGCATTATTGTCTAGTGAGGGCTGCTATGGGTTAACATGAAGTTTTGGCTGAAATGTCCAGCCTAGAACAGCTTACTTTGGGCTGGGTGTCTAATCAGCAGGTGTATAAGGCTAGGGGATACCAGTTTCTCCCACAACACACAAGGCAAGGGGAAAGAAAAGGAGAGCAGCAGCACCCAAAGGACCTGCAGGGTTGGTGTCCTGCTGGCAGGGCCTCCAGGACACAGCTAGGACATGAGCAGGACACCTAAAGGAAACTAATGTGGGATACAGGGCAGCACTTGGCACTCACTGGTCCCAGCAAGCCAATGTTTGAAGGAAAACTATCAGAACAAAGTAAATTCAATCTTTCTGGCTACATCATAAAATCCTTCCCAGAACTACTAAAGCTTTAACTGAATTGCTCTTCTCAGTCATTCGGTTTTTAAGACCAACCTCTTTTCTGGGAATACTTTTTTTTTTAACAACCCCAGTATATCAGAGCAGAATACTGCATGTAATTAAACCAATCTCACAGCAATTTCCAGACTGACTGCACAGTCCCTGAGCAGCCCACACCTTACTCAACATCTGCTCTTTGGTTAGATTGCACTTGAAGATGGTGGGAGGAACATGTTTACTCAGAGAATAGAGAGAAAAAGGTGTAATGCATCCTTTCCTGACTGCCTGTCCCCTTCTCCCTCCTGGCTGCACAGCTTCATATCCAGAAGCTACATGGCAAACCTCATTCCCTCTTTCAAGATGCATGAGCATGGTTTACTAAAAAACAGACACAAAAGGCAATGGCATGCAAGCAAGGTACTGCCAGTGCTTCCATTACTGTTGCACAGCACAGCTGGAATAAATCAGAACAATGGCCTTGAAATTAATTGGAAGTATATCACTGTACACACTAACAAAGGATCTCATCCCTCTGATTAAAACAGACTTATTTATTTTCTTTCTCAGCCTCAGAGAGATAAATCAAATACTACACTTTATTTTCAAGAAAGGATGTGATTTAAAGAAAATAAATCCCTACCTGTTATTTATTTCCCAATTCCTTTGCAGATACTGTAGTCCTCATTATTCAAGCATAATCACAAGAGGAAAAACGAATGTTCTTCATATAATTACATTTCAAATGCTTTACTTTCAGTTCATTAGATCTCTGGTATTTTCCTCCTACTCTTCACATACACTCTTATTTTGTTGCTGTTTGATGCTGCTGACTATGTGGCAAACTTTCCAGCTAGGAAGCCACTAACACTGCAAATATACTGCCATTAACATCATACTACCATTAACATAACACCTGATAAGGCACTCAAGTAGCTGAAGTTATTTCCTCTGAACTATAATGTCTTGAACTTGTTCACCATGAACTGGAAAAGACACTTGCCATTGTGTTGCTTGCTGCTTTCTCCCAAGTAAGGCTTTTTTCCCTGTAAAATGCTGATAGACCCTTTTCCTTTTCCTTTTCCTTTTCCTTTTCCTTTTCCTTTTCCTTTTCCTTTTCCTTTTCCTTTTCCTTTCCTCTTTTCCTTTTCCTTTTCCTTTTCCTCTTTTCCTTTTCCTTTTTTCCTTTTCCTTTTCCTTTTCCTTTTTTCCTTTTCCTTTTCCTTTTTTCCTTTTCCTTTTCCTTTTCCTTTTTTACTTTTCCTTTTCCTTTTCCTTTTTTACTTTTCCTTTTCCTTTTTTCCTTTTCCTTTTCCTTTTCCTTTTCCTTTTCCTTTTCCTTTTCCTTTTCCTTTTCCTTTTCCTCTTTTCCTTTTCCTTTTCCTTTTTTCCTTTTCCTTTTCCTTTTCCTTTTCCTTTTTCCTTTTCCTTTTCCTTTTTTCCTTTTCCTTTTCCTTTTCCTTTTTTCCTTTTCCTTTTCCTTTTCCTTTTTTACTTTTCCTTTTCCTTTTCCTTTTTTCCTTTTCCTTTTCCTTTTTTACTTTTCCTTTTCCTTTTCCTTTTTTCCTTTTCCTTTTCCTTTTTTCTTTTCCTTTTCCTTTTCCTTTTTTCCTTTTCCTTTTCCTTTTTTCTTTTCCTTTTTTCCTTTTCCTTTTCCTTTTTTCTTTTCCTTTTTTTCCTTTTCCTTTTCCTTTTTTCTTTTCCTTTTCCTTTTTTCCTTTTCCTTTTTTCTTTTCCTTTTTTCCTTTTCCTTTTCCTTTTTTCTTTTCCTTTTCCTTTTTTCCTTTTCCTTTTTTTTCTTTTCCTTTTTTCCTTTTCCTTTTTTCTTTTCCTTTTTTCCTTTTCTTTTTCCTTTTTTCTTTTCCTTTTCCTTTTTTCCTTTTCCTTTTTTTTCTTTTCCTTTTTTCCTTTTCCTTTTCCTTTTCCTTTTTTCCGTTTCCTTTTCCTTTTTTCTTTTCCTTTTTTCCTTTTCCTTTTTTTTCCTTTTCCTTTTTTCCTTTTCCTTTTCCTTTTTTTCCTTCTCCTTCTCCTTCTCCTTCTCCTTCTCCTTCTCCTTCTCCTTCTCCTTCTCCTTCTCCTTCTCCTTCTCCTTCTCCTTTCCTTCCACTATTCAGCTTCTCCTTTTTTGCCTCCCCTAGTCATTTATTAGTACATCTAACATCAAGATCATTAGATAAAGGGAAGATCAGATCAGTGGTGAATGGGCAGTGATAGTGCAGCAATCTGATATCAGTCCCTGCCCTACTCCAAGGTATGACAGAAAGTCAGCACAAGCCATCTGTAGCCTTCCATAAAATGAAGGAATGGTGTTCTGTCCTCCAACCCAGAGGTATTCTGAGACTACCCCACAAGGATCTAAACCAGTGCCTTAAAGACAGTTTCAATTCTAGATCATTATTTAAACAACCAAACAACAACAAAAAAAAACCACCCACATTTTTTCAGAAGAAAACTCCCAAACATGACCATGGATTGAAATCAGGATAATCAGTATTGGGATTATCAAGATCAAAACTTTTATACTTCTGGCTACTTTTCCAAACAGTATTTCTGTATTTACATTCTTGTCCTGAGCTTTTGTTGGTATCTTCCAACATGGTACTGACAGAGGACAACACAGCACTCATCACAAGCACAACGTGACCGGAGCAACTTCCTAGAGCTGAGTGACATTTGGTTCACACCCAGGCTGGTAAAAGGAAATTGTTCAGACAGTACTGTGGATATACACACAAACAGAATAAAGAATGGGAGTAAAGGTGATTATTAAGGTTTTAAGGTGGTGATACTGCTACACTTAAGTGGCTTGTAAAACAAGGTGTTTTCAAAGCACCTGAAGCCAGAGCAACACATCAAACTAAGTGTTGGTTTGAAGAAAATTCGAACAGTATTCGTGCAGGAGCAGCTCTCCTGCCTGTTTTAGTGCACTACAGACACCAGAGGAATTGCACTGGCTTCACTCTGAAAATCTAGTTTTCAGTTTGTGTAAGTAAACATGCATCCAGTCCAAACACTAATGTTTTCTTCTCAAAGTGGCCAAGCATCATCATGGACTGGATTAATTATGATTCAGCATTTTCACTTGATTGTTTATACAACTGTAAAGCAGAAAGGACAATCAACAGATAAAACACTGTGATGTGTTTGTGTGTGTGAAATCAGGGAGCATAGAAACCATGTCTCTGAAATCAGGAGGATTGTTTCAACTTCTGTGGAAGAATGACGATGCAGGGAAAGATTTGCATGGCTCCCCAGGAACAGCCCTGATCTGCTGGTTTTCTGGCTGGAGTCAGATTAGGACATCCATAACAAAGAGAATGTTACTGATTTCCTGTCTTCAAAATAAAGGATAGACAAATGTGAAAGAAGTGAGCTGAAAGATGACAAAAAGTGAGGCAAAGTCTATAGAAATCATTGTTCTCTCCTTAGGTTTTTTTTGTTTGTTTTTAACTGCGTGTTTGCATAAGATATTGTGGCCAGCTGTTGTTATTACACAAAATGGTGTTCTCTGTAATGATCAAAAGGATAATGAGTACTCTGACATCAACACAAAGTTCAAAACACTGTTTTACAAAGCATACAAAAGAAAGAATTTAATAAATATCTCTCTATTGCTTTAAAAATGACATTTTTATGAACGGATACTACCAAAAAAATGGTCAGCTGATCTTTATCTTATCCATGTAAAATGCTGGATCAATTTTGAAAATGTAGAGGTTTAGGGATTTTAATTCATGTAAAATATTGACAGAGGTGTTTTGATGCAATGATTGGAAATATATTTAACATTAGCATGTAAGTGTTCGAAAAATAGAGATTAAAATCATAAGACTATTTTTCACTTTTCCAGTAATTATCACCTGACCTTGGTAGCCTGGTTTACTTTACTGTCTGTATCTGCTATATTGAGTGTTGATTGTTTATGCCATTAAGTTCAAGATAAAAAGATGAATTCAACTCCTTTACAAGTATCTCAATCAAACGTGCTGTGCCCTGTGTGAGCAGATGCATGTGAAATTACAAAACTGATGTTGCTGGGCTTTGGGCTTATGGGGTTCTTCTTGTTTGTGGGGATAATCAGTGGTTAACAGTCTGCATTCTTTTCCAGTTAAATTTTTCTCTGTATACCCAAAAAAAAAGCTTTTCAATTTTTGAATGTAGGACTCTGCACTTACTGTAGAGGCAGACAAACTGTCACAGCACAAAGCAGGAAAATGATAACTATGGAAAAGTATTGACCAGAGTAATAAGAAAGTAACTATGCTACTTGTGTTATTATTGTCACTGAAAATAAAAGCTGATTCTAACCATGTGCAGAAGAACTTTCTACAGACACTGAAAGGTGGATCTAACTACTGATAGCCATCTATCAGAGACAAACATTTCTTTACCTTATTTTTATACAGTTTTTAATTCTTAGTCTGCTTGTTGAGGTGACGCATTTTATCCAAATAGAAATAAACCTCTGCGAGGTTCTTCCTTAGCCTGTATTTTGCAAGCCATTCTGAAGGATTATCACTTATCTTGATTAAATCCTTCAGCTTTGCTGTGGTTATTTTTGCTCTCGATAGAATCCCAAGAGCCAAACATTGGTCCTGATGGAAACCAATGGACCACTAGGTTGGGAAAAAAATCCGTGACACAAAACCACTCAAAGTCATTCAAGCAGTAATCCGTAACAACATTGCAAACACTTTCTTATTTCTCCTCTGCAAGCAAGGCCTATTCAGTTATGAACACAGACTTTTCTCTATGTCTGGAGAGGCAACAAACAGAACAGGATCTCCACAAGGAAATTCCAAAATTTTATCCCACTGTTTTCCAGCCCTCTATTAGAAAATTAATCTCTCTTAAGAATTGCACAGGCCCAGTGAATCACAAAGCACTCTATGATCTGGGCTGCTACGGTGGAAGCTGTAAGAAGGTGTTCTAGGAAATTAAAAAAAGAATCCTTTCTTAAAGATTCAATTTTGAAGAGAAGAACAAGATTTTCATGAATTTACAGTGACTTATTTCCCACTAAAATCATAGAAAAATTGATTCTCCTTTACACTCAAATCTTTCTATGGTAATGCATCAAAATGAGATAATACTTTTTAGAGGCTAAAGGCCCTTTATACTACTATAGTAGCATAGAGACCTTAGGGCATGAGAATCAGATGTCATATGCACATAGGCAAATAACAACAAAATCCCCATCAGTGTCTACATCTATTTTTATCACCTATGTATACAAAGAGATGACAGCTGCAGGGCTGAATAAAAATAAAATTGTGGTCTACCTATAGTTGCCTGTCTCCTGCTTGATTTTTTTCATCAGGAAAGCAGTTGAGGTGCCTCAATGTTCTAAGAACTGTGGTATAATCGTGATCTATGTGTCTGAATTGACAGCAAAGTTGGAGAAAACCTGAGTTTCAGCTATGTTGATAGAAAAGGTAGGTGTTCAACAATGAAAAATGCAACATTTATAGACTTATGGCAATTGGATCTATCTTTAGAAAATATGCTATGGCCCTACCAGCTGTGTTTTTTGAGAACTTAATCTCATAATTGAAGTAGGTTTTCTATAAAATCTCTTTGGAGGAGAAGAACATATATTCACTTAAAAAAATGATCATAAAAATATAATAAAAATAAAAATCATTTGTCTTCTCGCTTGAGTAAAGGTGTTTCCATCCTGAGCTGTAGTCAGCTTTCAGAAGTTTGCCCACATCCAGTGAGCATTTTAGCAAGGCCATACTACTGAAGAGAGCAAGTGCACCATCAAGAGACTGCTGGTAGGTTCCAAAGGAAACATCTAACGGCCATTCCTCATTCCCCAGGGAAAACACTAGGGTGGATAACCACCAAAAAAGCACTAAGTCTGCAGGGACCAGAGCTGCTCCTCTGGCCAAAAGAGTAATTATAAAATTCCACATATTTTATAACTGAGTTTACTCTCAAGCAATGTAAGCAGAGTAATACACACAATTAGAATGGAAAGCCCTTCAGACCAGTGACACTTTCTATCTCACACTAATTTATGCCAGTTCAGCTCTGTTGCTTTGCAATGCAAAGCTTAATTGTGAGGGACTGAAGGCACTGTAGTTTTATTACATGTTCCATCCTATCCACTGCTATAAAGTAACTTACTCAGTTTTATCTGCACAGACCCATGTCTGCTTCAGTACTACAACTCATTACACAACCAATATTTTTCTAATTTTCTGTCTTTCTTTTCTCTGTTGCCTGTTCTGTGCTGCTCTGTATTTTTTTTATTTTATCTTGTATAAATCAGAATTATAACCCTCTGATTTATGTTGTAGGTGGGGGGAGTGTTGTTTTGTTTGGGTTTTGATTTTTCAGGGTGGGACGGGGGGCTGGGTTTGTTTTGTTGTTGGGTTTTGTTTCGTTTTGCTTGTTTTTAAAAACAGGAATGCATTAGACTAAGAACAAACATAAAGAACATGTTTCTATGAAATCATGCATTCTAATCAGAGTAATGAAAGGAAAACCATGGCAAGTAAAATTATTTGGTGATTGCTTATTAAAGACAGAAGAAGTTTGTAATGTAGCATGATACTGCCCGCCAGGGAACTCCACAGAAAACCCAAGAGATTCAGTGTCATTATAGAGCTGTCATCCAATGTATATTGAGTCCAGCTGATGTTAAGAAAAGTGACTACAACAGGGGAAGAAGCCAGCTTTCCCCTCCCAGAAGCAAGTGGAAAAGCACTGGCAGTCTGCATTTTGACTGTCTTTTCAGTGGGAATTTTTTTGTTTGATATTTTTTTAAAGTAAAGCCACATCTCTCTCTTTCATAACTTTGATTTGTTTTACAGGGACACGTAAAACTCCATCCGAGGTCAGAGCATCTCTCTGATATATCAGTAAAAGCAAAAGCAATGAAGATTTGTTTAGACTGTAGATGTCAATACAGTGTTGAGGTATGGGAGCCAGTATCAGAAATAAACTAGCTGTTGTAATGTGCAGTTGTGAGAATTGGAATATATCCACACGGGTGGATCCTGATAGCAAGATATAATTTATCCTACAACATCCTATGCTGACAGCCTTAAGTATATTTGAGCATAAACTCCACACACATCCCAATCAAAAATAAAAAGAGATGAGAGCAGAAACAGTAGTGAGGAGGTCTGCTTATTTTCCCAGAGGTCATACATGCATCCAGGAACTAAGATGACAGAACTCTCTATCACCCTGTGTGGCACTTCTTGGCTGTGGTTAAAGAAGAATTAGCGCTTGCTTCCGGAGTGAGGATGTTTCACACAGGTTTGAAGACCATATACATCACAATATTTTCCCTCCTCTCATAAAATGCCATTTGTCTGGGTTAAAAGATGTGTTAGAGAGAGATACTAATGCTAAACTGGGACGGTTTTGTTACTAGGGTTCTTAAAAATTAACACATAGCAAAGTCTGCCTCCAGCTACTCCTGCTGGCAAAACAAAGTGCTAAGTTGCAGGGACAAGAATCAAGGCCCACAAGCCTACACTTTCAGCAAGCAGGATGCTATGGCTCCTTCTGACAAAAGCAAACATGCAATCTGAAAAAAGGCTTTCCTACATTATACAAGCAACATTGCTTTGTAGAACATCAGATGCAAAGAGGACACAGGCATATACTAGATCACAACACTTGAGCAATACAGTGTGAATTCTCTTGCCTACCTTATATCCTACCCAAGTACTTAAAAATTATGGCATGGCAGCAGGATGGAGTAAAATGGCAGATAGAAAGGAGTGAAAAAGCAATGGGGCTGCTTTAGATATTATGGGACTTCACATAAATATAAGAATTATAATTCTTATTATAATTATAATTATAGAATAGAATAAAACCAGCATGCTGGTTTTAACATATTTGAAAAAAATTTCTTAGATACATTGTTGAAGAGCCACAGGAAGACCAACAGAAGCTATCCTCTACATTTTCTGACCTTCTCACTTAAATTGTACAAACAACATTCAGAACCATCCACTTTGACACAATCCACGTGCTGCTGCTGCCGTTACCAGAAACACTCATAGAAGGAATGACTTTGTCCACGCAGATGTTCATTTAAAAGTGTGATTAGTATTTCTATGTATGCACTTTCCTCACAATTACATCCTCAAACCTTTTACTAAGACTATCATTCCTTTGCTCAAATGTAGAAATAACTTCAATCAAGCTATCTTATAATTCACAATATCAACTCTCAGAGAGAAAAAAAAAGGTACAGCCTGTGTCAGAAGCACATATCAAGAAGCCTTTGCAAAAATCTATTCACCTTGAAGCCAGCACTCAGAAGCAGCATGTTTACCCTTTTGATGCACAATTAAAGCCTGAGAACACGTAGTCTATGATATCCACTTTCATACATCTGTATGTATTGCAATGATTCATTGAAATTAGGTTGGAACAAAAGTTTGGATAACGCATCTTTGACAAACATCTTACAGATTTCTTCCTTTCAATATTCTCAGCCTTCAAAAGGCATGACTGATGTCAAACTGATTGAGGTTTGCTACCACTTTAGCAACTGTAATTACAAAGTAACTGGGGAAAACAAACACCTGCTTCAACCATTTCAGTATAATTTACGAAGAACACTGACACTTTCTGAAGCCTCCAGTAAATGAGAAGCAGCAAGCATTTTGGACTAAAGAACTGGAAATCATAGGTTTCTTGTTGAGGTTTGAGCAATTTTTTTATAGAACAGTGTGAACGTGTCATTGAACCCTATCATTACTCATTAGACAATATGCTTGCACTCTGCCCTGGAAATAAAGACATGTAAGGATGCAATAAATTATTAGCATATAACTACTGGGAAAAATATGCCCACCAGCCTTTCCTTCTTTTCAAAGAATAGGCCAATGGGTGTTCCTGCCTGCAAAGTATGTTGTTTTGGTCCTCTCCACAACTGTTTCTTGAGTGAGTTTGGCATTTGATGTTTGCTATGGACCTGCCTCCAGCTGTGTTGCTATTTCCAGAGTTTCTGCTATAACTTCACACGCGCATAGTAGGAACTCCCCAATGCTGATTTTAAAATGATAGGTTGTCTTTTCCAGCAGTATTTCTGTATAGATGCAACAGAAATATAGAACCAGTGGGCTGTAATGCTGTCACTTAGAGAGTGGAGGTATTGCTGAGGAATACTATGCCAATAATTAACATGTACTGTGGAAAAAAAGGCACGTCAAACAGGCTGGTAAAGGTCTGCTGCAGCACTGTGACTAGTTGGTATCTCACTGCATGTAATAATATAATCATGCAGCATACTTGAATGGTAATGCAAAAATAGATAATTTATGGGAGAAAGAAATAATAGATTGGACAGCTGAGACTATGCAATACATGTGGCCTGCATTGAAGTTTGCCATATCTCGTTCATAACTGACTATCAACTTTTTAAAATGTTTCTGAAATGTGTAATATTCATTTAAAATTGGCCTCTGCACTTCACAAGCAGTACCGTAGAAGCAGCAATATTCTCTTACTGGAGGAACTGATATGCCCAGGAAAGAAAGAGCTTCTCACTTCTTACCTCCACCAACTGATGGAATAAAAGTTGCTGCCTCACTCTCTATAATACTTATTTCACCAACGTCTTTGCCACTGCCAGTCCTGAGCCTGCAGAATTATGTATGCACTGATCTCAAAAAGAGCAGCAAATCTGCCTCCAGGGCCTACATGTATGTTACAGCTGTGCTCTCTGAGTGCTCAAAGCTGTGAGAAAGCATTCAGCCCATATCATGTGGGCCCGTAATGGCAGAGTCCATCACACCTGGGCATGCAGCAAGGCTGGATGTCTCTGAAAAACATGTCAGCTTAAGTAGCAGTTAACCCTTGCTGAAGAGACAAACCAGTATGTTCCACGCTCAGTGCTGCTCAGTTTGCACAAATCCATCTAGATTTTAAAGGCAAAGGAAGAACATATCACAAAAAAAAAAAAGAATAACTAAGCTGCCACTTCAGACTCTGTACCATGACCAGCAGGCTGAGAGGGGTGATTCTACCACTCTACTCTCCTCAGACCTCAACCTGGAGTGGTTACTGTGTTCAGTTTTGGGGTCCTCAGCACTGGAAGGATATGGATCTGTTCGAGCCAGTCCAGAGGAGGGATGTGAAGACAATTAGGGTGTTGGAGCGCATTGCATATGAGGAAAGGCTGAGAATTGGTCTTGTTTAGGCTAGAGAAGAGAAAGATCAAGGGAGATCTCACAGCAGTCTTCCAGTGCTTAAAGGGGGTCTAGAGGAAGGCTGAGGAGGGGCTCTTTATCAGGGAGTGCAGGGATAGGACAAGAGGTAATAGTTTTAGACTGAAAGAGGGTAGATTTAGACTGGATAAAAGGATGAATTTTTTTACTGTGTGGGTGGCAAGACACTAGAACAGCTTGTCCAGAGAAGTCGCAGATGCCTCATCCCTGGAGGCATCCAAGGCCAGGTTGGATGGGGCTTTGAGCAAACCATTTAGTAAAAGATGTCCCTGCCCATGGCCAGCAGGGATTGGAACTGGATGGTCTTTAAGGTTCCTTTCAACCCAAACCATTGTATGATTCTATGACTTATAAAACACAGACAGCCCTGCCAAATGGGTCAACCAACCTTCTAATGCACACCATTACTGCCCTATCCTGACACTATACCCCAGAAGCCATCAGCCTTCCTCCTGCCTCTGCAGCTCTTACCCTGAGAAAAGCAAACAAACAAACAAACAAACAAACAAAACCTCCCACACAACAGAAGTCTTACCCATGTCTTTTTCTGTCCGAAATTTATCTAGTTTGCTTTTTTTACTACATATGGATCGTACAAAAAGTCTTTACCAAAGGGCTAGGACTCCCTGGCTCCACTTTACAGTAGCAAGTTTGTTGAGGTATAACTCAGACTTCTGCTGTGCAAAGAACTGTCAAAAAACCCCTGCAGTGTTGTTAATAAAACCATCTACTGAGAAATGAAACTACTTTTAACCTGTGTTTTATTCCCTGAGTTCCAACTTTCTCACAGCCTTCTCCTATAATATCATCCGGCTTGTGGCTGAACAAAGGGCAAAAGCTGTCCTCACCTAAAAGCAGGAGGCAAGTGCTCCTGCAGTTCATGTGTGTTTCACAGTCATGAATTGTGGACAAGACAAAAACGTCAATAAAATAAGCTTAAATCTTCTCAGAGTCATTCTAGAGTAAGTCTTTGTCATGATGATAAAATGGCCCTGATTGCACAGTCAAAGAAACTGCGTTATATCATTCATAACAAAATGATAACAAGATTGGAAATCTTGGAAATAGCACGACAGCTACAATGAATCATTCTAATCATAAAAATTCTAAATTGTAAGAGTATCAGATGAGGGTGTTTCAGTGTGCTGCATGCACTGTAAATCCAGATGAAAGCTAAGGATACACTTCTTCCAATATATCCTCATTAGTGACAATACAAGGCAGGGACCAAAAAGAAAAACAACTGCAGAAAAAAAATACCCACAACAAAAAAACCCCACAAACACAAAACCAACCAACCAAACAAAAAGACATGGCCTGTAGCAATATTTGGTATTTGTAACACCAAAACTTTATGTTACAAAATCTCTAACATCCAAATTCTGTCAATGATTAGAAAGTCATCAACAGTTATGTTGTCCAACTGAACTTCTACTACAGGAAAAGCACTCCCAGAAATAAGTGTTTACTAAGGGCTGAGAGTCCTTTCTTTGTATTCTTTCATCTGACCCAAGGAAAAAAAATGTTTTAAGACCAAATGTGTAGCATGGCAGTCCATGCTGTTTGGAAAATCCTCATGTCTGAATTCCTGATGGGCAAGAGCTGAAATGTCTTGTCTTTCAGATGAACTCAAGGTTGATGGAGGGTGTTCGCTAGCAAAGAACAGAACATCACCAGTGTTCAGAATTTGGCAACAATCTGTGGAGCACAGTGAAAAGCCCAGTAATTTGGAGCATTTCAGCAGGTGTATTTCTAGGATTTATTCAGGGAAAGCTACTCATATGACCCCTGCAACACCCATGGAAGAATCCCAAATACAAGTATGAAAATACAGGATTTTACTTGTTTAAACTAGAATTGGTGAGGGAGAAGAATAAAGTTTTGTTTGAAAGGCTGATTTTTTTCTTCCCCCTAAAAAAAGAAAACTCACAGAAAACTCAGTAATTCCTCCCCATCTACCTCATTAAACACCTAGATCTTTCTCCAAATGCTTGCATGCAAAATATATACAAATCTCAAAACACAGAACCCAATTAATCTAGCATAGACGTAACTTTAAGGCTCTCTGCTCCTTAATATCTGATTATGTGAAAGTTTAAGCTGCTCTTCTGCCCTCAGAGGTAAACAGATCATCTTCTCTAAATGACAAAATGCACAGATTATTCATATCCATGTCTTTCCTGGTAATCACAAGTAATCAACAACAATAAGAACATTACAAAAGAGCAGGCTGGGCAGAGATGAAGTGCTGAAATTCAACCTCCCTGGGAAAAACAACAGCATATGCATAAGAAATGTTAATGTGTGATTATCTGATAGTTAGGGATATTTCCAAAACCTCTTTTCTCAGTTTTATGTGCTCTGTGCTCTTAGCCCTCTCCCTGGATCCAGTTCTCAGCCTATGTACACAGAATGAGTCCTCATGTCTCAGGCCTAGCACTAATGCAAACATATTGGAGATCACACCTCATCTCCCATTACCTTTTCAGCAAGGAGAAAGGTCATAAACCCATCCTTAGCAGTGCTGCAATGACTGCCAAGAGGTGAGCACATGCAGAGGCCACATCACCCTTCATGATCAATTCACTATCTGGGCTGCTACTTCTGAGCATGTCTAGAGGGACGTGTCTGATGAAACGTGTGCCAAAGTGTGATCTGTTCAGGTCTAGTAGGCAGTAAAAGCAAAGTGTATCATCTCTTGGCCCATGTACACTCTAGATAAGCTCAAGTGAAGCTCTTGGAAAGTTACTTTACAGATGTGGGTATAGATAGGTATGAGCAGAGGAGCAGTTACAGAATGACCATGAAGAAATATTGTCACATTCACTGCTTTTTTATGAACATGAATAGGTCGAGATGGTCCATTCATTGTGGATGTTTTCTGTATGAAAACATTATCAACCTCTACAGTATACCATATATACACAGATTAAAGAGGAACAAACATTGGATACTAGTCTCATATAATTAAGTATTTTCAATTCAGAAGCATTCAGATTTTAGACTATTTAGACAGTTTTCAGAACAGCTACCTGAGAAGTCCAAGGACACAGAGCTACCAATCTGGATGTCACAGCCAGCATGGATGTTATTTTGTCTTTTTAGACTTACAGATTAATAGATTAGTTTCTGTTACAGGCCAGGTAAAATACTACACATAACTTTCAGAGATCAAATGTCATGCTTTTCATTCTCATACATATTTTTCTTGTATTAATAATCTCGCATTACTATAGCCACAGAATCATTTCTTTTACCAGGTAACTAACACCAGCAGTATATTTTTCACAAGTTTTATAAAGTAGATTCTTGGCAGCAGCTGGAAATTCTGTTAATTTGAAAATGCCAAAACAGAGGCCAATGTTAGAGAGCATTGACAGGAAGGGAAAGTGGAGAGAAATGATCTACATAATGCCTCTAAGGCAGGTGGTCTGCTGCTCCAACAGCACTAACACATCTTTAATTACATCGATGTGGCTGCCTCTTCCTCCTAACAGCGCTCCTGCTCTCTCAAATAGCAGATTTTCTCCTTGTAACGTCTCATAAATCCATCAGCAGTAACTGATCTTGTGAGTATGCAGTGATACAACTGTGGAAAGGGTAGTTTTGCGAAAGTAATTTACAGATTGCATTTCCGTCTCTTACAGCCACCGTACTCACTACTCAGCCATATCCCATAAACCCAGTTAAATTCACAGAGCTTAGCAGAAAACAGGGAATAATTGTGAATCACATGTCCTGTGACATTAACAATATTAAACCACAAGAACTGTTTTTCATAAATTTATTACCCTTTCAATTCCAAGGCCGGGTAATAATTTGTAGGGCTTCCTGTTTGTAAGGCACAAGCAATCCAGGTCAGTCAGCTTCAAAGATGATCACAATTACAAAGCAGCAGAACATGGGAATGGTGAAAATAACATGCTTGCAACAGGATAAACACATAGCAGGTAAGAGAACAAAGCAAGTTTTTCCTGTTTTCATTTATTTTGTAACAAAACTAGAGTTTTGGAGCATAAGAGGTTTACATGCTCTGGTCAGCCACATGGAAAAGACTTAGGACAGGCTCACAGAACCCTGTACAGGAGTCTGTGAAGATGCATCACCTCACAATTGCCCACACCCTTCCTTGGCCAAGACATGGACCCTTTGAGTCTCTGCCAGAGGGCACGTAAGCCAGGCAGAGTCACAAACCATAGGAGGCCCTGCAAGTGCAGCTGTTCCCTGCCCTAGGGCACTGGGGCCAGAAATGCGAACATAGTGTGCTGTGCCTACATCCAGCTGTGAATCTGTCCCATCTGCACATCCTGTAAAATTTTCCACTTCAGAAGAAGAGCAGATTTTAAAGTACTATCAAGAATGTTCATATAAATAACCCTTCTATAAACAGATTTTCTGCAATTTTATATCACCTGTAGCTTGTAGCTGGAGCATTACCATAGTCACAGAACTACTATTCTGCAGGTCTGCTGTATGATGGAGTTGCTGGACACACGGGCGCTATTGTAAAGTGATGTTCTATAACTCATCTGCATTGCCAATAAATCCCAAACATTCTTAAATAGCTGCAGAATAAGGAATACTGTGACTTTTCATCTCTGAATATCTAGCTAAGCTCCAATGTTCAATTTATATTGCAGATAAATCTGTTTTCCGAAGAAACCAAGTAGACAAACTCAGAACAGACCTCTTCCTGGTACACAACTGCGATACCCAATGCTGTCACTTGATGTCTCTGTGCTGAAGAAAATCCCTCTCAGGCCTGGTCTGCTGCCACAAGGCGGCAAAAAGAGCAGTGGGGAAGTTAATTTGGTTTTCTGCACTGTATCTCTTCAGCATCCATCTCTCTTTAAGATAGACTTCTTCTCTGCAGTATGATACAGATGGCATCAATTGCGAGACAGATAGAGAAGAGCAAAAGTGTTGAAGACATGCAAAAATGTTAAAGACATACAAAAATATGCAAGATGACCTTGCAACTAATAACCAGTAAGATATAGAGTCACTAATAAGCTGGCAGTGAAGAGAAAACTAGTACACATGTAATAGAAAGCTGAAATGTTAAACATTAATCTATTCAAACACTGGCCATTCATCCTTAGGAAGTTGTGTTGGAGAACAAATAAGGAGAACTTAAGCACAAAAACACCTGCTTATTTCAGAGCTATCTGTTTAAAAAGTAGGTCGAATACATTTTCAAGTGCAATTCTAAAGTGCTTGAAATGACTTTGGTATATGAGAAACCCTTTGCCTTTCTTTCTGATGAACTACTCTCGCTTAGAGAACTTTTTAGTTAGAAACAAGAATTACTGGAGCTCTTCTGTGGTTATGCAGGAAACTGAGGCCCTTGTCCTCAATGATCTTCATCAACAGACTCACAAGCTTCTGGCACGCTGATCCTTACAAGCATTTAGGAAATTTGGGGCCACTATAGGTCGCCCCACAAAACCACTGTCCTCCAGTGATTTCCTAGCTATTCCTTCCTTGCTCCTCCCTGCATCTTGCAGAAGGCAGTGAGCACATCTTTTCATCACTACTAAATCTGTCTGGAGGTGGAAAGCCAAGTTAAAACCCTAAAGTTAAAAACCTAATTAGCAACTTCAAATTCCTCTTGCCAAGTACATGCTGCTCAGATGGGTTGGAAAGTGCAATGTGAGCTTGTCTGAAGTGCAGACAGTAAACTATGTCGCTGAAATGAAATTAAATATATCCGTTATGGGCTTGATCTTTGATTTTATTTTCAGATAACATGGAACAGTACTCAAATCTAAAGTCTAAATATACCACTTTGTCCTTTAAATTTTAATAAGGCTGTAAAATCTAGATCATAACTTTAGAGCGTAACAGCAGAGAAATAAAATCATCTATCACCTGTGATTTATTTTAATACAGGTTGCATTCCTAATTGTTTTCTGCCATTTTAAGCAATTTGCCATTCACCGAGCTTCAACAAATGAGATCTTTGAAAACACAGCTGTTAAGAGAGATTAATAACAGTTTCTCACCTCTTATCCCAGGGGCCCAAGATATTCTCCAATTATCACTATTCTTCTCAACATCCTCTTCACGCAGAAATAAAGAAAAGGGCATGAGGATATGGAAGCCATAAGCAGTTTTCAGTTGTGAAGATATGGCAAGATAGGCAATAATGTTTTGCTGCAAATCAGAACCTATTTAGTGTAGTGAAATTATTTTGGCTACTTGTTGTAAATCAAGACAAGGTTGTCACCCTTCTTGGATCAAGGTTAATCTACTCATAACCATTAAATTCACACACATGCATTATCAAGGATCTATTTTACAGCTTCTCACTCCAATAATCTGAAGCATTACCAGTAGAACAGGGAGCAGCGTGACATTTCATATCGCTGATGTGGAAAAGCAAGAAAGGGTTTGGAACATTATCTCTGGCTTTCATGCTATGTTTTTAGCTGTACAGCAATAAGATCAGTAGGAATCTGTTAGCAATATACAGCAAGGAAAAGCTACAATCACACGAAAACACGTAGGAAGACTGGCACATTATTGCTTTTTTTTCCCCAGGAAATGATGGAGAATATTTCTATACAGCAACATAAGTGTTAGCCTATATCCTCAAAAAGCATAGGTAAAAGATGACCAATCCAAGCCTCAGCATTCCCAAATGTTGGAAATGTGTGAATGCTGAAGCCCAGGCTATAGCCCTTTGCTACGAAGCTATAATTTTATATAATTTATTAGACTTTGCTGTACTAAGTGACAGTATCTAACTAAAAGACACCAATTTTTCCATTGAATAATCCTGAACCAAAGAAGAATATCAGTACCCTATTCTACTGTTTATATTTCCAGGAATCACATAAAAAAACCACCTAGCAGTAGAAGAAAACTTATGTTTCAATAAGACTACTATGTAGCTTTGCAAACAGAGCAAATCAATAGTGGTTTTACATCACCTGAAGATTTGTATCACCTGAAGATACAAATACAGGTAAAACCAAATACTTTTCTTGTCACCTAGAGCAAGGGGCAGCTGGCTGGAACTGCTCAGCACCACTCTTCCTCTGTGATAATGTGTTAGAATACACCTTATTTGCTGAAAACATTCTGGGAAGTTTGTGAGAACACTGTAAACTTGTGCCAGCTCAAAAGTCTAAGGAAGGCAAATGATAAACAGAAGATAAATACTAACTTGAATACTGTTTCCTCCACAAAAAGAGTTGCTTTAAGGGGTATTAAATATAGGCTAAATGCACTTAGTGACCCGCTAGCATCTGCTGCTGAAAACAGCTGGATTTGAAATGTTAAGCCTGAGCTTTGATTAACTATCCAGTAATCTACAAGGGCAGCTCTAAGACACAGAACAGATTTATCTTTAAAAGGAAAAAGCAAAACATTTCATTAGCTTTTGAAAAAAGTTAATTGGAGAGGCAGCAAATACACAGTTGAATTAACAGAGAGATGAGGCACCAACATAATTCTTTTTTTGCATCAGGAGTAAACAATGTAAATTTTACATTAATTGCTGTACTTTAATGTGACCAAAGGTATTTTTGGTGCCCAACATTAAACTCACAGCAGTGGCACGTTTAGCATATGCAGTGCATTAATGAATGGAAAGCCAAAGCTGACATTTAACAAAACCTCCCAGGATCCTTCCTGCATGAAATGGCTTTTCTGATTACATGAATGCTCCCTAGGAGTGCTCACGTGGATGAGGAATGCACAAACAAGGAATGGATTCACAGCACCAGACACTCAAAAACTCATACGTGCCATTCACAAACAACCCAGCTTAAAATAAGCTACAAGAAATTTCAGTGAATTAGAAGTTCATTGAGTTCATCCATTGACATACGCTTTCCAAAGTGGCATTTTCATAGATTAAAGCAGTGCCAGCCTTGGTGTATTACAAAAGGTGTGATTTTCTGGCAGAGAAGTCACACATTTTTGCTAAGGAAGGTGGCTGAGGCTGCTTATGAAGACTCTGTGCTTTACATGGGGTGAAGGTTAAGCTTCTTAAATTCACATAGAAAAAGAGCAGCATATTTAAACATCCCACATAGTGCCTCACCTCACACAGTTAAAGGACCAGAATTTTCCTCAGGGGTATCTGGTGAACGTGAGGAGCCCCAGGAGAGCTGAGGGAGGGCAAGTGTTGCACCCAAGACAGAGCACACAATTGCAGCACAGCAGGCAGCTCCAGCTCACAAGGAGGCTCTGTCTCTGCTTCTCTCCCTTATTGCAGAAGACAATAAATTAATGAGATTTGGAACTGCAGTTTTAGCCAGACTCTAACACAACATCTGAAAGAACGAAACCTATATAGAAACACAGAACCCACATAACTGGTTTCCTTTATGTGGTCACTTTTCTGAACTCCACAAAGGGCATCTCCCTGCTAAGATGTCCTGCTGTTTTCAAACTAGAAAAGATTGGCATTGGCTTTGAAAGACTCCCTCAGGTGCTTTTCCTACATGCACAACTTTGCAATGCAAAGTTTCACCAACGTGCATTCACCACGATGCCAGTTGTGTGCTTATGGCTCAGTGCTAATCTGCTCATACATCCTTCAGAGAAGCAGTGCAATAAAAACCATCCACTATTTCGTGCAACAATGTAGTTGGGAGAAACACCATCAGATCTGTACAGGCAATGTGGTAATGTCTACTCTGCTCTTGTACAGACTGAATCTCAAAAAATTGGTGGTCCTTCCACCCACAGCCCTACTGAGTGACTAACTGGGCTAAGTGGATTGCTGCACTATTGGATTAAAATCCAAACTGACAAGTTTGTGGAGCTTCCCTACCAATAACATTTATCTTGTAAATGAAGGGAGCATCTACTCAAACTGCGCTCCCAGGTCAGGAAGGGAGCAGTGTCTAAATACAAATATAGGTAAAGACAAATACTTCTCTTGCCACCTTGAACAAGAGGCAGCTGGCTGGAACTACTCAGCATCAAGTCAGTTAACATGAAGAGAAGCCTTGCTGACAAAGCATTAAGAATGGCCATTTTCTCTGCCAAGATTTAACTTTAAGTGGATCCAAGTGTAGCCTGAAGTAATCTGCAGTATAAATGTACAACACTGATGAAGCTGTGGCAGGGACAATAATAGCAAGCTTTTCAGCCAGAAGGAAAGGACACAGCTGCATAATCAGATGCCAGTAAGAACAACAGAGTGCTGATCATGACATGGTCATTACAGGCCAATCAGATGTCCAAGAAGCATGGAAAATACTTCATAAAACAAAATATGCTATCAAAAAAGCCCGAATCATATTTGCAGTATATCCCCATTTTATTTAACCTGCATGAAGCCTTCTAAGTTGCATTTAAGTGCACCCTAACCTCTTTCAGAAACTAAGAGAATTTTAACCTTCCTTTCTGAAACAGGCAAAGGCAGCTAAGATCTTCAGCATACTGAACATCCCCCTTATTTCCACAGCTCTACACCAACTCTTTCAATCAACTAAGCATACCTACAACAGTCCTAATCATTACTGCATATTCAGAGTCACAATGTGTTAATCCCAAGATTTGTAGGTAATATAGTTTGAGATAAGTAAAGTAATTCAAAAGACTAAAATACCTGTGAGTTTTAAATACCATTATTCATCAACACTATCTTAATTTTACAGGGCACATATGTATGCATTGAAAAATCCCTTTGCTCCTGGGAAGGACTGCAACCTGCTTTAAAATTACTGCATAGTGGATTATCTTAATCTTTCCTCAGAGTGTTGGAATTGCTCTATAAATTTCTTGAGTTATCTTGCAAATTAATTCAGACCTGCAAATATAGCAGGTCTACGTACGCGCTCCATTTAATTATACTTAAGGAAAAGGAGCAGCAGTTGAGGACAGAACACTGCTGTTCTGCCAGGGTAGTGCTCACCATCATTGGGAACGAAGTAAATGCACCATGGATGCCAGGAGACTGGGAATCTGACTATTTTAACACACCCCTGCAAACCCACTGGTAAGAGAGCTGGAAGTGAAATAGCAGTTACATATATTCCAATGTTGGTCTCTAGATATTTCTAAGTCTTGGAATAACACATGGAGATAAGGTAAATGCTGTTATGTACCCAAATGGCATGTCTTACCTTTTGGAGACTGAGAAAAAAACCACATGACTAAAAGCTAATCAGCAGCTTGGCATTGGGTCATCAGCTATAAGCATGATTGATATTACACTGGTTCCTATAATAGAGCTATTGGCACCTTAGGAGCAAATTGTCTTTTCTGATGCAACTTTCAAGGCCACCTTTGTGGAACGCCAGAAGTTTTAATTGAAGAAAACTTCTGTCAAAGCCTTCTGCCTCAGTGGGGTTCTGAGCCTTCAGCCTGACCCGTAGGCTGTCTCCATTTCCATGCTACACAGACATTTCAATCATCCACATTTATCTCTCATGCAGTCCATCTGCTGACAAGTCAACCATTGATATCAGTGATGCTTTAATTTTTTTTCTCTATCTGATCTTAGATTTGTGGGTTTGTCCACTGAAGAGCTTTTAAAAAGTTGCTTTCTAGATCTCATTTCTCTTTCAAATCAGCTTTTTAAAGTGACCTCTTTATGACCTGCTATAGCTTTTTATAAGTACAGAGCTATTTATTTAGCCTCATTAACAGACACAGAGGCTGAATCAGTCCTAGCCCTAGTCCTAGTCCTTCCAAAACCCTCCCGAGCAAACAAGCTCTGACCTCATCAGGCAGGGATGTGGCTTCCCCTGAATCATGCACAGGATTTCTCAGCATCAGACGCAACACAGCTACCAGTTTACTCCAGAGCAATGACTACCAAAACATGTATTGTAGCACCTACAGAGGGGCACAAAAGCCATCTCAAGTGCAGAGGCACCAACCATAAGATCACTTGGACACTGACATGCAGAATGATCCCTTTGCAAGCCCCCACACCAAACACGAGACACTATTTGTAGCCGAAAGCTGAAGCGCTCTCATGAAGCTTTTGGCTTAATTAACTATTGTGGTTTTAGCTACATCTAGTGACTATTGTGAAAACTTAATACCAATTAAAATACTTAAGTGATTAAGAAGACCATCAAAAATCCCAACAAAAGCAGATGACTAACCTCATTCCATGTGTTCAGTCTTTTTGGTTGGTTACTCTACCAAAGCTTGCCTTTTACGAGAATCTACGATTTTGTTTGGTTTGCAGTCCTAAAGCCACAAACTCGCAGTAGTTCCCATTCCTTGTGCATGCTCCCTCCCCAGTGGAAAAACAGCCCAGCAGTGAACTTGGGCCTGAAATGTGAAAACACAGCAAGACATTCTGGAAAGGCAGTTTCTCCATGGTGAGCAGTATAATCTCAAAAGTGTAAAATTCAGAACACAATCTGTCCCCAGTCACAATAGCTCATTATTTGTTCAGTTTTTCTCCTGAGGCTGATTTTTGTTCTCCTGTTCCATCAGCCAAATTCCTACAGCTTTTTTGCGAACAATCAAGTAATTTTGTTCCTATAATATTAAAAAAAAAAAAGAAAACCAATCCAGGTGAATGCTATTTTCCCAAAGAGTAATTCCGGGGAGGGGTGAGGGATATAGGCAGGGCGAAGATTGTCTTGTATTGTATATGGACAGCACAGTTGAACTACGTTCTGCTGGATCAGGAGCAACCTTTGTTGCATCTTCCTCTCTGCCTTTTAATTCACATATTTATTTTCTTCTTCAATAGCTTTGTTCAAGATATATGTTTTCACAGTCTCAGCATTTACATCAGACCATTTCAGCAACTCGCCATACTACCAGAGGCTGAACAATTTACATTTCCAAGTATCTTGTCACTGCTTCATAATGCATTTACACTAATTCCAGACACCAGTCATCACATCCATAAAGAAATCTCTTTAAAGAGCTATTTCAATTGAAAAACATAATTTGAAGCTTTGAAGGACCACAAAGAGCCTCAAGAAAATAGCTTCTGCAAATTTTCTTCCACAATCTTTCAAAAGAAAAAGCAGTTGCTTCTGCAACTCAGAGTTCAATCTCAAGGAGAAAGTAATGTATGTTATTATCCCAGGCAAAATAATTTTAGAAAAACAAGTGCTGAGACATTTCCAGCTGCTGAGGTACGAAACTACTTGAAAATAAAATGTTAAGTCAGTTTAAATGATAGCTCCTAGTACAATATGTATGACCCAGCATTTGCTGAGCTAACAGTATACAGACAGATTCATAAGTTGGTCAACATTTGCCTGATTCAGCATATTATCCAACAATCAATACCTCCCTTTATGATATTCCAGCAATCCAAAAATGGTATTTGAATGCTACCTATTTCTATGCATTGCCAAATCTGACCTCATTGCACATAATCACTGCACATAAATCGCTGCTTTTTAGGCCAGGTGCTCTTTTCTGTGGATAATACAGGTCAATCTCTTATCATCACAGAATCTTTTAGGTTGGAAAATACCTTTAAGATCATCAAGTCCAGCTTTTAGCCTAACACTGCGCCCAAGTGAGAACAAGAGTCTATAAGACACTCCTTATTTTCCTTCACCAGCCACAGACAGATCACTCTCTGTAATACAGTTATATAATGCTGCACATTATTGTTGCTGCTACTATCTTCCAAATGTAAAATGGTTGGGCTTGGTTATGCTGTAAGCCTTGAACTTGCAAACAGTGAAGAACAAGTGTTCCTTCCTCACAGACAAATGTAGATGTATTATATGAAACAGAATTAACATAAATAAAGCAAGTAAAGTACTAGAAATATAACCCAGTCCTCCTATTCACAATAATTAAACATATATAAAAATACATACACACACAGAGTATCTATGAGCATGTATTATCAGATAATATGGGAACTCCAACTGCATAGCAATGCAAGTACAATTTAGGATAGGTCAGACAGAAGCTTTCTTAATGATGATCATAGAAGAGAGAACATTCAGACAGCATCTTCCCCTCTACTCCCTCTGTTCTCTGCTCTCTGAGTCCCAATGCACATACTCTCAGAAAAAAAAGGAAAGAAATGAAGAAAAAACAATCATTTCAGTATTAACAAAGTCAGGTGTCCACCCCTGGGAAGGATGGACTCCTTAAGTAGCTTGCTAACTGCCACAGTTCTAAGGAATGAAATAACATGGCAACATGGAGGCAACATGGTGGAACCCATTGGAGAAAGACAACTAGTACTATGTTAGCTTCAAAGCTGGGTATAGAAATCAATCAAAGACTGTTACAGCTTTTAGCCAAAAGCAATGTGCTTTTAGTAAACATATCTTCTTAGCCAGACTTCTCATTTTGAATAGAAATAACTTTACCACCACAGTAAATACGTACAAATATATACATGTACATGCACACACACACATAAACATTCAGATATATCTGGTGTCAGGAAATACCTACTCAAATACATAGTTATCCTGATGTATGGTTTAAGAGATTCAGGACTTTCATTTTGCAGTTTTCACAGTAACTTTTAATTAAAAAAATTACTTAGTAAATATTCCACCAAGCAATTCAAGAACAACAGCTCAACATGTCCACACTGGACACTTGGAAATCATAGAACGGTTTGAGTTGGAAGGGACTTTATTTCCCATAGAGAAATGTGAACTTCACACCTGAAATCTGTAGCAAGAGGCTACTCCTACCTATTTCTGAAAATCACAATAGGTTTCTTGTATTGCAGGGGATGTTACCAGGGTATATTCCTTTAACTAGAGATTTACTGCAGCAGCTTTCACAGTTGCAAACACCTGAGCATCCTAAGACAGCTGGAGAACAACTTTCAACAGGCCTGTGAAACAAGAGTGACACAAACCAACTAAAGATTTTTCAGGTGTTTAGGTCTGTTAACTGCAAAGATATAATCAGTTAATTCCTGATGAACTAAATGATTATACAATTGCCTTAAGTGGTGCTGATCATCTTCAGGTATCAAAATGTTTTTCAGAAAACGCTGGTATGATCCTTTCATTTCACAGTGAGAAAACAAGGTATGTGCAAATTAACCACAGCTACCCCACTAAGGTAATAGCCAAGTCAAAACCCCCAAAACTTCTTTAAACTCCAGTCCTAAGCTTTACATATGAAAACCCAAGGATTATTTGAAATACAGTTTTGATGAAGCCTACATCAATTTCTGAGACCATTAAATACTAGTAGCAAAACCAACAGCATGGGCATCGGAGCTTGTGTTCCCTGCCCTTGGACAGTTATTTGATTCATATATTAAGACATATAGTAGCATATTTTTTGTAAACTTTCTCTTTGTTGTGCAGACTTTGGAATTGATTTGGGAGGAATTTGTGCCTTGCAGCAGCATTACATGCCAGACTACAATAACATCAAGTAAGCGTGCTCTACTGAGCTTCCTCTAAGATTCAGTATTTTTTTTATATCTGCCTCAAAAATAAGTATTATTTTCCAAGCATTACAACTCTTCCATAAGTGTTTTGCTACTTGTCTGTTCTACCATTCCTAAACCCAGCATTTATATGTGACTTCACATTTGTTGTCCTTTTTGTATATTGGACCATAGATGATAAAAAACTGATTTGAAACTAAGAAGTATCTGAATCCTTCTTGAACCTATAGATGACAGAATCAAAATAAAATCCACATTTCCAATTCATGCTTCTCAAAGCAAATGTTTCAAGTGTCCAGCTGGAGCAGGAAGAAACAGATCAGAAGCAAGGTTGCAAAATAAATCTTAGGTCCAACCAGGAGACAGGACCAGATGCAGCATGCCTGGTGGGGATTTGCCCAGGGCTGACCTGAAACTGGATTCCTGGACCTCTAAGTAGGGGTGTGGTGGAGGCTCCAGGTGAGGCTAATTAGGGTCCTTAAGAGCTTTTGGTGCCCACAGAGCCCTGATACCCACTTTATGGAATCATCATCTGCATGAATTGCGATTTAGCATTGTCTCTTTTTAGAAACTCATTTTAAAGGTGTAATTTTTTTTTTCTTCCCAGAGAGTGCAGATGCCTGCTTGGAGCTGTGTGGGGACCCTACAGAGTATGTCTCTTCACCTGCCTTGAAGCTCAAAGTGATCAACAACACCATCTGCTCTGAGAAAACTTAGCCTAGTCATTTATCCTAACAAAAAGAAGAATGAGAAATACACGGTTTGTCCTATCATTCACCATTTATACCCATCAAATAAATGAGGAAAACAAAAGATAACCTTTAAAAGTTATGCATACTGAATTTGGCACTGTGGGAAATTCATACTTGATGTGTGCTGGAGGGTGGAGAGCTGGAATTCTTCATCCATTTGTATACAGTCCCGTAGGCTGTATTAACCCTGATTCCATCCAATTCGCAAAAATGATCTGTCAGAAGCTAAGAGGTACCATCAAATTAAACATAAAATTTGACCTTTCAGGAGATAAATGGAAATTTTTGACCTGCAGAAGCTTACAGGAAATTTAAGAATTTGGAGGGTTTTTTCCTTTTATGCATCAGATCACATAATCTCATGAAGAATATTTGAGTCATTCTTGAAATCCATTGTGTGCTATTTGCTGGACAAAAGATGAAACAATTTTTTTCTTTAAATTTTAAATCACATCCATTTTTAAAGACAGATCTTTTCACTTCCTTTGGCAGAGGAGTGAAACACACATTGACAGACAGTGAGGGCTTCAATGTGGTTTCAAATATATCATTTCATAACACGAAGTTAACTACAGCAGGCTTAGCATGGTGCCAGACCATCCACAGAGCACCTAGAAAAGCCTCTTCCCACCTCCCTAAACCCCCACCGAGTTCAGCAGCAACTTGTTTATCTGCCTGTGTGGCTTCTGGAGAGGTTTATCATCTCAGCAATCCAATTACTTTGAATGATTTTTAATCTTTTCCGGATTAGATCTTTTCCAATAGTTCACCTTTCTGAAGCAGAAAAGCACTGGCTGGCAGTTTGTTGCCTGCCATTTTAATTGCAGAATTTGTGTAAGACTCTTGCCTGTCAGCATTAAGGTCCAAGCCTTTGACCACCCCAGCAGCATCAAGGGACTTTCTTTCAAAAAACAGCAGAAGGGCTGCCTCAAGACCTGTGTACCAGGGCTCAGCAGCAGTCTGATGTTTGCCTTCACATTAGTAAGGGTTCAGGAGAAAAAAAAACAGTGCTGGAGAAATGCAAGTAGGGAAGGAACTTTAAAGCACTGCTGCAACAACTGTTAAAATCATCAAAATTATCTCAAGGTGGTTTTGTTCTGAGTAGGTATGAGAAGTGGCACTGGCTTTAGGACCTGTTATGGGTATAGGTGGGGGTCTCAATATTTTCTTGTAAGCCTCCTGCTGACCTATCAGCCATATCTACACACTTTCCTATGGCTGGTACAAATGCAGCTGAGGAGGAGCTTCCATTCACAGGAGCAGATTGGCACACCACCCTCTGAATGATGTTAGACTTCCCAACTTAATCTCTTCAGTGAGATCCACACTGGAGAGGGCTGAAGGATACCAAGTCTGCCTGTAAAAAGATGCATGCCCTGAAGACAACAGGCGGTTAAAGTACTCTGGGGAGCACTGGTCCTTTGAAAGTAAAAGTGTACTTTGAAATGGCTCTTCCTTTGCAGGGGATAAAAGTAGGCTCCTTGCCTCCCAAAGGTCTCCTTCACACAATGTTTCACATGATCGTGTCTGTGCCTTTCTCACTAATTGGGTTGAAATAAATTTATAGATGATCTGGTTTTCTATAGGCTCTAGCAATGACCTCTTAACTCTACTGGCCAAACAGAATAAAGACACAAGAAAAAAACCCTGTACCCAGGATATCAATACAGAAACCTCAGGAACATTCATTTGCCCTGGCAGAAAAAACATTGCTTAGTGTCCCTATGTAGTACATAGGGGGAAAATGTCATCATTTTTCCCTGTATTTATCTTTGGCTAAAGGCTGTGTCAGTTTCAACAGGGAACTGCAGACCTGGAATATGCAACTAGCTCTAAAAGCCACAAAAGGTAGAAAATAGTACTGTAGAAACCTCCAGTGATAATGTAACGTTTCAGATACCGGATAGAAAAAAATATGACAATTATTTGAGAGAGGGTTAGTAATCCTGAAAGGGAAATGAGCCTTTAGAAATCTTCTGAATGATTCTCAAATATTCAGACTGTCACCCTTTTCTCTTCAAAATGAACTCCCTACAGCAAAATTACATAAATCAGAGTACTGGGAAAATGTGATTTTTTTATATAGTTGAAAGTGTCTTTACAGGTGTGCTTCCTGGTGTCTAATGACACCAAATTAGTTAATAAACAATTTTATTTGAAAAGGTCAGCTGGGATTACGTTAAATATTTCTTCCAGAAAACCTTTGGGCTTAAAATTTCAAGCTCATTTAAATAAAAATCTACTCAGAATAATACTGAATCTGAGTAGCTTCAAATGAAGCTACCGTTAGGTATTTTTTTCTCTTGGGTTAAAATTTATCTCAGGTATGTGCAGAAAAAAACAGCTATACATATAATACCTGCCAGAAGGCTTTCACAGAATATTAAACTCTTTCTCAGATTGTTATTGAACTCCAAAAGCCTTTTAAACCTCAAATAACTAGTCAAAAGATTTATTACCTTTTAACAAAGCACCAAAACAATGCCTCAGGCGGTAGAATGGGACATGAGCTTTAAATACTTCATCTCTTGCTACAGGAAGAAGCTGAGGACCTGGAATAGATAGGACCTGTCTCTGCAATTGTTTTTAAGATATACAGCATCCAACTTCTACTTAGACCTCCAAAGAAGTCTGCAGGTTTTCAGAAGGATATGTTTCCTACTGAGACACTTCAATTAAAAAGCTACTTCATTTCCAAAAGTATTCTGCAGCTCATAGCACCCACGGAAAGAGAAGATGCACTAAGTGTATCTTTGAGTAAGATCCAAAATAAACAAGATCATCTCTGAAAATCCAAAGAAGCAACTAGCCTGACTGAGATATAGGACATACTAATATCCTTTTAGACATTTCTAAAGATGATGGCTTATATATGTGGGATATGAGTAAATCAGTTCTTGAGGAAGAGGCCAAATGCAGACTTCATATCTGGATCAGAGATAATACCATAAAGAATTTGAAGCAGGACCATTAAAAGTTATACTGGTGCTGCTAAGAAACATTCAATAGTCTCATACAAAACATACGAACTCTACATCATAAAATTTCTTCACTAACAGGCCAGGAAAGCATTTGTCATAAATTATTTGTATATATGTAATGTAGCCCAGGAACAGCGTTACAGATGATAATCCTAAAATCTAAAATCTCTTTCTCTATGTGAGCTACATATGATTTCATGTTATATTCTTAGAGCAATGCTCAGAAATAAAGAAAAGCTGTTTGCCTTTCGCAATTGTAAACTTTGCCCAATAAGTATTCTTCTGTAAAATGGGCAAAAAGGCAGAAACAGAAGAAATTTCCAGTTTCCATGTAAAATCCCCAGTTTGAAAAGGCATTCTTTGAAATTCCAAGTAATTGCAGTAACATTTGGTAGAGGCTGATATCAAAACAGAACGTTTCAACTGGCTAAACTGACCTTTATCTCCAATCTGCAAAAACTTTCCAAGCACTGATCTTCTCCCTTGCTGAGGACATATATTGCTGTGCACTGCCACTGCCCACAGCTGGCATGTTAGCATCCCCCAAGCTATGAGTATGTTCAGGCAGGATTAGGGGAGAAAAGCAGTTAACATTTGCCTTTCAGTAGGCCTTCTGCTCAAGAGAAGGGTTTGTGGTAACAGGCATTTGCTGTAGGGAAGACCAAACTTAAAAAACCCACAAAGCCTAACAAACACATCCAAAAGAAGAGGAGAAGAAAAAAAAGAGTAATATTTAAAAATTAAACAAAACTTTGAATATTGGTGGTGGGTGTAGTCATTCATGTCATGCTACTGTGGCATCAAAATTTGTGCACAGCCACTGGGCTGGTCCTTGCTTCCTGAACTGCCCCAAATACTGTCACTTTTGCTTTAGATAAGGTGGGCTTCTCCAGTAAGAGATGATAAGTGCCAGCAAGGAATGTAAACTTCTTATAGCTACTTCTACATGTTCCATAAACCATAGCTGAGGGCAGAAAAGTGCTTCTCACAGAAGATTTCCATGCTAAGCTGAGCTGAGCAAAATAAACACCATTTTCTTACACCATCATGAAATGGTAAACAGGGTTGCAGAAAATGGGAAATGCACAATGGAAAAGAATTAAAAAGATTTTAACGAGAGACTTGGAAGAAAGTTTCTGATTGTCCCTAGGTCACCTTGGACATTAAGTAAGCTCTACAGAGCTCTGCTAAACCTTGTGTAATGAGGCTGTGAGATCTGCCTTAAGAAACCTGTGCAGCTCTGAAAGGAAAAGACCTTTCAGATGAAAGAACCGTATTTGCTGTTCCAACGGTGCTGACAGACATCTTTGTGGAGTGTCACTACAGTCACTGACAGCCAGCTCTGCTGTTGCTTCTGATGCCTGTTTGCAAGCTGAGAAATGTTGCTCTCAGTAAGGAAGCAGAAAAAGGTTAGCAAGAAGAAAGTTAACATGATGATATAATCCATTAATGAAGTCAAACACTTCTGCACTTTCTCTTTTCCAGGACTTTTCCAAGGCCCAAGACACCACTAGAACACTGCACATGGTGGGTTTACCCCTGTGTGTATTTTTTTGCCAAACTCCATCCAAAAATCACTTTCCTCAATACATATTAGGCAAGGTTTACAATCACAAGACAGAGAGTTTTTCTTTATTCTGATCCAAAGAAGACCCAACATATTAGAAAAATATACGAACTCTTTATGCAAGCAAATTTAGTGTCCTCATTAACACACCCTTATGTTTAGTCAAGTCCCTGTACCAAATGTCTGGTTGGAATACTGAGCAGAAATACACATGGTTGTAACCCATATGTGCTGCTACCTATTGTTTGTTTTTCCAGAAAATCACAGGGTACTTTTGTCACATTTCACCAACCGGTTTCTATTAGCAACCTTTGTAAAACTCCAGCTATACTTCATGCAAAGCTTTTGTAAGTCCCGTAGGATTAATTACCTCACTCAGAGTCCAATTGATTCAGCAATTAGGAAAAATTAGGCAGTAGCTGGTGAGTTTGCTGTTTTGAAATGAAAGGCAAGAGTCCTTAGGTCTGTTTCCAGGCTAAACACTAGTTTTAGAAATTCATTATGTGACAGTCTCTAAACAAGTCCTTTGCATCGCAATCTTTTGCATAATTCAGCCTCCAAATAACTTCCGTGGTCAAAATATGAGCATCCTAATGAAAAAAAGAAAACAACAACAAACAATCAAGAAGGTAAATTGTTTACATGTCATTTTTTAGCATCAGCTTTTCTTTCACAGCCTCAGTTCATCAAAGTGGCAACACTGGTGTCAGAAAATGCACTGTCACACTGTGTTCTAGATGGTGACACGGTTGGGGAAAGCACTGGAACCATCAATAGAAGCTATCAAGGAGAAAGCTTATCTTAAGCAGAAATCCAACATCAGAGTCATGCTCTCTCTGAAAAATAATGGGAACTTCGGCTCCACAAGCCACTCAGAGCCCTGTTCCCAGGAAGAAGAGACGTATAGGCTGCAAAGCCACTGGGCTGGGCAGTGCTGGGACAACAGCAGTCCTAGCTGTGGACAGACAGACAACTGCCTCTGCCACAGGACAGCCTGGCTGCCCCAGGGAGCTGCTCCTTCACCAGAAGTCACAAGAAAATACAGGTTTTGAAGGCAGTCTTTGAGACTTCTCACACAGCATCTGCAGCTGGGAAATCCTCATGCATGTACCCCATGGTTTTAGAGTACTTTCGCTGTCGCTGCAGCACATTTGGCTCTAGACACAGCTTTTAAGTTTCACTCTGCCCGTTTGGCTGTGAGGGTAGCTGTCAGGACCAGTGGTTTCACTGTTCAACAATTTCTATTCAACAATTACAAAGCACTTCCTTGCACAGCACATGCAGATCACAGCATTTCACAGTGTTATTAGTATTCTCTGAGGAACAGCTTGACACATATAGCACAACTACTTGGAGCACGGTGGATGAACAACTGCTGTATAGAAGCTATGGCCGGAGCACGAACTGCAGTTCTTGGGGGCTGTATTTATCAGGGCTCCCATGTCAACTTGCCTTGAGTCAATGGGGACAGACTGTTCTGCAGCAGCTGAGGTTCTGGCCTAAAGGAATGTAAATATTTGGATATCATGTTGCTTGATTAACTCATTAAATTAATGTGAGATGGCTAAATAAAGTCTTAAAGAGACCATGTCTGTTCTTAATGTAAAGCTTGCAAGATCTTCCCTTAGTGTACTAGCTTGTCTGAAGGAAAATTTAAAGTTTATGTGATCCATTTTAGGGATCTTTTAGACGTGATTCTGATATACACTATAAGTTTACTTTGTCTCTCTCTGTACTTACTATATTTACACTTCTTGTGACAGAATTCAACAAGTGGATTGTGTCTGATTTCCTCGTTTTTCATTTGTTTGCACACTTTCAGAATACTAAAAAATCCTTTATGGGTTTTCATGTATTATATTGACTGTTAAAAATAAAGCCAAGCAAAGTTTTTGCTGTGAAATTCTTAATGCTGTCTGCCCTGGCTTTCACAAGGGTTTCTGGAAAAAAAAAAAAGTCACATTAGTGGCTCTTTTACACTGGACATATATCACATTAACACATTCATTTCCTTATCTCCTTCTTCTAGAGATAAGTGACCACTAGCTCAGGAAAGCTGAGTCTTGTGAGTGTGCCCTGTAGGCCACATATTTCAGGTTTTCTGCAAATCATCTGTGCTCTTCCTAACCTTCTACATCCTCCTGCAGTCTCATCAGCTAGGGACTACATAAAGTGCCCCAACTATGCACCTCGGAAAATATCAGTGAATGTGAAAAAGTGCAGAAGAGGACAGAGGATTTGGTATGTGTTTCCTTCTGGAGAACTGGGAAGCAAGAGAACTGCACCCAGGGCTGTGAGTGTTCAGATCAACGAGGAGGCACCATTAGCAAAGGACACCAAGTCCTTAAGGATTCATTGCCACTTTTCTGCTCTGAGTAATTCCCTGAAAGGACAAGGAAAGCTGTCAGGGCTTCTCTGATTTACAGATATTCAACGTTTGACCCTCCTTCTGCAGGAGCTGCCACAGTTGCCGTCCTGAAGACAATAGCCAGGGAAAGATCCACAGAGAAAGGTCCCTGGAGAAGTAGAGTTCATCTGCCTTCCTCCCCCTCCTCTCCACTGGGAGGTTTGTATTTTGCTTCTGTGCCACCTTAGGTGTAGAGAGCTGCTGCTCAGCACAGACAAAACTCAAAGAGCAAGCGCAGACTGGGGTTTTACACCTTCCATGCTCAGACTTTGTAATAAAGCTGCTCCAACGGTGCGATGTGTTCAGGGGGGTTAAGGAAAGAACGCCAAAAAGAAAAGAGCTGAGCTCTATTGTCTCCGTATTGCACTGCCTCTTTAAAATCAGAAATGCATGGACAGCTTCAAGGTGCCTCCCACCGAGAAAAGGCTTTAGATGCATGCACAGAGACAGCAGAGCCATCCTCCCCTTGAGCAGCAGGGCAAACCTGCTTGGGAGAGAAATGATCATTCAAGTGAAGTCCTCTGGCTGCTTTCAGTGATTCTTTCTCTGCTACAGTGACAGCAGCACATTTGTAAAGGAGAAATCTAAAGGCTATACCCAGGGAGCCCAAGACCTTCAAGAAGATGGGAACAACTACAGGTACAGTTAGCTGATGGTGCTGTGTCAGTTTGTGCATTGTTGTATTGTCTGTCTTTATTGTAAAGCTTTCTCTCTCAGTATTTTGCAGGGAAACCTGTTTGAAACAGATACTGCTCCTTGCTTTAACCAACAAACAGGTTTTGCATCCCAGTATTTATTTAGTACTTCTCTTAAATTAATGTCCACATTTCCAGGCAGCTGTGGGGATGTCTTGTAAAGCAGTCAATTGTTTGAACTATAATTTAGTTTCAGGCTTTCTCTTACTCTGTTGTTTTGCAACTCTCAGGTTGAAAAGCAACGTGGAGACAAGTTGTACGAGAGAGTTTCTCTCACGAATTTCTTAAGCGTTTGTACATCAGGTACTGAGGGTCGTTTCAGGGAAGGAAGGAGGACAATAGCTCCACTATGCAGATTGTCCTTTGTAGCCACGGTGGACATGGTTCAATTGCATCTGACACCCCAAAGACCTAATGCCTCAGAGTAGAAAAAGCAGCAGTTCTCACTGATTCTCTTCTGGGATAGGTTGGGACTGTCCTGACAGCTGGGAGGATTCCCAGATGTGGCATGGGAAGATGCAAGAAGACAGCCCTCTCAACATTTTGATACAGAGTAGAGACAAAATTAGGGAGTAGGTTAGATTTTTTGTCTCAGTATGGAAAAAAAAATCAATTTTTAACATTACTACAATTGGTAGTACAAAGAGGTGAGGCTACACCTCCCTGCTCTCAAAAATTCAAGGCACTTTGTCTTTCTTAAGGAGACTATCTGTGGAGGCATTCTCCCTGTGAACAGCAAATTCACCTTTACATTAAAGCCCTACAAACTGGTTCACGGGACAAAATGTTGTCTATGCAGGTTGGCAGAGCTCCACTGGTTTGAGAGAAGCAATAATGCATTATGCTGGCTGAAGATGTAGTCCCCCTACTCAATTAATGGCTGCCAAAAAGGAAAGTGCTGGTTTCACTATTTTCTTGGGTCTTGGCAACTCTTACTTAATTAAGAAATACATTTAGAAGCCAGGACATCAGTTCTCTTTTCATTCTCACCCACCACATTACTCTGACCAAGACATCCAGCATGAAGCAAAAACTTTGTCCAAAAGGCACATCCGATACTTTTCAGCAAACTGATTTGTCATCTCATTTTAGTTTTTTCCACCTTGCACAGGGATGACAGCATCATGGGCTTGAAAGCTGGTGGAGGTTTGAACAGAATTTTACTCTCCTCCTCTACTGCCATTTCTCTGTGCACTGAAAACAAAATTTCCTCGTTGGTAAAAAAAACTGCTGGGTGTAACGACCAGTGTATTATGCAACTCAAAGGATTTTATGACAACAGAGGCATCCTCTCGCAGGGTATTTCTTCCCACTGTGCACAGCGAGCAAGAGAGCTGTTGGGCAATAAGGTGGTTGTTGCTTTCCCTCAAGCACAGTATTTTTGCTGTAATTTCCTCTCAGGAAATGTTTTCCTCTTTTTGTTTCCACAGAAGGAGATAAATGATGCTGCTGCTCTATAATCTCATGGGGACAAGGACAAGGTGACTCACTGCTCAGAAAGAAACTTTGGATGAGGTCTCTCACCTACCACCATCGTGCCCTGCCGTTCTGGGCAATTGTAACACGAAACCAAGGGCCAGCCAAGCCACCTGTGTCAAAGGAAGATAGACATGGCCATGGAGCAAGCTGAACCTAACACAACTACTGCCATCAACCTCAACTTTGCTGCAATCTACAATCTCCACAACGGGGATTTAGCCTCCTTGCGAAACTTATCCTTCCCTTTCAATTTCAGCTACAGTGATTATGACCTGCCACTGGACAGCGAAGACGACATGACCAAAACCCGCACCTTCTTTGCAGCCAAGATTGTGATCGGGGTGGCTTTAGTTGGCATCATGCTGGTTTGTGGCATCGGCAACTTCATTTTCATTGTTGCTCTCGCCCGCTACAAGAAGCTGCGAAACCTCACCAACCTGCTGATTGCCAATTTGGCCATCTCAGACTTCATTGTGGCCATTGTGTGCTGCCCCTTCGAGATGGACTACTATGTGGTCCGGCAGCTGTCCTGGGAGCATGGTCACATCCTCTGTGCCTCAGTCAACTACCTACGGACTGTCTCCATCTATGTTTCTACCAATGCTCTCCTGGCTATAGCTGTTGACAGGTAAGTGGGGTGCTATGACTGCACAAGGACATGGCCAGAGCTTCTGAGGCTGGCTGGCTGCATTTCTAGGTTTATAACACACTCAGCTGTTTTGCAGGATTTACTGATGTCCAGGTAGGAACTATGCAGATCTGGGTATCTTCTTTCATAAAAATATAATCACATGAAATCATGACATTACCCTCAAAAAAACTCAGTGGAAATTTCTTAATTGAACTTTTCAGGTGAAACGAATTTTGATTTATTAAAACAATTTTTTCCTCATAAAAATACACCCAATTCAAATGTAGGGGAAATTATGAAATAAGGGAGAGAGGAGAGAGAGAGACAAATCAGAAACACCCAGAAATTAGTGTGTTGATCAGCACTACGTAACCTGATTCAAACCATACATCTCTAAGGAATCTTTACTAGTGGCCTACGTAGCTTTTCTAACTTTTTCTGTGAACAGCAATGTAAGGACTCTTCAGTGAGAGAAATAGTGGGCTGGGGATATAGAATTTGACAGGCGAGTTTCTTAATAGAGTTATTGCCTTACAGGATATTTCTCTCTCCCTCTAAAGTATCTTTCCCAGTTTTTGTTTTGGTGTGTGAGAGGGTAAAAGATAAGACTTCTATCTAGCCTACAAACTAGAGTTCTTATTCTCTGTCCTGCCCCACTGAGAAAACCCAACAATCATTAAATTAACCATGTGAGAGTACTCAGATCTTAGCTGGATGAGCCACCCCAGAAATGGATGCTTGGTGAATGTGCCCAACGCTCACCTCTTCATTAAAATACTCTCCTCTATACTCTTCTGTCTCTTTACACACCTCTCTGAGGATGGCACAGTACCAAGCCAGGAAAGATCCACAGGTCTTTTGTGGCACCCATATTCAGAAAATGATAAAATGTTAAACCAACCCAGTCCAGCAGAGATGTTCCTACAGCCTTCGTAATGGTGTAGGCAGAACATAATGATAGCCACCTGGCTACACTACCTGCTTTATGCATTTCTATGTCCATCTCTCATTCCAGGAATGTTAACAATATCATTTAATGGCCTTCTTTCTATGATTCCTGTTCTCTCAGCCTCGTGCACCATGGACTCTGATGGACCCGGGCACCGAGGATTAGCTTCATGCTGACATAAGCTTGACATGACTCACAGAAAGCCAGAGACCCACAGAGAAAACTCTTTACAGAAAGGCCATCACAAGCCATCTTTTGTGCACAAACAATATACATCTTTGTATAACCTCTGCATATATGCACTGTATGTTTATCACCCTTCTTTCCCTTTTTCTCCCCTGTTTCTCTCATGTGCCATTTTATGCTCTAGTCTTTGGTACCTGATCCAAAAGACAGCTCAGAAGCAGTTGACCTTGCTGATGCTTGTATTGATACAGCTCATTTACAGATGATTCAGCTGTTTTGACATCAACAGAAGTCTGTGGAAAGACTCTGAGGAAGTTTAGAGATGTTTTTGTTGGTGTGGGGGAAAGGACTATCAGCTCCAATGAAACAAATCCTTAACAAATATCTAACCGCTAACAGCTGAGGGCTCAGAGTTAAACTTCTAAACACTGTCGTATGCACCATTATTTTTATTACTTATCTTTTTTCAATTAGTAACAAAAATTCTGGAAAGTTCTGCTAGAGCATCCCAGGTTGATGAAGTAACACGGGTCATTGAGCCCTTATGCCTCTTAAGAAAATGGAGGATTTCTTCCGTATCTCCTTGAGCATCTTTAAAAACAGCCCTGGAAATGATTAATCACTGAAATTTGTTTTAAGAACACACTGTTTTGCTTTCCCTGCCCTTTTTTTTTGTGAGCTTTTGATTTGCTAAACAGAGAGAAACTTTCATTTAACAATCAACCATTCCATGTTGGTTATCTCATGTGGGTCGTTGACATTGGTCTTTAAAAAGAACGGGCTCCTAACAAAAGCCTTCTGATATTTAGATCATTTTAAAGGGCTTACCTATGTAGAAAGGGCAAGTCTGTCCCTCAGGATTTCTGTCCAGTAGGACTCTCTTTCATCGTCCTGGATGCCACATGAAACATAGAAATTTCACGTATATAAGGCCACATCTACACCAGAAAATAATACAATGTGAAAGGAGGGGATATGAAGAGCAAGGGTTTGGGCTAAGGGTCCAATGTCCATGATGCAAACATTTGGGGGGGAGGAGGGCAGCTTCATCTGGGTCCACTGGACTGTACACCCATGGGCATTTGATGTGTTTATGAACACTTTTCAAGCACATATTCCAGGGCAGATTCATCTTAAATGAGTTCACGTGCTCGAGGACCACTCCACAGTAACAGCCCAAGTGTGGTAAGCAATGACAATCAGAAAATCCATCACAAAAGCCCCTCCTAACTCTCTTATAGAGATTTATCATATCCAGCCAAATGTTCTGCTGGGCAGATATGAGTACAAACACATACCCTATCCCACATCCTTATTTCCACAGGATCTGATCTAAAAATATGCAATTATCAGCTCTCCAATGAGGCTGAGAGATTCTGCTGTCCCTTGACATCTAGCCTGCACTATTAAGAGTGGTGAACAATACATCTTCTTCCAAGAACTGGCTGATGAAAAGCACCACTGACTTCCCATTTTATTTTAGAATTAATGTATCCGTGGATGTTTTTTTTCCATCACTCCATATAGCATATATACAGATAGAAAAGCCTCTGAATGGATGAGAAATTTCACCTTTTGAAGCAATCCTTTGTGTTAAATACAATTGTACTGGGAGCTCTGGAGTGTCTCTGATAAAAATCTCTTTTTAGCAGAAATATCCTAGTCTTTCTGGCATGGTGTACTCCAATGTAAGATCTATAATGTAAGTCCTTAAGCCTCTTAAAAAAAATCACCCCTCATGAACTCTAACCAAACAAAAAACCTCGAGTGAATGCCATTTAGTCCTAGATCCTTTTCAAATGACTCGAGGGCAAACGATGGATCTTGCAAGTAACGTACTTCCATTTCTCCATATTTCTTTGTGAAACATTGCAGTACACCTCGCAGCTTTACAATGACCAGGAATGCAAACATCTAACTCTAGTTTTATGGTTGGGCATACTACTTAACACGGGATATTTAAGATTAATTGACGATAGTCAGGTCCAGCAGGCAAAATAAAAATTTGCATGGGCAGAAAATGGACACATCGTCCTTTTTTGGTGACATGAAAACATGCTCACCTGCAACCGTTCATTAATATCAGCTTCAGCTCTTTGCACCTTGGAATAACCAAGATAACAATTAAAATACTGTTATGTATACTTGACCTCTTGGTAAAAAACAAATAAATATTTAATTAGTTCTCTGCCTAGAGATGTTTGTCTTCTTACGTGCACTTGACTAGGTGCATATTACTGCATGTTTCAAACTCTCACTTCAGCATGTGCTGTCTACCAAAGAATTTCCAGATGCTATACCATGTCACATCCTGGATTCGACATCACTTTGTGTATTGTGCTAGGTCCTGCAAACTTATTTGTCAGTAATAGAAATATTCCCTCTCTTTCTCCTTTTCCAGTCTTGCCATAACTCCCAGATATGTGATCTGTGTTAAAAATGTTGTGATACAAAAATTACAGCTTCTCGAATTTGATCTTGTTAACAGGTGGGAGTTTAAAATTGAGGTCTTAAAATCAGCCTCAGACACCCTAACATACACTCAGATTTTCAGATTGCCAAGTACCCACTGTCCTAACTAAACCTTCAGTGACTTGTTCCAGAGTTTCTGCCTAGATTTGGAAATTCAATTCTAGGCTGCTACTTCAGAAAATTTTCTTAACTCTCCTTATAGTGAAATTTGTCAGGCTCCTTCAGAATGACAGCTATTTCCTTCTGCCTAATTCTGCATTTTGAAGCATGTTCTGATTAATAGTGTTTTCAGACTTCATTTGGAATCTCTTTGTCTGTTCTAGGTATCTGGCCATTGTTCATCCACTGAAACCACGCATGAATTATCAAACAGCAACCTTCCTAATCACCTTGGTCTGGATCGTCTCCATACTTGTAGCCATCCCATCTGCATACTTTGCTACTGAAACAGTGTTATTTATAGTGAAAAACCAGGAGAAAATTTTTTGTGGTCAAATTTGGCCAGTTGACCAGCAGATGTACTACAAATCATACTTCCTCTTCATCTTTGGCATTGAATTCGTTGCACCTGTGATTACGATGACCTTGTGTTACGCCAGGATCTCTCGGGAGCTTTGGTTTAAAACCGTACCGGGATTTCAGACGGAACAGATCAGAAAGAGGCTTCGACGCAGAAGAAAAACTGTTATGGTACTGATGTGCATCCTGACTGCCTATGTTATCTGTTGGGCACCTTTCTATGGCTTCACCATTGTCCGTGACTTTTTCCCCACCATCTTTGTGAAAGAGAAGCATTATCTTACTGCTTTTTACATAGTTGAGTGCATTGCTATGAGTAACAGCATGATAAACACCATGTGTTTTGTAACTGTAAAAAATAACACCGTGAAGTATTTCAAGAAGATTATGTTACTCAGATGGAGATCAACATATCATGGAAGCAAATCTAGCACAGACTTAGACCTGAGAACGAGTGCAATGCCTGTCACAGAGGAGGTGGACTGCATAAAACTGAAATAAATTTTCTGCAGTTCTAATCTCACCTATTTTGGAGAGGGAGTAGAGGAAGCCTCTGCAGAAGCTTCTCACTTGTCTGTGGTAACATCCACCACTGGTGAGAGCCCTCGAAAAGCAGCCTGCAGTGCATTTCCATCAGAACTTTTTTCATTGGACTGCTGTATAATCCCCTAACTCGGACTGATACTGTGCTTTGTTTCACCCACCTATAAATATGGAATGTAGACACTCATTTTAGAGTTGTTTAAAATTTAAAGGTGGACAAAAAAGTCTATGAATGCATTAAGGAATATTAAAATAATGGAAGAGTTGATTGCTGATCCTAGCAGTGATGCCTCTTCGTTTCTTCTTAAGAGAAATCTCTTAACTTCTTTGAGATTGTAATTCATACCCTTAAGCTATTTGGGGTCCTTTTCCTTCTGCTCACAAAAGGAAGGATGTCAAATAAACCCATCTTGCTTCTTGTTACTCTGTATCCTCTCAGTTTACCCCTGCTGATGAAGCTCCTTGAAGTCTATAGGCTACCAGCTTTCTATTGTCCAATGTGCAGCATGGTTGTATGACATTCTCTCCAAAGCTAAATAATGCTTCAGTCTAGTGAAAACCTCAGGTCTCTTCCTGTGACACCTTGTTTAAGATTTTAAAAATGTTCCACTCTGTAGTTTTATGCAGAGTTTTACTCTGTTTATTGTGTGTTTGGAAATGGCACAGCTACATATAGAAGGGACCTGTTCCCTTCTCTCACCTCCAAGCACTCCATGGCCAGCTTCTGCTGCCTTGAGTCACTGAGCTCTTCACAGGATCAATCAAAAAATCACAGAGGTGTGGGACAAGATCTCCAGATTGCCTAGTCTACCTCTCTGCTCAAGAAGGGTCGGCCAGAACAAGTTCCCCAGGATTATGTCCAGTTGGGCATTGACTCACTCCAGGGATGGAGATTTCCACTGTCTCCCTGGACCTCCTGTGCCTGTGTCCAAAAGCCCTCACAGTAAAACAGTGTTTTCTTATGTTTAGATGGAATTTCACGTGCTTCAACTTGTTTCTAAATGGGACCCATATAAAAGAATAGTTTGTGGAGAAAAAAAATCCACCCTGCTGAACGAGATATCCAATTAAGTCTGTGTACACCTTCAAAATAAGGTGCAACTAAAGCCAAAATTGCATAGAGATCTTGAAATGATCTGTCCTTCTGCAAGCAATGGAAGCAGACTCCAGGCTTCAGCAAGCTAGTCACTGGTTAAGTAGCTCATTGTCTAGTCAAGCATGAGGCAACAACTCAAGATGAATTCTGCATTTCTTCCACAGTGCTGTTTTTATTATTCTGACTGTGCAACTCCAGGATAGGTGTTTCTTAACTGATAATCGTGATAAAGCAGGTGACAGCAGCAGTAATACCTAGTTATTTAAACCACACATAAGATATCATGGACTTTTGTGTACTGAAATCAAGCCTTTTTTATGGTTATGACAAACGCTTCCTGTTTTAAAGTATGTGGTACCGCCTACTTTTGGAGTAAATGGCTTTTGTAAATAATTTGTCTATTCGTGAATTTAAAGCGAGTGTAATAAAACAGTAAACACGGAGACAACAGCAGTATTGTGAACTATTTTTTTGTATTTTTCCCTTAGCCACAATTTTCTTATCCGAGTGATTAATCTGAATTATCCAATTTCTGTTGAAGAAAAACTGCCAGGCTGACCAATTATATCTAATGCCAAACAGATATTCAAATCCATTATTACAATGCTCAAACCTTCTAGTCATTAGTCGCTCTTAAAAGAAAATACCCGTTGGAGAAGATCTCATAATTTGTTCTGGTAGGAAAAAAAATTACTGAAATCATTCTTCAAAATGACATTTTTTAATAGGCATAAGTACTAAATCCGTTTGTGTTCTGGCCTGCCAAAGAAATTTAAAGGAGCAGAGAGTAGTAGTATTTCATCATCAAGAGGCTTAATCTTGTAATTTCTCCTGAGACCTCATGATCTCTTCTGAAACTACGTACCCATATTTATCTCCTGAAACCTGTAGTTGTTATTGGGGATTAGCTAGCAATACCATTGTTAATCTGCTCTGATTCTCCTCCCACCAATATTTCCAGGACTTTTCTTGATGTAACAAAGCCAAACAACAGACAATTTTCCACACCTGGAAATCCACTTCAGGCTGAGTTATTAAAAAAAAACCAACCAACCATATCTCAACCTTCACCAAGCAATATAGTATCAAGCAAAATCTGAGAGAAAAAAATGTTTTAAAATTCTGGAGACCACTTTGAGAGCTCCAAGAGGGCTCTTCTGGTTATGCCTTCCCAGTGTTCTCAGACATGACTACGTTCCTGTCCCTGCAAAACATAACAAATCTGCCACAGCTTCTATTGCAGATTTAGGTTTTTACATCTACAATGTTGCTGTGTTTTGACATCTTGAGGTTTTCCCAGCAGCAAAGCAGTGTTTCAGCCAGAACCACTCGACAGGGCAGGAGAAAAAGCTGTGCTTTTCCCTCAACTACTTTTGCTGTGAGCTGCATCATCAGAAAGTAGATTACCACTGAGGAAGGGCAGCAGTCCCCTGTCCCCTGATCAGAGCAGCCAAGCAGTCACATTGCCCTTAGTCTGTGGCTGCATCAACTTCAAACACTCCAAAACTGGTTACAGGCTTCACTTTCAGGGACCAACCTTTGCTCCTAAACTGAACTCCAGCAAAGCAGGGGCTCACAGAATGAGCCCAAGGGCTGTGCTTGGGGAAAGAAATCCTGTGGAGCTTTTTTGTACCCACACAACCCCAGCTAGGGAGTGTGGGCGCCAACAGATGGTCTGGAGATGAGTGCTCCCTTGGGTACTTATCGGTGGGGTCTACCCTTCCGCCTCTCACACTGAACGGCAACATTCAATGAGGAAATCAAATATGGCTGCACCTACCTGGAGCTCTGCTTGCAAGAACCATGGTTGAACAAAGAAAGAAAAGCAGAAGCTGGGAAGAAGGCAGCATCTGTTGCAGAGGAGAAGCAGCCTCTTCCAGCACAAGATCTTACCCACTGGAAGGCAGTGAAAGCTGCAAGACCTCCATGGCCACCAGCTGCCCACTATTAGCTCCAGCAGCAATAAGGACTTCACCATGCAGGGGGCTGTGGGATGTGTCAAGGATGAGGAGTAGGTGGGGGTGAAGCATCCTTCTGAGAGCTGTTAGCAGGGTTTAGATAACCACGCAGTAAATAAACCAGATGACGCCATGTTCCAGTTGTGGCTCACTCCAACTTTTATTGCCAAAAGCAAATGTGGTGCTATCACACCAGATCCTGCTCAGCTGTCCTGTTGTGGCACTGCTCTCTAAACCATAGGCACACTTCCTTCTGCAGCAACTCCTCCACAGAAAACTGAAGGTAAAATTCAGTTCCTGCTCCTTCACACTGACTCTCTGAAAAACAAAAAAAACCAAATCTAAAACTAAAATAATGACCTTGAGTGATTGAGAGGATTAAAAGAACAAAAAAGTTGTTATTCTCAGCAATGGGCACTGAGAAAATACAGTATGTATTTTAATAAATCAGTAGCAGAAAAAGAAACTCCAACCATTGTCCCTGTAGGAAGATGCTCCCAAAGAAGGATGACCTGCAAGACCTCAGGCCAGGGTGAGTCACGATAGCCAGGACATGAAATTTCCCTGACTGACTGACTCACTCGCTCCGGAGCTCAGTCTTAGCTGTGTCTCTTCTTCCTCGAGCCTGGCAGCCTTTCCTGTGGCAACAGCACCCTCCAGCTGCTGCATCTGCAGCGCAGCCTCCGCTGCACGGCCCTAAAAACGGTCAGCTCAGCCACCTTGGTGACAGGGCCATGCAGATATTCCCAGGATTTCTGTGCCTCCAACAAGTAGCAACAGGTGCTTCAGCTTTCAGGACTCGGGCAGGTAGGCCCTTACCCAAGGCTTCTGCTGTCTGCATTCTCCCTTACTCCCTGTGTCCGCAGGGCTGTGACCCTTGATGGGTGCTTGATTTCATCTGTGCTGAAAAAAACCCACACCACTAGCAGAATAGAAAAGAATTGAATCAAGACAGACCTTATTCCCTTGGACTCACCAGAGATCCTGTTCTCCCTTCTTCTTCTTCTTCTCTCTCCTGTTCCTCTCTGTTAAGATTCTGGTCCTACAGACTCCACTCTAAAACACGTTTCCAGGAAAAGCCTCCAAAACACCGTTTACACAGGGATTACTGCAGCTTTCCAAAGAGACCCTCCTAATACCACCCAGAAGAAGAGAATGAGGGACAAAATCTGGGGTTATTTCTCAGAGGGCATGAACTCTCTCCTCCTGAAGCTGAAGTCTTCAGGGTAGACAGCTCTGCAGGCAAGATCCTGCAATGCCGTATCCGCATGGGAGCCTGCTCACAGGCAGCATCCCATCCATAATAAATAAAAAATATGAAATTTAAACAGTAAAAATAAACATACAAACATTGTGGCAGTATTTCAGACCAAGCTCGAGCCTATACCTCTCTGTTGGCTAAAGCAGTGTTTCTGCAGTGCCCTGCTTCCCTCACAGCAGGTTCTTTGGCACCATGTGGCAGTTTTAAACAGCTCCCCCATATGCAGCATCACCTGGCTCAGCAGTGGATGCCAAACACAAGATTCAAAGAAAGACTGAGAGACTGCTGGTGGCTTCAGGAGTGTTTGGGAGTGACTATCGGAGAGCCCCTCGAGTCACAGACGTATCCTCACAGAGGTAGAGTCAGTGCTCACTTTATTGTGCTTCCACATGTTACTTTATACTCACAATCTGTGTTCATGCACTACAAGTGTACATATAATTGGCTGCTACATGCTGTCCACTTGGTATATTCTCTATCTTAATTGGTTGTAAGTTTCTGTCCATGCGCTGTTACCTGATACCCTGCAGCCCCCCCTTCTTGCAGTTAAAACCTCCTGTTCCACGTTCTCTTTCTTATCTATCAGCTAACATTCCATTTTCTCATAACATGTCAAGGTCACTGTATCTTTGTCATTTGGCACGTAGGCAGGGTTGTGCATGCAGGCCTCAAGGATCACAGAATGCCCTGATTCTTCTAAAATATTCTCTACAAGTGACCACTCACTAGGTTCGCTGACAGGAGTCATCCCCAGGACGAGACCCTGCTCTCCAGCTCAGCTGGATCAGCATAACCTTGCTGGCACTAGGAGGGGAGAGGATGCTCACTGAGGACTGCAGCCTTTTCATAGATTTCTGAAGAAGAGTGCTTGAAGGACAACTGAATTGTTAAAGGTTTGTCCAGTCTCCTTTAAAAAATAAGAAAAATAACATTAAGGCTGACAGGCAGCTTATAGTGCAGGCCCAGAGGCAGGGTCATTTCCTAGAAACTCACTTTGGCACACAGTATTGCTTTAGATCAAAGATTGTCTTCCATGCCAGGCTCTGCCATGAGCATCACCCCCAGGATGAGGAAAGATGCTGGAGAACGCATTCCTGAGCCATGGCTTTGCACTAGCCCAGAGCTCCTCATGCTGCTCCTGAGCAGCACAGCGAGCATGAGTTCCAACTGGAAGCTCTCCAGACAGCCAACATACGAGGAGGCAACATCATTATCTTCATTTCTCTTCTCCTAGCCCCAGATGCGGTGAAGCACTGAGTACTTTTCCCTTTCTGAGGATAAACAGGCTAAATTCAGTGCACTTAGAACCACAGAATCATAGAATCTTCTGTTTGGAAAAGACCTTTGAGATCATCGAGTCCAACCGTACCCATCCCCTGCTAAACCGTGACCTTCAAAAACTCATCTACCCATTTTTTAAACACCTCCAGGGATGGTGACTCAACCACCTCCCTGGGCAGCCTGTTCCAGTGCCTGACCACCCTTTCAGTAAAGAAATTCTTCCTAATATCCAGTCTGAACATCCCCTGGTGCAACTTATGGCCATTTCCTCTTGTCCTGTCACTTGAGAGAAGAGATCAATACTCGCTCTCCCACAGCCTCCTTTCAGGCAGCCGTAGACAGCGATGAGATCTCCCCTTAGTCTCCTCCAAGCTAAACAACTCCAGTTCCCTCAGCCGCTCCTCGTAGGACTTGTTCTCCAGCCCCTTCACCAGCCTCGTCGCCCTTCTCTGGACGCATTCCAACACCTCAGTGTCCTTCTTGTAGTGAGGGGCCCAGAACTGAACACAGTACTCCAGGTGTGGCCTCACCAGTGCCGAGTACAGGGGCACAATCACATCCCTGGTCCTGCTGGCCACGCTGTTTTTGATACAGGCCAAGATGCCATTGGCCTTCTTGGCCACCTGGGCACACTGCTGGCTCATATTCAGTGGCTGTCAACCAACACCCCCAGGTCCTTCCCCTCCAGGCAGATTTCCAGCCATTCTTCCCCAAGCCTGTAACGCTGCATGGGGTTGTTGTGTCCCAAGTGCAGGACTCCTTGGCATTTGGTCTTGTTGAACCTCATCCCGTTGGTCTCAGCCCATCGATCCAGCCTGTCCAGATCTCTTTGCAGAGCCTCCCTTCCTTCAAGCAGATCAACACTGCCACCCAGCTTGGTGTCATCTGCAAACTTGCTAAGGGTGCACTCGATCCCTTCGTCCAGATCATTAATAAAGTTATTGAACAGGACTGGACCCAGCACTGAACCCTGGGGAACTCCACTCACGACCAGGCTCCAGCTGGATTTAACTCCATTTACCACCACCCTCTGGGCCCAGCCATCCAGCCAGTTTTTTACCCAGCAGAAGGCTGTCCAGGCCAATGGCAGCCAGTTTCTCAATCAGAATGCTGTGAGAAACGGTGTCAAAGTCTTTACAAAAGCCCAGGTACACCACATCCACAGCCTTTCCCTCACCCATTAACCAGGTAACCTTGTCATAGAAGGAGATCAGGTTGGTCTGGCAGCACCTGCCTTTCATAAACACCCATGTTGACTGGGTCTGATCACCCGGCTGTCCTGCCTGTGCTGTGTGATAGCATCCAATACGATCTGCTCTATGTTTTTTCTAATATCTGAACTCAAACTCCACTGCTTCTTGCTTTCCCAGCACAAGCATCTGCAAGAAGCCTTTCCATACTTGGGAGAGAATAGTTTTAAAATGGCACAGAGCAAAAAGTCTCTTGCCAGTTGTTCAGCTTTCTATGAAACTTAAATGCCAGAGACAGTTCTGTTTTGAAAGCCTCTCAGCAAGCCAGCTGGGCAAAAAGCATGTCAGAGCTGTGGAAACATCTTATTTCATTATTGTCTCAACATTTTGCAGAAGAAATAATTTTCATGGAGCTCCCTGGGGTGTGCAGGAGATTGACAACGTGTCAGATTGAATAGGAAAAAATTTCCAACTATGTTATCTGGCTACACAGACAGTAGTTTAAAGAAAAACCTCCTATTCAGGGAGGAAAAATAGATAATTAAAAATCTGTAGTCACCTTAACAAGTCCCATGAGTTTTAACAAGGGAAGGTCAGTGTAATTAGATAACCCGCTCAGCCAAGACGTGCTTAGGGGTCCAAAGATAATTTCATTTTATATGCTCCTGCTCCTCTTGAGGGGAGCGTGTTCTTTGAAAAGCTCCCAAATGTCCTGGCTGGGACCGGTCCCATGACCCTAAGTTCATCAAACCACACCTCTGCACAAACAGAGCCCAGTACACCCAATTTCACCCTGTCAAGCTGCACCATTCTTGCCAACAACATCTTTTCGAATGGCTCTGTTGCCCCCTCTCCTCTGAAGAAAACGATCTCAGAACCTGCAAAACAAAGCCCAGAAAAACTTTTCTCCAGCTTCTTCCTCATCACCATGGGTGGCTTCATCCAGCTCAGCTGGCCATCAACAAGCTAACACCAGGCTCGCTAGCCACAAAAACCTACCGATGCTCCTCTGTGGGGAAAAATCACTGTGCTTTCGGCCTTTGGTACACAGGGGTAGCAACTTCCCTGGGCAGCTGCTTGGGAAGCGTTGGGCACAGCTCATCTTGCACCGTTAGTACAACTGTGATCGAGCAAACAGCAGGTACAGAGAGTTCACCAGCCCTGCAGCCATCGTGGCTGCCATGTGATGGAGGGTGGTATTTCATTTTCTTCTGTGTCACATAGCAATCTGCAGCCTGGCAGAACTCATCACTGCAGCAATTCAATCAGGAGACAGCAGGAGGCTGAAGATGTTCCAAGAGAAGTGGTCTGTGCTTCTCTCATCACTAGTGAGTGCAGGATATCTCTGCACAGGAAGCCTCTGAGGGTGACACTACTACGCCTCATCTCCCACTCCACAGTTAAGGGTGGGTGATGTTACTGGGAACGTGGTTGTTCGTTGATGTTCATGTCACAGGTTTTAAGCCACTCTTAGCTGCTTCTGGCACTCAAGGGATGTCAGGACTTCCCTCCTCAACCCCATAATGAGAGAAGAAAACCTGTGCATACAGAGGGACTTAACCTGGGACAAGGGAGAGGGGGTGTTTGGTGTAAATATCACTACTTCACCTGAAATGTGGTACCCATACTCCACAGAAGGACAGCGAGGATCCTGCTAGGTTTGGATTGCCTATGGGATCGTCTTGAAGTTGAGTACCTGCACACACTTACTTCAGAAGAGTCTCTCAAGGAAAAAGTTTCACTGTATAGCATTCATATTGGTTCCTATCTGTTCACATGATTATTTTTTTATTGGTATAATATTTACCCACCTAGACTTTATTTTAAGCTTCTTTTGTTTTTTCCCCTGTCATTCTCCAGGTTAAGAAGGTAAGATGAAGTGATGCTGCCACACAGTGCCCTCTACAAACTGTTGCTGAGAACAGCGAGGATGCCTGTTTGGAAGCTGAGTGGCAAGAACCACCTCCAATGCTGTCTACCTGCAGATTTGGGCCAGGAGGAGGAGATGTCTTTGCTTGCTGATGATGGCCTCACCTCAGTTAGAGCCATATGACTCTAGGGTGCTTGAAAGAAAAGGAGTGGAGATGGCATGACACAAGGTATGACATTTCTCAGCTGATGTGGAAAAGGGGACAGTGACTCCCAGCAAGGCCATGATAGAACAAGGGCATCATGACTCACTGGTGCTTTTTCTCTAGCTGGAACTAGAGAAAGGTTTCCCCATCACCAGTCCTATTCACACACACACCTGCCTCTGACAAGCTCAGAAATAGCATCCAACACACACCCAGACACTCATGCACTGGTCCATCATGGCGACGAGCAGCTGAGCTTCTCCTTTTCCTCTCAGTTGCAAAATCCTACAGCAGGAGCCTACCAGCTCACAGAGGTTGAGTCATGCCATGCAACTGAATGACAATGTGGGACAGAGGTGCTAGCAAATGTTATCTCAAGTCCCAGGGCCCACCACCACATTGAACCAATCCCCATGTCAGAGAGCAACAGCAGGGAGATGCTTATGAGGGATTTGAACTGTGGAGCCTGCAGGCTGTCTGCTCCTCTCACTTAAGCCAGGTGGACACCAAGAGTCCTTCTCTCTCCTTTCCAAGCCTGGAACCGTGCTGCCTGGATAGAAGAAATAGGCACCTGCTCTCCCACTTTCTCACCAGTGCGCCACCACCAAAACTGGGCACCAAGAGTCATGCAGGGGGCCCAGTATCAGAGGTAGTGACCTAACTTAGGACACTTTCCTGCTCAACCCTGCAGAAATGATTGCCTGGTCACCACTACATTCCACAGGGAAAGGGACCTGAGTCTTATATCTCTGGTGTTGCCATCAAGACATAAAGCATCAGGATTCAAATGGGATATGGGCTCGATCAGTAAATTTGCTCTCCTGAAGAGTCCACACGACAGTGATTGTATAATGCATTGCATGTTAACAATGCATTCAAACAACGTAGTATCTTCAAACACCCACCATGCATTAGGTGAAGAATGTTGTACATTCCGAGCACGTGTGCTTTGGCAGCAGCACCAGGAAGCCCAGCCCTAGGGCTGCAGGGTGACCTGTATCCTCACATGGCCGTTTGCTTTCATAACTGCAGGAAACTGCAATTTAGGCTGTACACAGAGGAAAGCGTCCGTACCTGGCAGGAGTGCTGATACAGCTTCAAGGATCTCAGAAGGCCCCTGCAAGGCTGTGTCCCAGGGAGCAGCACAAAGAGGGGATGAGCCAGGAGCCAAGGGGCCCCCAGCACTAGCCATAACCTCCCAACAGGGCCCAGTCCCATGATGTACCAGCAGAGTCAGCAGAGCCGAGGGCAGGACAGGGTCCATCAACAGCCCCAAACACAATGAGAGGACAAACCACCGCCGGGGTCCCTTCAGAGAGCCCAGTCTGGAGCAGGAGACAAAGCAGATCCAAGGTCCATGCAGCAGCAAGGGCTGGAGGTTAGGACAGCTCGGACAAGGATAGGGGACCCAGACTTTAGCTTAAATGAGGTCTTGGTCCATGGGCAGAGAAGATGTGTGGGTGAGGGTCCCACATACAGTAAAAAATCCAAAGGCACCCTGTACCCTATTTCTCAACACTGCCTGGGCTCTTCAGTTTTCATGGTAAAAATCACAGACTGTCACACATGTAAGATGCCCTTCAAAAAGCCAGGCTGAATGCAGCCAGCCAGGTCAGCTGGAACAAACACCTCTGCTTGTTCACATTAATGAGGACATAGTTGCCTGTAGCTGAACATGCCATGATTGCAGCACACCAGTGATACCCACAGGCTCCAAAACTTCATGACTTTCACAGCTGTGTCTCAGCTGTGCTTTGTAGAGCTGGGAGCTACAAGTCCATGTGAATACACGTCTGCAGGTGCAGGCACTGCTAAGGAGAGCTATGCTTCTCAGCCAGTTGGCCCTATACCTCTCCCTGAGACCCAGAGTCAGAAAAAATCTTTGGTCTGATGAGCTGTAGCAGCAGTAAAGCTCTGACCCCTCATAAGTTTAAAGAAGCATGACTCCAGAATTAATCCATGAGATGTTAGAGAAGCATGACAAGAGACAACATAAAATAAACCCTTCCCTGGTCACTCATTCACATCTGTCACTGACATTTGAAAGAGCTACGCAGTGAATGCAGCTAAAAATGAGGTCTCAATGTTCAGCTGATCAAGCTACCACCAGCCAGGCAAACAGAAAGACCTGGCAAGTGAAATGTTCTTGGCAGGGGAACGTCCACTAATGTTCTCAGCCTGTTGTAAATGCAAAGTTTCACAGCCCACAGTGGAAGGTGCTTAAATTAGGTCAGTCTTTTCTGTCATTTGCTCTAAGTCCAGAGCACGTAGGGACAACCATCAAGGCTGACAGCAGTTTGTGATGATGGAGTAATCTGTGCCATTCATTTGTGCCCTTAGTCATTTGCACTTCAACATGAAAATGCAATACTTTTGAATTCAGGAGCTCATAACACTCAAACTTTCATTTTCTCTGGCATGGACACTCTTCCTCCTGTATGCTGTTCAGAGCTGCTGGCTGATAAACACAGCTAAAGTGGTGAAAAAGACTGGTTATGTCCATCCAGGTGGCCTGTATCAGAAATTGTGGCCAGCAGGACTAAGAAAGTGATCTTTGCCCTGTACTCGACGCTGGTGAGGTCACACCTAGAATACCATGTTCAGTTTTGGGTCCCTCACTACAAGGAAGAATTGAGCTGTTGGAGCATGTCCAGAGAAGGGCAATGAAGCTGGTGAAGATTCTGGAGTACAAGTGTTCTGAGGAGCAGCTGAAGGAACTGGGGCTGTTTGGTCTATAGAAGAGGAGGGTGATGGGAGACCTTATCGCTCTGTACAACTACCTAAAAGGAAGTTGTATACGAGGTGGGTATTGATCTCTTTTTCCAAGTAACAAGCAATAGGATGAGAGGAAATGGCTTCAAGTTGTGTCAGGAGAGATTTAGGCTGGATATTAGGAAAAATTACTTCACCAAAAGGGTTATAAAGCACTGGAACAAGCTGCCCAGGGAGGTCGTTGAGGAACCATCCCTGGAGGTCTTTAAAAGATGGGTGGATGAAGTGCTCAGGGATATGGTTTAGTGGTGGACTTGGCAGTGTTAGGTTTATGGTTATACTTGATAATCTTAAAGATCTTTCCCAATCTAAATTATTCTGTGCTTCTGTGACATGCCTCAGCTCCTTTCTAACTAGAACAGTGGAGGTACCCATCCAGGCCTCAAGCCAAGAGGATAAAAGGGAGAGGCTTGAAAACTGGACAAACCTGCCAAAAGCATGATGGAGCTGCTTCACCATTGCCTAGTGCTTGTACAGATAAGCTGGAAAACAGGGAATAAGCATGTACAAATGAAAGTACTAGTTAGAAAAATGACAAGTGAGGGCACATGAGCAGCTTGGCACCAGGTTTTCCTTGGTCACCAGGGTTACCAACTGCAGGGCAGACGGACACCTGAACAGTCACTAACCTGGTTGTCATTTATCTGAGTCTTACTATTTGGTACCTTGGTTTTCCCTGTCTTCCTATAAAAGGTTCTCACCAGATGGGGACATAGAAAAAAAATCATGTATGAAATTGAGATCCCAACAGAGACACCTTTGTTTTGGGAGGTGTTGTCCACAGAACGTGCAGGTAAGTTGAAGAGGGAAGGTGATAAAGACATCCAGAAGTAATAGAATGTTGTTAATATATTTGACAGCCATTCAATATCTTACACTGGGGTTCCAACAGAACTGGCCAAGCTATTACCTAAGAGAATATGTTTTAACATTCTCCCATAACAATCACATAATGATGACCTAACCATTTGGTACTTTTTAACCACAAATCCAATATTCTCTTGTATTTTATTTGAATGCAAGAAAATTTTGTTCTACTGAGTAGCCAAGGAACCTAAATTTTTTTAAAGCTATTGAGAAGCAACAGAAATTATAACAATAAAGATGTCTCTTCTAGACCTGTTGCATTTGACTACCAACTGAAACCCCAGAAGCCATTTGCCCCATACTTTCAGGATACTTCCATTCCTGTGCACTCAAGCTATGTGGAGAGGGCAACAAAGCTGCACATGAGCACTGAAGCAGCAGCTCCCAAAGGATGCTCAGCTACAGCCTCTCCCCAGGAGAGTCTTGGAACCTGACGCTGCACAGTCATGGACCGCCTCTGCACTGAACATTGCGCCTGCTCTACATAATCTACATGATTGATGTGTCTGAGCAGCCGTTGTGAGCAAAACAGAGGGGATGATGTGAGGAAAGGAGTCCGTGCCATACCTCTCTTCTAGAAACTGAAGTAGGGTGTGTTTCTTAAGCAGCAGTCACTCTCTAGACCTGAGTTTTCTCACCTTGCCCAGCTCCGCCTCTGTGCTGAAGAAGACCTTTCCTGAGACACAGTCCACATCGGGAGGGAAACAAAAACCAAACCAAACCACGAAGGTGTTCCTGGTGAGTACTTCTAGCAGCACCTTTGAGGGGAGGAGGGCAGAACCATCCCCAGCTCACCAAGGGTTGTTGTTTCAGTTAATTGAAGTTAGTTAGAACTTAGTTCCTTCTGCAAACTGTAGATACCTATCTGCACCTTTAGACTTTCTAATACCAATTTTTTTTTCCCCCAGTGGAAGCAGTTAAGCTAAATACCCCTCAGCTTAACAAGCAGCTATGTATAAAATATCTACTGTAGGATGATAACTTTTGTACATTTTTGATTGTGTTGAAGCATAAGAATAGTGTGAAATAATTCTTCTTACAGTTATTCAGAAGGTATACAGTAATTAAAAAATATCCTGGAATAAGAAGGTCTGTTAACAGTGTTCTGCTAACCAATAAGAGATGTTTGTTTTTTCTGGACATAACTTGTGTTAGGAAAGCAAAGCACAGTTGATATCAGGAATGAATACTTCCCTTGTTCAAACAACTTGCATTATTGTACCCAAAGCCTGCTGAACTCCTTGCTCTGGAATCCGGAAAATGTGAGTCAGATACAGCTGCAGTTCATCGTCAGCTCCTCTTCAAGCAATGCAAATTTCCTGGCCCTGGACAGTAGTAACTTTGTTGATTACATGTAGGATGAGAACAATGTCTGGAAAAATGACCAAGTAAAAGGGCAATGAAAATGTAATCACTTTGTAGTAAGCTACTGGCATTTACTTTTCAGTGACTTCAGTTCTGTCTGAGGTAATGTGAAGGTCTCTTGTCATTCAGAGGCGACTGAAATCCAAAAAAACCCAACTCTGCCTGTAGGGGCATACAAACCACTTTTCTGTGCACACAAGTTCGGCGTTGTGCAGTTTGGCCTTAGGGGGAAATGGAAAGTATGATCTGCTGTGACTTTCCTCAATTCAGAACTGCAAATGAAAAAAGCACTGCTTAACACCTCATTGTGGCCTTTTGGACTCCACTCTTCCCTTCTGCATCAGCTCAGCAGCATGGGGAATACAAGGAAACCTGCAACTCTGAAGTGCCAAATGTTATTAGTCTGCGTGTGCCAAACTAACACCTCTCTGGCCTTCTGGTGGAATGTAGAATAGCAGGTCACCATTTCAAAAAAAGCTGGGACTTAAGTTGGGGGGTAGATCCTGATGTGAACGACTTATTTCATTCTTCCATGACAGACAGAAGAGCAGCTTAATAGAGTATAGAAAAAATTCTAGCCTTTAATAATCAAGAGAAACCATGAAGGTGTTGACTAAGTGCAGTCTTCTATCCAATACAAAGACAGTACATAGTCTTCATATCTCAAAAAACCCTATGTTTTTTGTGCCCATTTTGTCCATAGTTATACATCTACCAGATAAGGTTGCTTCAGTGATGAGAGTTTTTAATTCAGTATGTTTCACACATTTAAGTGGATGCACACAGATAATGCAGATGTGTAGAAAGTTAACTCCTTGCTGCCTTCCCAATTAAAATTCTTTATTATCTTCCAATAAGCAATTCTTTCTTCTTAATGATTCTGTGTTAAACTTCACCTTTTCAGATTAATGAAGCTTTATTTAAGTCCTCCTGTAAGCCACTTGACAAATTTTTCATATCTAATAAACTAAATCCAAAGCAGGAGTGACCTCCTTATGCTATTCTATTACTACTCATGAAATACAGAACATCTGCAACATGGCACTTGAAGTATGAATCCAGTATAATTCTGCTTTTAAAATGAAGCACACCAACTTATTCTAGGGGCCAGACAAGTCAAACTGTTACCTCCAAGTTCAGGTTTTCTGTTGGTTGGTTGTTTTACAAAACAACCTTGCCTTAAGAGTACCTACCACACTAGGAGCATTATAAAAATTATTTCAACAGAAGAGGTAGAAGAACCACTAGTGGTTTTAAAGAATAACAAAGCTCTTCGCATGCCGTAGGACTTATTCGAGATAACACATTCTGTACCATTGCTCCTGAACAATGGGGGCAACAGTTGTATTATTTTTCACACTACTTGCAGAAATTTTGGTACAGAGAACAAACAAAACCCATTCATCAGTAAGACACATCTTTCTAATATCTTATCACCCTTCCCGAGATAAAACAAAGCCCTATCATTGCATCCTTTTGCCATCAGAAAAGCAAATTGTATTTCCAGATTTACATCTAAGGCAATTCTCTCGCAGAACTTACACACCAACTCATCTGTTTTTCAAGTGAAGCACATCCACACATATATACCACTCAGGCTCTGTTATTCCTACACTGTCATCCTATAGAGGGAGTGAGCTGACAAAAGATCGGTAAAATCATACAGCCAGATGCCTGCAATATAAATTAAAACAGAGCTTTTTTGTTTTGCTTAAACCACCAAACTCTGCTGCCATTAGAATACAGACACACATGAAAGTAGAGTAGCAATGCAGATAAAGGGAATGTCTCGTTCTTTAACTTCTGCCCATTGTTTATTATCCAAGAAATTTAGGTGCTCTATGGAGTGAAAGCCTCTGAGTTTTTCCCATTAATTTGAAACAACTGAAGTTTAATGACTGAATTATCAATGAACACCCTTCTTGAAATACAATCCATTGCAGTTCAACTGCTGAATAATCCAAAATGTTATGATTTTGCCCAGATTCATTAATACATGGCCAGGTGTTTTATCAGACATGAAAAAATAACAACTTCGTGTAATCTCCTGCTACCTGGAATGGTTATTACTAAAATGAGCTGTGAATGACAGACAGCTCTTGCAAAAGTTCAGGAGCTGACCCTAACTGCAGCTCACCTAGGTCTCATTTCATGCAGTGCTGCTTACACCTCTACTCTGCAGGCTTCTTACAGTGCTAAAGGGACAGTCTGAGACAGCCTTCCTATTTTATCTTAAGTCTTAATAGCTTAATGTAAATCTTAAGCAATTCCATGGGCTCCAAGAGACAACTCCAGCAGCAACCTCAGTTCATTCAATAAACTGGTCCAAGCACACACGTCACCCAAAGCAAGAAAGAACACAACTTTCACCAGAAACACTCAACACACCCAGTTGAGCAGGTGCTGCAATGCAAGAGTTAACACAGGCAGGACCTGAAATGATCACAGCCTTAGTACAAGCTTTGGTTAATCCTCCTAAGATGAAGGGTGTTGCATACTACAGTGTTTGCAGAAGCAGAGTTTCTTCAATTAAGACAGCTAAGGATTTCCATCTCTACTCAAAACTAGAGGTCACGTTAAAAGACAGGGTGGCATGATTAATCTCACCTTATTTTTGGGCATAAGACTGTCATAAGTAAAAGCAAATCCTCCCTCCAAGACAACATATGACCAAAAAAACCCACACATGACAGCAATTAAGTTTATATGTTTACAGAAGACACCAAGCTTTTTTTAATCAGAATTATGACGTTGGAGTTACTTTACTGGGAAAGCTGTAGGAAGACCGAATAGCTGCTCTAAAATGTAATAAAAAAGCCAAGATCCTACTGTGCTCTAAAGTTACACAGTTTAACTTGAATAGCACAAGCGTACATAAGTAGCTGAGTTAACAGGCATGGATAAAGCCCATCCCAATTTGTGTTATTGCTTTTTTTCCTTTTAAAACTGAGCAACTGGTTGCTGGTCTCTGCTGGAACCAAGGTAGGCTTAGTCGCAGTTATTTTCCAGAAGTTTAATTTGGTTTAGCCAAGGAACAGTGTAGACTACGAAGTCACAAACAGCATGCTAAGGAGAGAAAGAAAAGCAGTTATCAGATTAAGAACATAAGACAGTGTCACTGACCAATGCTCTATAACCAACACAACACAATGTATGCCACTGCATGGCTCTCTAGGTTTGCACTATCCTAACAAGTATTCTGGAACACCACTCTTGTTAGCACCTGCTCAGGATGAGTAATTTCTCTCAAATAATCACTAACAGAGAAGCTGAGCAATCAGCACTTCTGAAAATCAACTTACCTCTCCTTTACTCATCTGCACACAAGGAAAGCTTTCAGATGGGTAATACTCCAACATAAGCTCTCCTATACATGCATGCACCAAATTATTGCAGCTGTCAATGGTACACACGAGCATCTAGCTAGGTGCTCAACAGATCACTCATGTTCAGTTACACTTCTCATAGATGCAAGCAGAAAGGGCACATACACTGAGAACCTAAGCCCATCACTGTGATTAATATAGGTAATGAACTACCATGGAAGAACTAGACTCAGGCCACATAAAGGCAGAAATACCTGGTGCTCTCACCAGAAAAGCTGAAGTACTGCTTAAAGAACATTGCTATTAGACAAACCTCCCATGTAACAGCTTGCATCTTGTGACCTACGCCTAGCCCAAAGCTATTCACAGTAGTCTAAGTCCACCAGGAAAGCATGCTTACATCACCATGAGACAAGAGTTGCTCAAAATGGTATGGGGACTCAGGTCATTGGACTGGAAGCCAAAAGACCTGCAGGGTTGACAGAGATTCTTCCACATATCGTTGTGGTCCAGACCATGAACACTTTAAGAGGATTAAGGCACACGCAGTCCTCCATGCGCTACAGCCTCAGATTGCTACTTAAAAAACAGGCAAGACAAGTTCTGCAAAGGCAATATCTCATCAAGTGTAAAGGCATAAGGTCTCTAATCTTGGCTGAGGCAGACAGGAGACACTGCCCATACCTCTCTGTATTAACATTAGTCAGAGGGAAAAGGCTGAGAACCCAGGGGCCAGCACACTGTGCTCTGGAGCCTACCTTAGCCATCTGTGGCGCATCGTGGAAAGCACAGCTCTGGAGATCAGTTGCTGGCTTTTGACAAGTTGTCCGGCCAATCTCAACTTTCATTATGTACTTGATTCCAGCCACAATCTGCAACAAGACAAGCAGGCAGAAGCAGCTTTAGTCACAGCACATTCAGAAGGGCTCTGACAAGAGAAACCCCACAGAAAGAAAGACAGTTTCATGGTTACATAACAGAAACCAGACTACTCCAAAATACAGAGGAGACTGTGCAGCAACCTCCACAGAAGAAGCTCGTGGCACCCTTTCAAAAATAGGAAATGGAATCCAAGTAAACAAGTCTCACAGCAAAGCTTCCTTAATCAGCAGAGACACATATTAACCCATGAGCAGCACAGGGAACGTAGCAGCTTCCTCAATAACAAACTGCACTCAACAGGCACTCAGACTGCCAACATCCAAGCTATAAAGCCAGGCTTTCATCCACCTCCTGTGCAAGAAATCCAGCTTGAACAACCCCTGAAGCCTGAGGCCTGCTCCTTCTCCACAGCAATCATAGAATGGCTTGGGTTGGAAGGGACCTTAAACCCCACCTGGCCCCAACCCCCTGCCATGGGCAGGGTCACCTCCCACCAGACCAGGCTGCTCAAGGCCCCATCCAATCTGGCCTTGAACACTTCGAGGGAAGGGGCATCCACAGCTTCCCTGGGCAACCTGTGCCAGTGCCTCACCACCCTCATCATGAAGAATTTCTTCCTAATGCCTAAAAAAATACTCTTCCTTCCAATTTAAAGCCATTCCCCGTCAACCTGTCACTGCTTGCCCTTGTAAAAAGTCCCTCTCCATCTCTCCTGTAGCCCCTTCAGGTACTGGAAGGTCTCCCCAGAGGCTTCTCTTCTCCAGGCTGAAAAACCCCAACTGTCTCAGCCTGTCCTCACGGCAGAGGTGCTCCAGCCCTCTGACCACCTTCACGGGCCTCCTCCGCACCACTTTCAACAGCTCCATATCCTCTCCCTTCCAATTCCCTCCACCCTTCCAAGCCCACAGCCCTCATTCCCAGCTGCTCTGCTGGGCGAACGTACCACGGCCTCCCCTACACACACACACGCACCACAGGGCAGAGGGTCCCGCACGCACCTGCTTGCGGGCGCTGAGCACCCGCACGGCCCGGCTGGAGTACATGTCGTTGCTGGCCTTGTTGTACTCCGCCACGGCGAAGTGCAGAGCCCGCTGCAGGCCCTCATCGTTCTCGGGGCTGTCGATCTCCACCGGGCCCCCCAAGAGCCGCGGGCGGCCCTCGCCGCCCCGCACGGAGCCCGCCAGCAGCAGCAGGGCCGCGGCCACCAGCGCCAGCACCGACCTCACCCCGTCCATGGCTGCGCACGCACCGCCCCCTGCGGCCGCCGCGGCTTTAATGGCGGCGCGGCGGGGCGGGACGCGGGCCCGCACCCGCCCCGTGCCGCCCCCAGCCCTCCCACCGCCGCGGGGCCGGGGCGGGCAGCGTCAGCGCCGGGGCGGTGCGCGGTGGGATCGGGGTGCCCTAGGACGGGCAGGGCGGGAGGGCAGGGGGGTGACCTCTGGAGCCCCCCGTGCCAGTACATTCCTGTTCCTCCCAGCCTGGTCTCATCCGCAAACTCACCGAGGCTGCGCTTAATCCTCTCGTCCAGAAAGTCACCCTGGTGTCTGGTTCTTATTTGCAAATCCCCTTGTGCCCATAGTGCAGTAAAAGCTTCAACCTGCGGCAACTTGCCTTTCTGGGCAGTATCTTCCATCTTCAGGCTTACACCGATGGTGAGAAGATGAGTCCAGAGCCTTTGCTAAAGATACAGATGGGAAAAGGATGAAGTGAGAATGTGCCTCTGAACCATCGATGGCAGCAGGGAAAAGCATGGGGCTGGTAAACACCTGGTGTAGAGGTTGGGATGTGGCAGGGGAGTTTTCAGCTCTGAGGAGAGCATCAAAGAAACTATGGAGTCCCATCAAACGGCTCCACAGGCCGGAATGGTGATCTAAATAAATGAAAAATACTTCTTTGCTCTGTCAGCATTTGCAGATTGCATTGTGCTCATAGTGTAATAAAAACCTCAACCTGTGCCTTTCAGGTACTGAAGAGCTCTTCTGGAGGTTTCCATTATTTCTGCTGGGAAGGTGGTCCAAGAAATGGACACAGGTCTCAAGCAGCCATTCCCTCTGTGGAACTTGCTATGGAAGCAGCGGCGAGCAGCCATCACCTGAAATGCAGGCACTCCTAAAGAAATACACAAACCTCGGAGGCTCAATTTTGCTCTTAATCTCTGCTGATGCTTAAATTTCCTTTCTCCTTCAAAGGAAGGCATTCTACCTAGTCTGAGTTCTGACTGCAGTGTCCAAAACCAATTGCTGGATCATCTTCAATGAGATCCCATCCACACTCTAGTGGTGATAGGTAGAGACACCCTGGTGTCTTTCTGGATGAGAGGATTGAGTGCACTCTTACTAAGCTGGCAGATGACATTAAACTGGGTGGAAACGTTGATCTGCTTGAGGATAGGGAGGCTCTGCAGACTGGACAGTTTGGATCAATGAGCTGAGACCAATAGGATGAGGTTCAACAAGGCCAAGTACCAGGTCCTGCACTTGGGTCACAACAACCCCATGCAGCGTTACAGGCTTGGGGAAAAGTGGCTGGAAAGTTGCCAGGCAGAGAAGGACCTGGAGTTGTTGGTTCACAGCCACTGAACATGAGCCAGCAGTGTGCCCAGGTGGCCAAGAGGGCCAATGGCATCTTGGCCTGTATCAGAAACAGCATGGCCAGCAGGACAAGGGAGGTGACTGTGCCCCTGTACTCGGCACTGGTGAGGCCACATCTTGAGTACTGTGTGCAGTTCTGGCCCCTTGCTAACAAGAAAGACATTGATGTGTTGGAGCGTGTCCAGAGAAGGGCAATGAGGCTGGTGAAGGGGCTGGAGAACAAGTCCTATGAGGAGCGGCTGAGGGAACTCAGGTTGTTTAGCCTGGAGAAGAGGAGGCTGAGGGGAGACCTCATCACTGTCTACAACTACCTGAAGGGAGGCTGTGGCGAGGTGAGTGTTAGTCTCTTCTCCCAAGTGAAAAGTGATAGTACAAGAGCAAACGGCCTCAAGTTGTACCAGGGGAGGTTCAGATTAGACATTAGGAAAAATTTCTTCACTGAAAGAAAGGGCTGTCAGGCACTGGAACAGGCTGCCCAGGGAGGTGGTTGAGTTACATCCCTGAAGGTGTTTTAAAGACATGTAGTGAAGGGTTATGATTTAGTAGTGGATATGTAAGGTTGGAGTCAGTGATGTCAAAGGTCTTTTCCAAACAAATGATTTTGTGATTCTAAGACTCCCTTTTTACCAGGAATCACATGGAAAAGACAAGGGGTAATGGGTATAAGTTGCTCCTGGTGGGATTCTGATTCCAGAAGAAAATTTTTCACCATGAGAACAGTTAAACATTGGAATAATCTCCCCAGGGAAGTGGCAGATTCCTCTACATTTAACACTTTTAAGGCTCAGCTTGACAGGGTTCCAGGTCATCTCATTTAAACTATATATCACTTAAAAAAGTTGGACCAGATGATCCTTGAGGTGCCTTCCAACCTCGCATTCTATTATTCTATGCTTCTTTTTTGTGCCCATGCTGTGAGGAGGAGAGGATTTCAGTAACCCCTGAAATCTCTCTGCCCTGGGAACGCCCTGTGCCCCAGGCCATCTTTGCTTGTGGAAAGACATCATGTGTCCCCTGTCCCTTTTTGGAGGGGACTGGAGGTGGGTGCAGAGGTGGTGGCTGGCATTGTGCTGCCCAGGGTCTCCATGGGGCACAGCTGGAGGAGGAGGAATTTTTCCCGCAAGGCTTTGGGAAACTTCTTCCAGGCTCTGCCGCCTCATGGGTTATTCTAGCACTTATTTCCCTCTACTGTGGAGGGAAAATAAAAAAAAACACAGAACATTTTAAGCCACAAATGTGGTTCCCAGCACAAAATGACATGTGTCATTTCCCATATCTGCCTCCACAGCATTGGTGTTACTTCATCCACAATAATTGCTTCACTGAAGGTCAGAAAGGGTGTCTGCGGCAGAGGTGGCTTCCCAGACAGACTGCTTCACTTCCAGTCTCTTCTCTTAACCACAAGCCTAGCTGCCACATCCCACCAGGAATCCTAAGTTTGGAAAGACAGGACCTGATATGGCATAAAGGACCTCAGTGAGATTTAAGGCTTCGTGGAGTTGTTAGGTGAAGAGAGGGTGAGTTTTATGCCTTAATATCCGCAGTAAGCCTTATAAGGAAAAGGAAAGGACTTGTGCACTGACTGGAAAGGCTGCCTGCATTCTAGCAATATTCAGCTTGACAGTTAGTTACCACTGGAAAAATCCCTGCGGGTGGCATCAAGCTGTGTAACTAATTCAACAGCAACAGTATGTTGAAATAGGTTTTACAGCTAGAGAAAGGCATAAGCACCACCAAAAGCATCAGAGAGCTGACTGAGACGTTGGTACTGGGATATGAGCCAGAGCTGCTAGTGACTGCTTGAGTCTTTCTCCATTTATCTTTTCCCTAATTGGCTTTTGATCCAGACTGGATAAGTTTAAAACTCAAGGTTAGAGCTTGCCTAAATGTCTTTTAAGGCAAAGGCTCTCTTTCGCACTCTCAGTGGTGCTTGCTAATGGTAACAGCCAGCTCTGGCCTAAATCAGTCACTGCACCTCCAAGGTACCTGCCAGGTCTCTTCCAGCTGCTGACCCTGCCAGCTCAGGCCCCCATCAAACAGTTCCTGAGCTCCCAGCCACTGTAGATGCTCAACCAGCGCCATGAAGCACATGCAGGGATCTATGCCTCACACCAGGGAAGCACCATGAGAGGGAAAAACAGTGCCTTTGGGATTCAAGAAGCTTTGACCTCACAAACAAACAAAGCCTTAGCCCTGCTTCGGTCATCTTACTGAAGTTAAGGTATCCAGTGTGGCTTAAACTCACACCAGCAGGCAGTAAGTCAGCTCTTGGTACAGTCCTGGTGATCTCATGGTTGTTTCTGCAAGTGGACATTGTGCAAGGTGCAGGACAAGACAGCTGCGTTCCCTCTCGCCTCTGCTTTGACACCACAGCATGCCTGTTCAGCTGGCCCTGTTCTGCTTCCAGCCCTCCCCAGGGATTCAGTTTCTTCTCATATGCTAGTCTGTCACTAGCCCAATGAATAACTGATGCCACAAAGCGACTCCAGCAGAAAAGACTGAGGAGGCAGAGGAGACTTGCTTCACACTTGCACTTGTGAGGAGTGCTGACAACTTTTGGGAATGCCATCCCCGAGTCCGTCTCACCAGTACCAGTGGCAGGAGTGTTATCTTCCCCTTGCTTTGTTCCTGCTTCACTAATGCATCTGAAGACAGAGGAATGAAAAGTATAAGAGTACACAGACAAGCAGAAGGAACACACAGTGATGATGAACTGCTCCAAGAACTACCCACTGTCCAGCAAGAGACTCAGGCACCATCAAACAAGGGCAAAAGCACCTAGAAAGCAAATGGTCTGCACCTGTAATAGCATTAGAAATTCCTTGTTAATGTTCTGGCACTGGTGCTTGACTGTTCACACTTTCAGATAGTTAGAAAAGCTCTCGGTGTGGTTTTGGTTGTGCTGGTATTGATCAGTGTCCCAGATGGTGCCTCTGCATGGTGAAGAAGTTAGATCAGAGCAGGAATATTCCCAATGTTCGTCTTTGATGCAGTGACCCTGATGGAGGGTAAGAGAGCAGAATGGACCTAGACCATTACTAGCCACAGATTTCAGCTGCAGGGGACAGATCTTGGCACTTTCAATTTATTAGCAAGGATGTAGTCAGTGTGGCCTAATCCAGGGGTTCCTGCTTCACTGGATCATGGACCACCACCCATCCTCAGAATTTCTGGGAAAGTGCCACCCCACGCTCAACAGTTTGGTCATTACTGGTCCCATGGGCAGAGTGATCAGGTATACCCAGGTCATGACCCACATACCAGGCTCAGCAACCACTTCACAGTTTTTAGTATGGATAACCCCCTTCAGCTCTTCACGTGCTTGACTCTTGAGACGGGGTCGTGGGACATATCCAATCCTGGCATTAATTAATTGCAAGGGAACATCTTGGGTGCAAACAAACATAGGCTCACTTGGCCACAAACAAACAAATAAATAAATATTATCTGGTGTAAATAAAATAAATCACTATAAATCAGATGCCAGCTTTGAAAAGAGTTCAAACCCCTAGTTTTGAGTTAGGATTATTCTTTTATTTTTAGGGAAGAAATTACAGCTTTCCTGCCATTGCAAGCTGGTCTCTGTGCTGAGTGGGTGTGGCATTCATGTTTTGCAAATAGGTCTGGGCTATTTGCCTGGAGTTGGAGCCTTAAGCTTCTTTTGAAACTTCCTGAAAGAATTTTTTTACACCAGCCCACACAGAAAATGACTCATTCTCAGAGCTGCTTGGACAAATTCGCAACACACTTCTGCTGAGAAGCCACATGAGCAGCAGCAGCCAGATCTGAGACACTTCTTCTTGGCTGCACCAGCTCTTCTCACCAGCTTCCCTTAGACAACTGCAAGGACAATAATGACCCTTGACAGGTTTCTTGCCTCAAACAACGAGATCTACCCTTTGCATCAACCATCTTTGTGTTCAGTGCACGGAGTAGAGGTGGGGAGGGAAGTAAAATATCAGATCATACAGCAGAACTGAGAACAACCTTGGGTGTCTTAGTTTCAGCCTTGAGCCAAGGTGGCCTGCTCTTTCTCTGATTGGTGTTTTGAGTGCAAATAGGTAGAACTGGAGGCTCCTTAGAGCAAGGATTCTTGGTGATGAGGCACAGCTACAGCTGCAGCTGGGAGAGGATGCAGATATGGGAAAGAACCAGCCTAAACTGCACTGGAATTTGTCCATGTATTTGGTATGCAATGCTACCTCTACTTGCTGCAGAGGCATATGGATGGTTGTCACCCTTGACTTGAGGGAGAATAAAGCTCTGACAGAATGAGTTTAACGATCCCAAAGGACTTGCCCTTATTCCTACCTGGAGTTTTGCATGAGAAATTAGTTCCCTGCTTATAATCCGTACAACAATTGCTCAGCACTGCTGAGTCTTCATCACTATTAAACAGCAGCTGGTGGAGTTGGTCACTGCACCACTGGCTTCCCCTCTGAGGTGGTAGGTCATCATAACCCAGTCTTGATATTTGAGGGGACCCTAAACTGGCCTTCAGCCTGTTTCTTGTCCGTTTTCCCACCTGAGGCTTGAAAGGAGGTGTGGAGGAGGCAAAATGGAAGTATGTATAACACTGCAAGGAATGCTTGCAATCCAGGACGCAGGTTGCTTTTTTCTAATGTTGAGGTGAGGATGTTTGTGCCCCTTGCAGCACCTGAAGGGAAACTGCCCACAGACAATGCTTTGTTTCACGCTTGCCTCTGAGGAACTGGATTCCCTTACTGTTAAACATGCTGTTTTAAGACATTTCACTAGAGGAAAACTGGCTTGTGAACCAGCCAGGAGCCCCGGGTGCTGAAATGATCTGTGGCACTTAATTTCATGTTAAGAGGCATTTGCCTCCTGAGGGCCATATTAATGGAATCTGACTGAGTGTTCATTTGGTTATTCTTCACTGCTAGGTATACAGGTACTGTTTTCCACAGGCAGACAGGCTGCATGTTAATGATCCCTCTCCCAGGGGCTCAGAGGCAGTGAGCTCTCACAGAGATCCCTGCCACAGCCAGCTAATCAGAGAAGCCAGGGCATCCCTGCAGGGGAGTATCCATGAGAGTGCTGCTGTCCCAGTCACTCCTGCTGCAAAGGAAAAGCTTAGCCCAAGGCTGAGGCCACAGCAAAAGTGATTCTGGGAGCTGAGGAGTGAACTCATCGTGTCCTGAGAGCAGAATAGATGCATATCACCAGAGAAGTATTAGCTCTTCAACATGTTGTCCTGTGGATAATGATTTGCACTCTGAAGGATGGTTCCTGACACACAGAAAGGTAATGATGTGCAGGGATTTGACACGTGTCACTCAGCCTTGTCTCAGAAGCATCAGGGTCCAAGTATGCCAGGTTCTGTACTAAGGTACGATAAAAGACCCTTTGTCCTCTGCCAGCTTTAATTTCAAGGCCTGCCTCTTGTAACTGGATTTCCAGCAGATTGTCTTTCTTTCTAGCAGCTGTATTTTCAACTATTGAACGTGAGGCATCTCCTGTCACCCCCCATCAGGGATGCTCTGGAGCTTTATTGTTCCCAGTGAGTCAAACCAGCGGATCATGTAAACCAGAAGCTCTGAAAATTAAACCACTAAATCTGAAAGGAAGTCACCAAAAGTGACTTCCCACCAAACAGTTGTGGGAAGTGATATAAGCAAGATGACATGGGGGGAGGAATGGGTAGAGGTGGAAACAAGCTCTTTCCTTGTGGAAAGACTCTTTCAGCCCAGAAAGGCAAGATCTGTTTCAGCCTCATTTGACACCATGTGGTGCTGACTTCACTCAAATTGACTTCTTCATCCCTGGTCTCAGACCCTGGGTGATATACAGAAATGACTAAAGAGTATCTTAGTTCTTCCATTCTTTAAAAGAACATTGTGTCTGTCTCTAATGTGGTTTTCATGTTTACCCTTCTAAAAAACAACCCAGTGGTGGCAGATCACAGAATGGAATTATAGAATCATTGAATGGTTCTGGTTTGGATTGAAAGGGATCTTAAACTCATCTAGTTTCAACCCTGAAAGGGACATTTCCATTATGGCTTTCCACAGATGGGCAAGATTAACTTAGAGGTCTTTGCCATGCCTAATGTCTATGATTTTATGAGCTATTTAGTTAGAAAAAGAGGAGATGAAACATTTGAATGAAGATAACAAGACATGACATCACGGTTCTATTTCCTTTCTTTGGAAGTAGTAATAAATTGAATTAAGCTCAACTACTTATTGTTTGAAAAAATATTTAACTTGCTTTCTCCCAAATATGTTTCCTTCCTCTCCTAAATAAATTCACCACAAAAAAAGCAAGAGGCTTTCTCTTGTATGTGTAAAGCAGAACAGTCTGGTCTTTGAGGAAGTAACAAAATTCCAGCTATAACAAAAGATTCAGCGTTGTCTCAGCCATACATACATCCAAACAGCAACTGAAATACTTAACTGCAGCCTTTTGCAGCATTTTTTTAATCTTGTCCTGTTGGGCTGACTAAAATGCCCTGGTGAGATCCTCTTGGCATGGGTGTTTACGCCTCTCAGAGTATTGTGCTCTCTAGATTATTTCATTTTCAGGTGAGAAGTCAGGATTTTCCTCAGTGGACTTTATGACACAGTGAAACTCCCAGTGATACATCATATCACATGAAGTGGTGTTCAGCCACAAAGGGGCCCCTGAGCTGGTTCAAGGACTCTATATCATTCACAAGTATTACACGGACAGGGGCTCATCCCTCTCCCAGCATGTGCCTCTCCTTTCTCCACTGCCTTGGAGCACAGGAGCCTTTCCTCCTAGCACAGCCTTCTCTCGCCTGACACCTCCCGATCTTTGCTGCGGAAAAGGAGGATTACAACCTGCCAAGAGTGATGGCAGGATAAGCATTGCCCATCTGCTGCTCCTCCCATGCTCCCATGCCAATTGAAGCACTGCCTGGTTACAAGAAGGGCTTTGAGTCAGACACAGCAGCAGATGATGGCAACCAGCTATGAGTTGCAGTTTCATCTGTGTATGCTTGCTGTGACAGTACAGGGATGCTGGAGTACAATTCACTTCCTCTTGAAAGTTTCCTCCATCACTTCTGACAGCGCAGTGACCCTTGATACTTTGAGAGGACAGAGGAGAAGGTGCCTCCCAATTTAAGCACAGGTTGCATTACTTGACTTGCCCCTTTTACAGTGATTAAAATGCTAGCAACAAAGAAAGAACTTCCCAGCTCATGTCAGGGTTGCTGGTTTGGTATTCTCTGCTTGTCTCCCAAAACACACTCAATGGCTCTGCTATGCATGTTGTGCAGAGAAGAAATAAAAATAGTTACTGTCCATAACATAGTATTTGCTTCTGTAGCTGCAGGGCTGTAAAACCAACCCCAGAGAGGTCATACCTAAACATTACATCTTACCTGGGCTTCTTGTCTTCCTTACATTGCCAGTGCTTCTAATCAAAATGGATAGAAAACCTTTCTGCACACATGGCCAGATTTTCCTTTTTCTCCTTAGAGAAATCTCCCTTGGTGGTTGTTGCTTTGCACCACTCGCACCAACGCCCTTCATATCCTTGCAGTGCTGTCCCTTGCCCATTAATTGTTGCACAGCCTGACCCCCATCTCTTCCAGGATTTCTACCACAAACTCTCCTACTCAGGCTAAAGGATTAATTTGTTTTCAGGTATTCACAAGCACAGCCTGAAGTTAAAATGCAGCCACCAAACTCTGCAAGGTATCATCTTAATCTACCAAGTATGAGGATATGCCAAAATGGCAATACAGCAAGCTGGTCTCCTGTTTAAAAGAGTAGAAGGCCATTTGCTCCTGTCACTGAATAACTCTTCTGAATTATTAATAGGACACTTAATAGGACAAGCAGATCACACACAGGGTTTACAAATGGTGGCATTTCTACATTTTACCCTTGATCCTCAACATAGCAGTTCCTAGGAAGAATGATCATGCTTTGCTATCAGACACAAGCACATACAGGGAAGGCTCCAGGCTGGTGAGGTATGGGCTGGTAGGTTAGAAGAGAAGCTGAACATACTGGAAGGGTGGTTTAATGCTGACAACGCTGTCACCACCCTGTGTCCATACTGGAGACAGCAGATGACACACAATCTGTCAAAGAGATTTCACAGAGCCAGTGATTTTCCTTTGCATGGAGCTATGACAGCAGTCTCTTAGCTTAATTAATAATTGCTGAAATATGTCACACTTGGTAGAAGGTAAATTATTTTGGCCTTATCAAATAATTTGCAAGTAGGCTCTTTCCTTTGTGGTACAAAAACATTATAGCCTCAGATTTGCAAGTGAGCTGTTACAGAGTGTGTGTGGGGGAATGTTTTTGTGAAAATAGCAGGGCTCTGCAACAAAACAGTGAATGCAGGGAGAAATGGGAACCTCTGCTCCAGGTTTCACTGTGACATTGCTCACTGTGAAATTGTTCAGGTCTGTCTGACTTCCCCAAATGAGCGGAAGCAGCTGCTTCCTCCAAATCATGTTATGGAAAACAGCAAGTCAACGTAAATCCTATTTTAAAGACCACCCCCCAGCTCTAACTGGAGCTGCAAGTCTGATCTGCAACATTGAGAGAAGTTCAGATTTCCCACCGCTTGACTCCTTTTTTCCAAAAAATATACTGAATTTATAAGCTTGATGCCTAACTGTGGCATTTTTAATATCTAAAGCCATAAAACTCTGATATGAGAGTGATGCCTGCATTGGCAAGCCTGGCCTGGACAGAAGAGATGTCTGTTTCTATTCCTTGCTGCTGTTTACTGTCTTGGCTTTTTAAGAACTAGCTGGGACTTTTGGTTGTTGTGCTCCCAGAAGGACCCACTCAAATGCTTTGATTGCCTTTGTTGTGCAGAAATCTTCCTGACACCCCACTAAAGACCACACCATCGACTGACTCTTTCCTCCTTATTTTCTTGGCGGCCTTCCCTGATATGACAGGTGACCAGAGGGAAAAAACATCTCTCATTTTCAGTGGGGTTTGCTTTTGACACTTTTAGTCTATGAAGTAGCTAATGAATACAGGGTTGTTTTTTCAGTGCCAATGAATAACTCAACAGCTTGAGTCCTGCTGCAACGTGATCCATGTTCCTTTGCTCCTCTGGGGTTTAAAGGTAAGGAAGGTCCCCAGTACCAAGTGGCACACGCAAGCGGCACGCTTCCATCAATGAGCTCTGCCATGCCTGGTCCTCACAGGGCTTCTCAGCTACAGACAGTAGCCATAAGGAGAGGCCCCTCACAGTGATACTCCTCATGATGGACACTAACATTCATTTGCCATCTTCAGGACTGGGGGCTGGGAATTCTGGGTAACAGCTGGTTTGATTTGCATCCTTTCTTCTGGATTTCTGGTTGGCAAAGTACTCACTCCAAGGAAGGCAGGATGAGGAGCACAGCTGAGCAGGGATTGTCATTTCCATCTCTCCTGCTTAACATTGTGACCTCTCTTTTATCCCTGGCCTCCCTCACCCTCTTGGGGGAAGCTGAGTTCCTCTGTGAACATGCATGGACTTGTATTCACCAAAGCAACAATGACACAGAGAAATGCCAAAGTGTGGAAATGCCATTCATAACTCTTTGCTCATTGTGCCCCATAATGAGTGCATTTTAACATTCCCTGGGCACAGGGGAAGGGAGACGAAAGATTCTCACAATATGAAAAAGTTGGTGCTTTTTTTCCCCCAAGCACATAAAATACCATACTAGTTTTGCTACAAACAGTACATTGAGATCATGTATCTTGATAGGTGCATTTTAAAGCACTGCTTACCTCTGCAGATACAGCTGGAGGCACAGCATCCAGCAAATGCTATTGTTTAGATTAGGAAACAGTGTTCGGGAACATTGCAATAATGTTAGGTAATCAACTAATCTTTAACTTCTTAGAGAATGATTTCAATCATTTTAGGCTCAAACGAAACAAGGACTGGAAATAGGGTACCTCTTCACCAAAGGTAGGGTCAAGACTGGTACAGATCAAGGCCAGAGCTGTTGAAGAAGGAGACTACCTGTGTATCTGTATGCCCCTGGCAGCCCGAATTTCTAGTGACTGCCTCAGGGAAGCTGTTCCTGGTGGGCTCAGTATTTTTCCCACAATCGTGGGAACAAAGTGCAATCTCTCCATTTTCATATGTCTGAAGAGCCATATGTAATTACAAGACAGTTGTCTCATGGTAGCTAAAATTTTGATGTCATTCAATGATCATGAAGTGCTTCTCCTTGCCAGTGCTGTGTTATAACAGGAGCATGCATGTGAACACATACACAGAGACAGTTTGCAAGCAGAGCTGTATAAGCAGTTTGCAAGCAATGCTCACCCCACATTTCCTCATACAAAACCTTCTTTTCAGTGGTTTCAAGCTCTGCCAAATTCAGAAATCTAACATGCCATTCCTGCACAGCTGTTTCTGTGTTATGAACGTGGCTGGAAGAACTCAGAAGAACTCAGCCCTTCCTTAGGGTGATCACTGTGGAAAAGCCCCAGAGCGTACAGCTCATCCCAGCAAGAAGCTAAGCCCTGCGACACAAGGGTCTGAGAGCCACAGGCACCTGGAGGTGAGATCATATAAGCACAGGGCCAGTCAGGGGACCTGCAGTTCTGTGCGAGTCCCTGGCGTGGTCCTCTCCTTGGTTAGACAGAGTTGGCAAACCAGATCTTCCACACAGAAGTGAGTGGTTAGGGGATGATTTCCACCAGCTGAAGAGCTGGCACGTGAAGAAATAATAAATATAAAATAAACAGAATCTATATTCATCAGCTACTAAGATTGAAACAGGTTTAGAGGAACCCATAAGTCATGGTGTTTGCCATTGACCTTGCAACTGGGACACAACCCAGTGAGTGGTGGACCTCCCAGGGCTAGGGCTCTCACACAGAGACAACAGCCTTTGGCCAACTGGCATAGAGCTGTGCTGGCAAGGTCTCTGTAACAGGAGTCCCTAGCAGCTCCACGTGAGCTTATTTTGACTCATTCCTGGCACAAGAGGGTTTATCTGTCCAGAGGTTTTATTCATAAACCTTCACAGGTCTCCGCGCGACCACCCACACCCCATAAAAGAACAGGCACAAACTGAAGCTTGTTCATACCGACACAGACTTAGGTCTTGTATAGGAGGGAAAGAAATGTGTGCCAAGGTATTGCTCTTTTTCCTAAAAATAAATGCAGGGAGAAAAAGAGGATTCTGACTAAAAAGACCTTGCAGGTTTATCAGCCCCCACCAAGCAGAAACCCTGACAAGCCCCATTAAATTGTCTGGTTATGTTTAACCGTAAACTTGACAAGACAAGATGAGACGAGACTTCTTTCTCTGACTTATGAAGCTTCAGACTTGCCTACAATCTATGAAGTTAAAAACTTCTGCAAAAAATGAAAACTAAGGTACTTGCATGACTCCAAAGGGTGGCGATTTACAAAAAAATAAACATAGTGAGTTTTTTTTTATCAAACGCTGTTCGTGGAGGAGAGTTTTATGGTAAAAGTCATACAACATTTTCATATCCTTCTACAAAAGCACAACCCCCCCTCTGGCTGAATCCTTTGGACTCAGCTATAAGTTGTTATGAAAGCAGTTAAATCCAAAACATTGCAATCAAAAATTCACATGCCCAGTTTGTAGAAAAGTGGACAATTAGCCAGTAAATACTGTCTACTGTTAAAAATCAGAGTACTCAGAGACATTATCCCTCCTGAGAGGTTACCCTTAAGCAGTGGCTTCTGGACAGATCACCTGAATGGCTCATGTGTGCAAAGGCTCTGTATTTTAGCTGTGACAGCTCAGGCAAGAGGGAGACCTGAACACCACATAGCATAATGCCAGCATAACCAGGAGGACACCTTGTGCTTGTGGCCATGGGAGTCACATCCTCATCTCATGGTCCAAAGAAGCAAGTGGCATGGAAAATGGGATACATGAAGGAAGAAAATGGCCCAGTCTTAAAAGTGATTTACTGGTAGCTGACAGAGAGAGCAGGACTAAGCAGCAATGAGCAATGTGTCTAAGTCCTTTGTGGGAAGGAAAGGACAAATCAAACCAGATGCAAGCAAGCAAGCAAATCTACAATGCAGTGATGGCCTCAGGCTCTCTGTTTTACTGAGAGAAGATGAAAAGCAGCGACTTTTAGTTTTAGATGGGATAGGAAGATCACCTGGCAATGTCCTACTTGTGAAAATCAGATATCCCAATGGAAAGGAACTGGTTTTGCTTTCATGGAGTGCATTTACGAATCCACTGCTGCTCCCTGCTGGCTCAGCTAAACCTGATGCACATCTTGTTTCCCCATGCAAGACCCTGCACAGCTGCATCATTCAATACAGATGGCTTCCAAGGAGCCCTAAGTGAGCAGCACACTGGCAAGAGCCCTGGTAGAAACACTGAGTCCCACACAGAGCAGAAATAGCCCCTGCAGGAAGCACAATGTTTTTATGGAGCACAGGGAAATCTGATCTGTTTGTAAAGAGCACCTCTGAAACCTTACAGCATCTACCCTTGCACAATTCTTTTGCACCATGACACGTTGGATTGAGCTGTACTGTAAATATATCATCTGTAAACCAGACTTTCACGTGTAAATGCTTTGCATACCTAGAGGACACCAGGTCCAGGAGTGCACCGCTACTGCTAAATTCTGGCACAAAGCATCCATTCACCACTTCTAAAGTTCCTACAGGTTACCATTTTTTCCCAGACTTCTGAAAGGAGACTTCTGAAAACTGCCAAAAAGGGGTTTGAATGCAAGTGCCAAGTTTCAATCTTTATTTATAGTTCTGACTTTTAGTAAAGGACAGGGAATGTTAGGCTACCCTTTTGTATTAACACGATCTCTCATTCCAGAGTTCAAGTCAGAGGACCTATACAAAAAGAAACCGTGTGCTAAGAGGATGTAATGTTTTACTGTCTCAAATATAAAACATCATTCTGAACGGTTTATGCTCCAAAGCATGACTTGATACCACTGTTGGTATCAGCTTAGCTAGGTGTGGTTTAAGCCAGCTATTTCAGCCACCTCTCGGCCATAAAGGAGGTTTTGGCCTAAATTTGAGATACATTTTTCCACTTGAAAACGACAATTTGTTGTACCATGGGGTTTTGCAGAAGTGCCAGTTTCAGTGAAGGCTGCTGGTTTCTTGGGGACATGATGAACCTGCTGGATGGGAAGGCAGGTGGTTCCAGTACTTTCCTGGGAACTTGGGGAGCAGTCAGACTGACTGGACTGGGACAAGCAGGGAACGAACTTCTTCCCGTGAGATTTGGGAAAGGGGTTCTCAGCTGATTCACCTCTTGAAGCGAGTTAAGAGCAGATATAGGAGGAAAGGAGCATGCAAGGGTGGCATTATTATTATTATTATTATTATTAGTACTGTTTTTAGTGCAGAGAAAAAAACAATTTCTACTTCCAATGAAAAACCAAAAAGCAGAAGTCAAAATCCCTCAGAAACACAGTCCTTCCTCCTGGCTGGATTTAGCCACAGTTTGTCTTGATGAATTCAAGGGGTCAATTAAACACAAATTTATTACCTCTCAACCTAATAAAAGCAAAGCATCTGCCTACCTTTCTTGCTGACAGCTCCTAGTTTTAGGCAGTAACACTCAGCAGTTCCCCATCCTTATGCTAAACCAAACCAACACCTGAGTTTCAGTTTTCCAGGACCTATATTCTTCAGCAAAATACCATCTTTTGCTGCCTTCGTGTTACCTTTCCCATCTTTTTTTTATGCTCCCATTGAGGCAGTAGGGTCTCATGGATACTGCCTCTTAGGTGCACTTTATCATAGAATCACACTGAGTTTCAAAAAGACTTTTAAGATCATAGAATCCAACCATCAGACCAACACCGACATACTTACTAAACCATGTCCCAAAGAGCCATGTCTACGTGCTTTTTGAACACCTCCAGGGATGATGACTCAACCACCTCCCTGGGCAGTGTGCTTCAATGCTTCACCACTCTTTCAGCAAAGAAATTTTCTCTAATATCCAATTCTAAATCTCCCTGGTGCAACTTGAGGCCGTTTCCTCTTGTCCTATTGCATGTTACTTGGGAGAGGAAACCAGCACCCACCTCTCTACAACCTCTTCTCAGGTAGTTGTACAGAGCAATAAGGTTGCTCAGCCTCCTCTTCTCCAGGCTAAACAATCCCAGTTCCCTCAGTTGCTCCTTGTAATACTTGTGCTCCAGACTCTTCAGTACCTTCGCTGCTCTCCTTCTTGTAGCGAGGGGCCCAAAACTGAACACAGAATTCAAGGTGAAGCCTCACCAGCGCTGAGTACAGGGAAAAGATTACTTCCCTAGTCCTGCTGGTCACACTACTCCTGATACAGATGCTGTTGCTATTCTTGGGCCACTGCTGGCTCATATTCAGCTGGTTGTCAATCAACACCCCCAGGTCCTTCTCCTCCAGGCAGCTCTCCAGCCCCTCCTTTCCAAGCCTGTAACATTGCATGAGGCTGTTGTGACCCAGTACTTAGCCTTGTTGAAGCTCATGCAATTGGCCTTGGCTCATTGATCAAGCCTGAATCATTCTAACACTTTCTATCTTACTTTCTTGAAACCTCAGGGAAGTTGTGAACACATTGAAGGCAAGACTTTCCAATTAAGTCTTTAGAAACCACAGACACAGTTAGAGATTTTTCCCGCAGTATGCTACAAGTTTAATTGTGCAAAAATAAAGTCATCAAGACTTCAGACTTGTTGTGAACTAAATACAAATCCAGTCACGTACGTGTATGGAAAGAGGCAGTACTGCAATTAGAGAAAATACACCATAATTATTGTTGATACAACCCAAGTGGTTGGATACATGGAGAGTCTCTTCTCAAGTGACTCAGACAATCTGTATTTAACTACTGTACATCAAGGGAGTCAAAGAAATGAAGCCTAAAAAGAAAGCTGGCAGCAGACTAATGAAGTTTGAGACTGCAATAACTCAAAAGAACATTAAAAAATTATTTAGACAGATCTGCCAGTGATGACCAAGACTTAAGTCTGTAATCCTGCAGGTGTGAAGTGGAACTCCTATTCATTCAACACAGTATCGAGTTTCAGCAAAACAGAAGACTTTCTTAATGCCAATATTTCTTTGAAGCACAGGAAGATGAAGCATTAACAATCTTTAAAATTGCATTTCAAACTATGAGACACCAATAGTGTTGCAGAAGAAACAGTTGAAAAAATAAAACCAAAACACACAACTCAGTGCTCTGACTCCAGAACTTAAAACAAAGAAACCCCAGCAAAATAATACATATGGAAAAGAAAAGCATTGCTGAATCCCCTCACCCCCATTAAAATCTTCCTGTAGTCCCTACATCACTGAGGAAAGAACAGTTTTCAAAGCAATTCCTTTTCTGGCACACCTAAGTTTTAATGCAACCAGACTGGACATCCGTCATGTCGTTCTGTGCAGCTACTTTTTGGTCTTAACAAATCTATGTGCTTCTTGCAAGAGTGTTTCAACATCTTCATTATCCTTGTCTTCTGAACTCGGCTCCCAGTCAGAGTCTTCATCAGTAGGCTCGCACTCCTCTTCCTCATCATCTATAAAGCTGTCATTAAGGTCATATTCATTTGGTCCATCATCAGTGGCACTGTCCTTCTCCACTGCCCGTTTTCCTGTAGGGTCAAAATTGTCATATATATTCATGAATCATAAATACAGGTGAGAGAAGGGAATCTGCTACATCATTTGCCTCCTACATTCTCAACTTGGATCCATGCTGGGCAGTCTGTGCTTCCTTTCTGAACACAAACTAAGGAAACAACAAACACTGAACACTTCTTTCCTGAGCTGGGTGCCACCTACCTGTTTCCCAGTTCAGTCTGTTCTATCATGCTGCTTTCTAATTTGCTGTCCGTACATCTTCAGAGCCTACACTGTGACAAAATTGCCTTCTGCCTTTACAGTATTTCACAGTGCTCTGTATTGGCAGGAATCAAAGACTCAGAAACAAGCAATGGATGCTCTTCACAGCATGTTCCTAAACTTTTTTAGGCAGCTTGTTTTGCAGTATTCTTTTAATTGCTTGAATATGTTGACACATTCAAGCCAATGTTTAAACCGATTCCCAGAGGCAGGATAATTCTGTTGTTTGGAGAAGCCATATTTAGCTGATGTGGCATTGTCTAAACAAAGCTGCTGCCATGGCAGCATTGCCTTCTCCTTTTATTTACCCGTAACTGTGAACCTTGAACAAGTTTATTTCCACTGCTTCCTCATTTTGGCAGATGCCTTGCTCTACAAACCTATGCTGTCTCGTTTTTTATTACACGTCCATGATTCCTAACTAACCACAGTCTTAGTATTCCAGTCATTTATTACTCTGCCCTTAAGTCACACCCTAAGTAAAACCATGTTTATTCCTCTTCTTCCCAGCCTCCAATTTTTTGCATTCTTATCTCATCTAGACATAACCAGTCAACGATCTTGTACAGATAATTTATCTGTTGAGCAGTTCTTACCGTTTTTCATATGAAACTATAAATGTGTTTGTTTCCTCAGCTCCAGACCCCAGTCCAAATTATCAACATTCACATTAGCCATAAGCATTTCTTAGCAATCTCTTGCAACCATAGGCTGGAGCCCCAAGCACTCAAGCTGTTTGCGGAGTGAACAAGCAAGAAAACCAGTACTGATGTGGTCTGATCACACCCTCTATCCATTATATTTTCTACTAATGGGAATGTTAAAATTCCAGAATTATTTTATAGCCTGATTAACATTTTATACTCTACAGCCACTCTCACCCAAGGTTTTCAGAAACATTTACAGCACTAGTCAAGTATGTCAAAGATACACCATTTTATGGATGAATTGTGCTACAGAGACACTGAATGCCCTCCTGGAATAATAACAGCCCACGTGACACAGCCAATAATATAACTGAAAAAGGTCCTATGGCTGGCAATCAATATTCTGTGAAGGACTGACTGTGCACCACCTAGCACAAAATCCTGAAATTGTCATCTGCCAGTGTGAGCTGTCATCCACTGTTATGCCTGCTAGTTTATTGCTTTTCAGGCTTCAGGCAAAATTAATCACGTCCATGTTTACCAGCAGAATTTCTTATCAGAATCACAGACTATGGTCCTGCAGAGTGAATTATGCCTTGGAGGGGAGAGGTCAAAACAAAGATGCTAAATACTGCAAGAACAAAATCCGTCCTCTCATCTTACAGAACAATAAGCCCAAAACCTGCTTAGTAAAGAAAAAAATCTTCACTTACATGAACTGTGGGTATTTTACAAGCGAAGTAGGAATTTTCTAGCAAAGTACAGATTACTTCCATCAAACTATGTTTTCTTTTTTTCCTACAAATGTAGGAGGAGCATACTGTTCTTCCTCCCTGTACATCAATGCTTTTAGATTTCAGCAGTAAATGACGTGCTTCCTTCCATGTCTTCCCATTCCACCTCCTCCTGCTACAGTTTAATTCAGACCCACAAGCTCCAAAGCTGCTCATTAAGCACAACTCTGCCTGTTCCCTAGCACCATATTTAACAAGATGACCTTGAAATTTTCTCTGAAAGTATCATCTGCTCTGTGTTGGGAAAAAAAACTTGCTGACAACTCCTTTCCAAGACTGTAAGACTTGGATGTGAGCTGATCAGCTTGCCAGAAAACTTACAGAAGTGTGTAGGAGAATCCTGCATAGTCCAGAGCCCCAGCAGGTCATTCATCCAGGTAGCAGTGAAGTCATTCAGCAGTGACAATTTAATGACAGCATAACTCTGACCACCTTTTGCTTCCTCCCTTACAGTCACTCCCCCCTTAGATGCCTTTAAATATTTCTCAGAAGCTAGAGCACATTCTCTACAGGCAATCTGCACTTCCTCTGGTAGCATTAGACTAAAAGTGTTACAAACTTAACATGTCAAATGTCATGTAGACCATACCCTCCTTTTCTTGGCTGGTGGATACACTGTATGGAAATGAATCCTTCTGTGCTTAACAGCACAGCCGTGCTGAACAACACAAAATAAAGGTTAATGGAGCCCTGCCTGGCTGTGTGACCTTGCATGGCTCGGTATGACTGCCTCAAATGTGAGCTTGCTGAGCCCAATCTTTTACAAGCTTTGCTCTCAAGAGAGCTAAACAAGCCAGTCAACAAGATATTGGGAAAAAAACCCCTAGCAAATACCAACAGCAATTTAATTAATGAATTCCCTTCTTTGCCCTGTGAACAGAATATCAGTTCTTCACTGGTTCTTACTTACTAACAGGAGCTCAATTTCACTTATGTGTTAATAAGTTTTATGTGCTTACAGAAGAGGCCCTTTTCCATTCCTTGTAATGTTTGGCTGACCACCTGACCTGAGCTGCACACACAGGAACGCCCACTCCAGTCGGGAAGGTGTTCTTATGAAAGGCCCAGCTGCAATATAAAGCTTTCAGGATTTAGATTGAGAGTTAAGGACTTTATTTATGCACACAGTCCAGTTTGCTGCTTGGTTATAAACTCTAAACCCCTCACTGCTCTTACAGTGCTGCTAACAATTCTCACCATGCTGTAATACACTTTTGACAAGGGAGCAGTGACCACAATGGGGCTGGCACGTGCATCACTGGGTGCAGCAAAACAGGTAACAACTAAGCCTCTGAGCACTCCAGTGCAGATACAACCACATGGCACACTCAGTGATAGCAAAATCTCACACATATGTGATAAGGAAATGGGATGGGAAAGAAATCTCTCAGATGAAAATATAAAACCAACTTTTTGCATCCACCCACAACAGAAACAGAGGCCAAAAGACTTCGCACAGAAAACTAACTACATCTATTTGCATTTCTATTTATTTTCTTCAGAAGGCAGATCTCTCCATTTTGAGGATTTCTTTTGGAAATGCCCAGCCACGCTTTGGTGGTCTCAAGGAAGAAAAGCCAGCTCCCACTTCCACTTGAGATGCACCAGTTCCACATCCTCATGCCACATGCTCAGGCCAGTGAAAGTGAAGACACCATATCATCAGACTTTCAGACTGCTCTTTAAAGCTCACTTATTTAAATTACTTTAGAAAGAATACAAAGCTTCACATTTGGAATCCGAGACACAGAAGAAGCCTGGAAACAGGCCTGAAGGCTATTTAAAATTGAAGTTGATGCACCCACAATACATAAGTTAACCTTGTTGGCAGCAGCAAAGCAAGCTAGGTGTGCTGCTGGTAAATGGAGATGCTCATACACAGTATTACAGTTTACATTATAGAGACACTACAGCTTGCTATGCTACTATATCATCCTCACTGATGACTACAAACTGAAGTAAGAAGGATACACGTAGTTTACAGTTAAAGCTGCCCCCAGGTCAAAGGCGTTAACCTTCTTCTACCTTTTAGTACTAACAAGCCAGCATCTTACCTGAAACATTGATACCTCATAGGAAGTGTCAGAAAAGCTCATCAGCACATGCAGAGATATCACTTGAAAGTTATTTAAAGGTCAATGCAATGCAGAAGGAATATCTCAATGTTTTAAGAGCTATCAATCTTTACTGGGCAACCTTTACTAGTTGTGGATGAAATATTGGATTTCTTTCATCCCCTGGGTAAGGTGGATGAATTGATTTAGCCACGTGTCTCTCCTTAAACTGTTTGTTTGTTTTCTTGTCTGGTTCCAGGGAAGTACAGGTATGCTCGTGCAGGAAGCCTGGCACAAATCCAATTTCAGCACTATTATTTTAAAAAAAAAACAAGCAGACTTTTACTAAAATAACAACTACTTATGTAAGTATTATCAAGCGCCTCCAGCACTATTAAATACCCAGAAAACAAAGCAGATCAGTCACATCCCATGCTGATGTGCCCATTCATACTGTCAGAACATACTCACTATTCTTTGAAGCGCGTTGTCGGGTTCCTCTTTCAATTACTAAAGAAAAGAAAGTTATCAGTCAGGACAGAGTTAGGGTTATTCGTAGTAGATCCTACCTTAAGATTGACTAATTAAAATAATGCTGCAACAACTGTGCTGTACTTACAAGCATAAAAACAGCCCCAACTCTTTTTGTATTGAATAAGTCATGAGAGAATATGAAGATTAACCGTTCTTACAATTATGAACCAGTCCATCTGTGGAAAACTCTAAGTTTTTCTTACATAAAAGCAAATTCTCCTTAATAATGTCATAATCCTGATTCTTCAAAATAAAATGCATTACCATTATATTACCATAATTGTTCTGCTGGTTTATTGCATTGAGATTTCAAGTGAAAAAAAATCTCCAAGTCCAATAATCAAGAAAAGGCACAAAAATTGCAAAGTATCTCTTTGAAATCTTTAAGAACAGACAAAATGTTCACAGTACATCCCTCAGTGTTTTTCAAGAACTCTACTTTCTGGAATATGAAACACTAGAAAATTTTAGAATAGAAACTAGATTCAGTTTTAATTATAATCCCTCCAAGCATGAAGAGCAGACATGCAAAAATTTGATCTCTCGGTAAGAAAATCACTGCTCCAAGAAAAAAATAAAAATAAAAAAGATGGCAGATGCTTGCACTGTTTGTGTTAAAGCATCACAAAATTGTATAATTGAATGTTACCAGATGATTTCCTATCAAAATAAAAATAAGAATAAAAATAAGAATGTAAAGTACGTATGAAATCTATAAACATATGAATCTACACAGTTAAGACATAAAAATATTTGTGTGTTCACATTTTGCTATGGGGATGGGAGAAAAGCTATAGAAATAACTTCCTGCAGTAACCAGCTGAAATGTTGAGAGCTACTTCAGTAGCACCTAAACCTATTCCCTGTTTTCAAGGCAGTACTCCAGCTCTGGATGGAAGAAGTACAATCCAGAGACCTGGTAATACCAAATATACCATGTTTAATTTTCAATAAAACCTACTAAGCTCATGAAAATAGTCACTTGCCATACAGCATTTTTGTCAATATGTAAGATACAGGAGCATACAAACCACAAAGGTGCAGAGCAATACAAAGTAGGCTGCAAATGCACTGTTTTTCACTTACAGCAGCTGAAAACATTCTAGTCCAAATTTCTGGGATCCATTACTGGTTTTGGGGCTCCCCACTTCCCCCCATTTTGAGGCCTATTAAGCAAGTTGGCTTACCTGGACGTGCGCTGTGCTTGTATTCTAGCTTGTGCTGTGGATTCTTCCTGCAAAGAGGAAAACAGTTCACCACCACGTTCCACACTTAACGAGCCCAGAACTCACTGGTATTTTATCAGTAATTCTAATTTCTTTTTAAAATAAAATTCTGTTACTGGTGTGTTACTGCAGTGTCCCAGCTTACAGAATGCATGGTGGAAAAAAATCAGGTTAAAGAGCCCCTCTTGTTTCAGTACTAAAAAAATCGATGGCTGATCAAAAGCAAGAGATAAGAGAGTTTCCAAAGTTGTATAATGGGATGTATTTGTTCAGCAAAAGAACTGATCCAATGTAAGGTTAAAGCCTGGGAAGTAACACAGAGAATAACACAGAGGCCTTGACAGAGTTTGATAATGAGCTGAGAACTGGCTAACCTCGAAGTAGTGGAAAGTCCCAAGCAGTTTATCAGGAGGGATTAGGTAAAGAAAACCAGAATTTATGCTACCAATTAAGAAACAGCTCAAGGCACATGTACAGGTGTTTTAACCCAGTCACCAATGTTAAATTGGCACGTGGACAATGACTTTGCAAACAGATCGTTTTATAAGAGCGATTTGTGTTACAAATAAATGATTCCGATTTGGACTTCATTTTGAACCTGCATCAGAGTCCGTGCCTCATCCGCCGCAATCCAATTATTTACTCTCACTAAAAATGAAACCAGAACATAATTTCTAGTGCATACTTTGGAAAAAAAAACAGTTTGGCTGTTCTAATTTTTGCTTCTGAAAATAAGCAACAATTAAAGCCTGCTATTTAAGAATGACATACCACGTGACATTGCTTGAAACTTGAGATTGATTTCTGCAGCTGCAGAAGTCTTTGCATGTTTTACAACATACCCTTGCTATGAAGACTGCCTTGTTGCTCATTCATGTTTTCTTATCCTTCAGAATAATACAGTCTTCAGTAGAAAAATCTTATTTTTATGTTTATATGTTTATTTTTATGTTTTATGTTTATTAACTTGTGACAAATTCACAAACTTCAAGTTGATTTACACTTCTACAGCTCTGCCGTCCTGAAGTACATTATCTGTGCATTAGAAGTGATACTCATCTGAATTAAAAAAATGGTAATACAGTTTCCTATTAAATGCACTGTACAGGTACAAAAACTATGAACTAATTCAGTGTTTTACTACTATTGTCAGCACCAGACCATTTGATCTCAACTTTGAGGCATAGCATTTAGGTAATTTAATTACGCTCCCTTCAAGTAACAGACAACAGATAAAGACAACAAAAATATGAAGAAAACCCTTCAAATTGCATCTGTTGCTTTGTTCAAAGAATTATCATTACTCCCTGGGTACTTCCTTTCCTCTACCCCCAAAAGAATGAAATACAGATTAATAACAGATCAACTAACACATTGTCATATCTGGAAAGAAAGACATGTATTGTACTCCTGAAAAGCACACTGGTGATTTCGTTAACCTTATAAACCCAGATTTCTCAATTTAAGATCAGAAATTCAATCACATAGCTATTTTTCAAAAGAGAAATGCTTTTTCTGCATTAGCTGATTATAGCATGGCTTTTTCTTAAAAGCTACCCTCATTTTGTTACATTTTATAGAGAACACACTCTTTGGGATCACCACACTTTCTGGGAAAGAGGGGAAAATATACTTCTGTTCAGGCACAATCTTCATTAACAGTAACCTTAGTTTCAATATGCCCTTCTAGAACTGCTATTAGCTCAAAATATATCTTTTTGTCCACTGTTTCAATTACACAGCAGTCATTAAACTCTGCTAAATAGAAGGTTAAAACTTAGACACTGAGAAACAAAATGGAATAAACCAATCTTTTGAAGATTGCTTAAAAGAAATTGTAGCCAGTCATAAACTGGATTTTATTGCTGTTATGTAAATTATGCTAACAAATCAAATATTGATTAACAGAGTTTTTGTACAAAATCTCAACAAATACTTTACCAACTAAAACTTACATATCAAGAACAACATGTAACAGTAAATTATTGTTTATATAAAAATGAACAGTTTTCTACACGTTGACAAGTGAAAAACTGTAGATCTCTAGTTCGCTGAAAACGTTCCAAAAGTCAAGTTTTCATGCTCGTCAGTTGAAATCACTAACAAGTATTTAGCACAGACTTTGGTGCTGCAAAGGTAGCAGCCTCCCACAGTGAATTTCAGAAGGCAGTGAGACTTTAGAAAGAGCTGTAATGATAGGCTACACTCAAGAATTAACACCAAGAATTACTGGTTGTTCTATAGTAGCTTTGTAACTCCAAGGGAGAACATTCTTAACCTTTAAAATAAGAAAATCCATTTTGTACAGTGCTTCTTTACCTATAACAAGCTGTTCCATATGGACATTCAGGCCGGTTATCATTGTCATCTTGAGTTACAATCTCTGTTTCGTGATAGTCATCATCATTAGGGTGACTGAACTGCTGAAAGTGAAGGGGATTCTTCCTGCAAAAGATAGACATGTGTCAAGAACTCACTGTTATGTTTAAAAACGATAAGTGGAGATAAGAAAGGTGTTGCTGAATGAGTGACAATTCCTTTATCTGTGGTTATATAAAGAGGAGCTTTTAATGTTTAACTTTATCCAGAATGCAAGGCCTACTTTTACGATAACAGAAGAAAAATTTTGTCTCAGCACACGCTGCAAAAGAGGTTAAACCAGGAATTTTCGTATTTGCCATTAGCTTCAAGTTTCACACCTCCAACAGGTACACAATCTACCAATGTAGTCATGTAGCATGAATCTGTCTGGGTGGCCACCTGGCTCAGTTTTGACTCCCTCTGGAGCAACTGAAGTTCTACAGAAACTACTGTCAAAGTCTTGACTCAAGTTTGAAGGGCCAACGTGTGGCAGCCGAACAATCACAGTACGAAAGTCTCACCACACCCTTGGCTGATGGCATATTAGCTTCAGGCGAGATCTCTCAACTATAATTTCTATTCTGTATGCAAGCTACTACTACTCCTCCTCACTTGAATACTGCAAATGCCAGCATATTATTCCAAATGAAGCTGCCAATTTGCCTTGGCTAACAGGACATTTCATTTGAAATACCAAATTACAAAAATTACATGAAGTTATATCGTAAAACATAACAACTGTTTATGTAATGGAGTCACACCAATGTGAGTGATGAGAGCATATTACAAACATCCAAAACTTCATGCTTTACAACACTTCCACAGCTGAATCCAAAGTGAGCAAGTAGTGAACGCAAATATATGCATCACTGAAAGAACATCTCTACTGCTTCTAGGCAAGAGGCTGGAATACACAACACACAAGACAAGGCAGCTATCAACAAAACCACTTAGAGAAGAGTTTGCTTTATAAAACTCCGGCAAATGACATAAAAAAGAACACAGAAAAACAAACTGCAACTTCAGGAGAAATTCAGGAGACAGATCAAAATGTATTACAAAAATTACATCAACGCAAAATACACTGGCACCAAAAGCAAATCTACTTTTTTGCTATGATTTCTTTCATACGCTTTTTTTCCAAGCACAAAAGCAAGAACTATTTGAGCTATTTGAACAAATGATTTTCCAAGACTTCCACAGAAGAATTCAGTGATTTACCACACTAGTTCACAGAGTATATAATCTTCAACATGTTTGTGCAAATCGAAAAAGCGAGCTGCTTACCTAAAGCAAGAGGAATGACAACTTTAAACTACAGAGCAATTACTGCTTTAATTTACAGCTGCATTTAAAAACACAAAGCCAGAAACATCTATTTAGTATTAATACTTTAAATTTCTATTTGCCTGGTATCTTTCACTCAGGACACTCAACAAGCAAAGTGCAGATAAACTCTTCAATGAGCTACTTAAAGACCAGTGTCCCTTGGATCTATTTACATAGGTGACAGGCTTCTTGTCCTGGTCTCTTCTGTTAATTTCTCTAAACTAGGGTACATAAACACTGTTTCACTAGAAATCATTGCAAAGTTGCATCTACCAGTCACCTAGTCTACCACAAGTTCTCTGGAAACATCACTTACACAAAATTCAAGCTGGCTGCCTACTTCTTTCGCCATTTAAAAATAAATGGGATGAAACCAAGTAATTGTAGAGGCTATTGCTTTGTTTTCTAAATGCATACAGCTAACTTATTAGCAAGAATTTTGAGTCATTTGAGACACAATTCATCTTCTGAAAGGGATATAGAAGAAACTAATGTTCTGTGAAATCATTTTTATATTTATTCCTATCATAAGATACAGGTAGCGGCATAGTCACAAAAGAAAGAAGGCCAATCTGCTATATTTTATCCTGCTTTTACCTGGATGATTTGTACTTATTGCAAAACACATAGAAGCAGAATGATAACCAACAAAATAAATACAAGTAAAGCAATTCATAGCTTATATTAAGAAAACACTTTCCCTTCTTGCAAAAATCTAAAGCTTTTTCCTTTTATTAAGGGTTTGGTTTCTTTGAGTTTATTTTTTAATACACAAGAGATCTGAGTTGTAAAAGCACAACAACAGTTGTGCTGTGAGTTGCAGTCTTAAGCAAATTAGTTTCACAACAAAACCTCACTGCACAGGAATGTGGTTACTCATTTGATGAAAACAAAATCATTAAGCTTTACTCACACAAAAATTAATAAATTAAAACCCTATTCTAAGAATAAAATTTGTGGGAGATCTGCCTTCTCCCAAACATACACAGATACTGCAACTTTACTTTCACAGAAGCTCTGAATTTGTTAGTCACACTTCATCATGCAGAAAACTATGCAAATAAAAATTGATATAATTCTTCAGAATCAATGCAGTCATCTAAAGAAGTTGTTCAGCATAGCTCAGTGAAATATTTAAAATGATTTTTCATCTGTGCAGCTACGAAGAGCAAATTTAAAGCTTTTTCTAAAGTAAGTTTAATTGATTAGGTCAGAATCCCTGGTTCTTCACAATCACAAGAAGAACCCTGCCAACTCAAGGGCTTATTTTCTCAGGTACTAAATAAATTGGTAGTGAAGGTGTAATAATTTACAACACTAGTTATAAAACCATAGAATTCAAGGCTGAAGTTACGTCACAATTGCATGTAAGATGTTTCTAAGTTCTATATCATAAGCCTTACCAGAAGACAGGACTCAAAAAGAGACAGATGCAGGTCTTCAGCTGCCAGATTTACAAGCTTAAGGTGAAAAGAGAAATACTTATTTTCATAAGCAAAGAAACAAAGTATGCAGAAGATTGCACATACAAATCCAAAGGCATGCCCTGCTTTGACAGCTATGGGAAAAATTTAAACACACCCAGGCAGTAGAGCACTGTATGGCAGGTCAGCAAAAGGATAGAACTGTGGACAAAAATTGTGAGTTACCCTTTTAGAGATAAGAGCTCAGGTCTAGTGCATCCCTTCTATGCAGCCCTTGAAAAGGGGGGTTGGGTTTGGATTCATTTTTAATTCACTATTCTTCCAACTTCAGACAAAAACAAGCAGCAGAAAAGAAAATGAACACAAGAGTATTCAAAGAGAAAGTTCCTTGACAATAAATACAGTCAAGTATAACACACAGAGAACACTTTGCCTCCTGATGGTAATAACAGTTCCTTTCAACTTGCTTCAGGCTACCTCAGAAGGAGAATCTGTCACTGAAAGACGATGACAAGAATCCCTGGAGCAAGAGGTGTGCATCAAGCAATGTTTTCAAAATCATAAATGAAGAAACTGAACTATGGGTTACAAAGTCATTTCCTAAATGTATAAGATATGTTAATGTCTAATAAAATTAATAGAACTAACTTTTAATATTTTCAATTTGTGCTAGTGTACTAGGCAACTACCAAAGGCACCAAAGTCATATCCAGAAGACAAGTACTCCTTAACAGCAGTTTACAAAATAAAGACTATAACTCTAAAGACCATTTAGTTATTTGATAAATGACATTTTATGCATAAGAAATGTCAGCTAGAAAAACACTTTACGGAAACGTTATTCTTCCCAAAGCAGTGCTCATTTAAGGTGCTGATGCCTACAGCATTTCTCATTAGAAGACAACTTTTACACTAATGAAAGAGAGGGTAATTCTAAAAACTATTTTTTGCTCAAGAAAACACTACACAATGGAAAACTGAATACGCTACGAATATGTTCCTTCAAAGCATCCATTCATGTCACACTCATGTACATGTTCTGGCTCATTGCAACGACTCGCTTTATTCTAACACAGCTATCCCATCAATGCTACTTGTATTAAAAGCAAACACTAAGACAGACTACAAAGTATATTTCTTTTGCTGCAAACAAGCAGGTTTAGTCTCCAGACATTTCCTGAAGATCGAAGCTGATGTTTTTGATACTTCATCTTTACAAATTCCTCCAACAAAATTGTTATTTGCTATGTGTTATTTCAGAGCGTTCTTTTTCTGTATAAGGCAGTACTTGCTAAAAGTATTGATGCCAAATATTTTAGAATAAAGACACAAGAAGAAATGTGCACATGCAGACTCTTGTTCCATACTACCTGTAACTAAGATTTGCCTTCCTAAACAATAGGAATCCTTCAGCTTACCAGAGCATTAGATCAGCGTATGAGGGGAAAACTTGCCTGAGCAAAATAAGAAGCAGCTGGAGCAAACCAAAGGCTGCATTTGTACTACTGCATCAGCTTCACTGCCTAATAAAACACGTTTTCATAACATTCATTAAGGGCATAAATTGAGATACGTGAAAGAAAGCTACACGAAAACTGGAATTGCGATGTGTTCATTAACACAACAGCTTCATGCTTTTGAATTACACAGGTATCTGCAGCACTAGGGACATGAAATATATACAAGAACCCACTTACTTCTGCTTCCTTGTTTTCTAAACAACCCTACTGTTTTTTCCTACTGCTCCTTGGGAGGGTGGGGGGGAATAACAATAGTAAAAAAATAAAATCACAGGACTTACTCTTTCCTGGTTTAGCCTTATTTTTCATGCTCACAACACATATGGATTTACCTAGAACTCAAAACCTTCTCCTCGCTGCAGTTCTCAGACCACTGGTCACTTCCTAGCCTCAAAACCATCTATCTCTACATTTGTGTCTCCCCCTTGATATATCAACACATGGCACTCCAAATCTTTCAGGTGCAGAAAAAACTAGCAGGAGATCAGGTGCCCAGTGTTGATGTTTTGGAACAACAGAAGATTTGTATAACAGATATTTCACTGTGAATTGAGAGAATTAGAACAAGAGAAATAAAGAAAATGCTCTTCACTTGAGTTACCAGAGACACTGACCAGGTAAGGGTTAACATGGCATTTGTAAGTATGCCTCATTCTGTTTTTAGTGAGGGAGCAGAAGCTAATGAAAAACACAGACTGGCCAAGTTATGATAAAAGTAATTATTGATTATTTAAGAAACAACAGACAATAAGTATTTTAAATATTCATATCACAAAACATACAATTACTTCAATAAATACATCCTTCATTTCATCTGCTAATAAAACAAGTCTATAGAATCCACACTGGGCATTTCAACCACTGACATCTCTTCTCCCTGCTCGTACATGTACTGTACATGCAGGGGGGTTGTTTGTTTTGGGTTTTTTTTTAATGGACCTTTGTTTCTTCCTACAACACTTCATCTTTTAATTTGCTAAAATACTTCATCCCTTGTTTGAGTTATATTAGTCACTAGCAAGACATCCTGGCTCCTCATTTCCCACTTTTAAAATTCTTGTTATGACATTTGTTTCTCATTAGTGCCTTGTTCATCAAAAGATTTTTTTCAAATTAAAGCTTGTAATGATTTTACTGCTTTCTTTTCCATAGCTAATACATTGCTTCTTAATAATAAGCTATCTTAAGCTAGTTTTAATTATGCTTTACCTGTAACAGCTTTTTCCATACATGCAAGGTGTCCTCTTATGCTTGATCTGTCTGGAGCTTTTTGAAGCATCTGCACTTCTGGTTGAATCAGAAATCTCAGTCTTGTAATCCAGATTTGCATCACGCTCAGGAATCCCTTCCTGGGCACCAAAACACTGGGAAGTCCTGCCCCAGTCAGCTTGTTGGCTTGTAGAACCAGTAATCTGCTCTTTGTTTTCTGGTTCCTCAGTTCTACTTGTTTTACTGGAGCTCTGACCTATTCTTTTAGAGCATTTACTATGCAGCTGCCTATCACTTTTTTCCAGAGAACTTCCAGGGGTTTTTGTTCCAGTCTTGTCATTTCCTTCCATGTTCCTCATGGTACTCTCAAGAGGAAATCCAGATGTATTCTGTGGAACAAGGTTACATTTTGAAGGACCTGATAATTTACACTCTTCAGAATTAAAAGTTATATGGTCAAACCCTGCCTCATCTCATCCATCATTCCAGTTTTCAAAATCAGAGAATCACAGAACAGCCCAGGTCGTAAAGGACCTCAAAAGAGGTCAAGCCTTTAACATCTCTCTACTCCACTTTCCAAACTCAAGTTAGCTGCTAAATACAGCTGCTGAATGAAAGGCTCAAGCTAAAAACACACACGCAATTTAAAGAAAAACTTATCCTATAGCTCCAGTCCTCAGCTTCAGTTGCCTCACAACACAATCAGATTCCTCTCTCACCACCTCAGATTGTGAACAGTCCAAGAACTTCAACTTAAATTAACTTTTAATTGAAAGCACTGCTCCTGAAAAATGAACGGGGGTTATACATGAGAACATACCGTAGACTCTAGAAGAACATACATTCCTATACAAGAATCAAGTTTAATCCCTTGAGTATCAAGGTATGAGATCTATATATATTTATTGATATGTGGGAGACATACGGGAATACATGATACACACCTAGAGCTTAATCTCACCCCAATACATCTTAAATAGAATCACAGAATCACAGAATTAACCGAGTTGGAAGAGACCCAAAAGGATCATCGAGTCCAACTCCTGTCCGTACATAGGACACTCCCAACATTTATTTCAACTAATGACTCTAAATCATAAAAATCATAAACCAATTTTGTCAGTAGATAGCACCAGGCAATGATTTCACTTTCAACAAACACTGCATTTTAAAATTCAAGTGTACATATGTTCCAAAATAAGAGATGTGTGCTTTACAAAAAGAATGAGATATATAACCAAGACAGGAACATTGCCCTGACAACTGAGACGTTACCTGGAAGCATACCTATATTGAAGGCTGAACTGTTTCAATACACTACAGAACTACTGAAAGATCTCTCTTCTTTATGGCTTTTCTAGGTTCCCCCATCAGTAAATGTATACCTAGTTACAGGGATGCATTTGCTAGAGCTTGAAAATCAGCTGGTAGTTTCCTATTTGATTTTGTTCCATTCAATGCAAGTCTAACACACAGCTAACCAAAACCAGAGACAATTATATCTGAGCAGCAATGTCATTAAGAAAGGGCAAATTCAGCATTAATATTGAATGATCCTGACAGCAGCATATTTACTAAGTCAACTTGGAGACAAAGATTTCAATTTTTTACTGAAATCCCCAAAATAAGGCTCAGCAAACAACTGCAGTTTAGGAAATAAGCCTTCATTTGCAAAAGCAGGACTAAATCACTCCAATCTGCAACTCCCGTTTGTGACTTCTCTACTACATACTTCATTCTATTGCCTATAATGAGACTAAACTCTTCCACATTTACTATGATGAAAAGCTAAAAAAACAGGTTGCACTCAAGGAAAACCAGCGACAACAGCCTTACTGGCACTGGGTACGACGTGTGCATGGCCTCACTGCCATCTGGTGGCTACTGGAGCTTTGAAGAATTAAGATTCTTTTTACTTCCTGTCCTACAGCAGATTTTTTTCCTGACAGCAGGAGAATGATTGTGGTTTTGACATCAAAATTCCAATCTCTTCGAGCTCTCTGTAATTACTGCTTTTGCTTGCACTAACTCATTATTTTTTTGCAAAGTTCTGAAAGCAGGTTCTTACACTGTACTTCAGATAAAAATGATTTATGAAATTATTAGGAGAAAATAAGTAAGGCTTCAAATTGCAAACCTAAATAATCCATTATGTAGTTACTCACCTTATAATTTGACAAAGAGAAAACAGCACTGCAGCTGGTATTAATGTACTCAGCCATCAAGAAAGCTCACCAATCTGAGCACTTTTTCAGATTAAAAGATACCACTCTACTATATCAAAACTATCCTGAAGCGCATGCTGTCCATGAGCAGAAAATGTCAATCAACCTTAATATTTAATTAAAAATGAAACCATCCACAATTGTTTTCAGTGTCAAAAGCAATGAAGTATACCAAATAATTATTATTTTAAGTATTTTATCTGATCCTGTAACAGATTCAGGCAATTCTAATGCTAAAGATTAGAAACGCCTTCCCAGGTTGTTCACGTAAAGGAAAAGTCAGCAAAAGCCTCAGTTCACTCTCAGCAGAATGTTTTGTTTGTCTTCAATACTGAACCTCCTCTTTTCATTACTAGCAGGGTGCTATCAGTAAGTATTTACCTGCCTATAAACACAGCTGTACTTCAAGGGCACACAGACATTGATCAACTGGACTGAAGTGTCTGTTCACTCATTGCCACAGATAGTTTTGGATTTCAAATTGCTTTTTTTTCCCCTTACATTTTTTTTTGACTCAGATTTTGAAACACGGACATAAGCACACTCCCTGCTACCTTTCTTCAAAACATAGCAGTTGCCAAGACACATACCACAATTTTCTGACAATAAAAATATCCCAACTGGAATGGCACTAGTTTGGGGTAAAACTCCAGTGGTGCATTACATTAGGGTCATACCATCACCTATCTCTAAAGGATTCTTGGAAAAAGAAACCACAAACCAAGCCACTCTGAGGACCAATACTTTGGCCCGTGTTTTCCAGCCCCTTGCTGTAAAGCTGAAATTCTGGCATTTTGTGGAACATCTGGGGCCTAAGTTCCAGATCCCAAGAAGGAAGTGCAGAAAACCAAGTCTGAAGGCTTCCACGACCATTACTACAGAGCTGTCCAATGGACTCACATTTCAAAAAAAACTCTTAAACAGTAAATCACAAGCAGAACAGAAAGTTATGTTGCAGAACCAACCTTGAACGTGACATTGCCAATTACATTCTCATTTTTTTGAAATACCATGGCTCTGCCCTGAGCCAAAAGAAGTTACCTGAGTTGAAGGGACCGGGATGGAAAGACAACTCCTTTTCCCTTGATCTTGTTCTTCATCTGCAAAATCCTCTAGACTTTCTTCAGAAGCTAATCTTTTTTTCTGCTGTACATTTTCTTCTGATTTTAATGACTCCAAATTACTTTCTCCCCTTCTTTGGCCTGTTTTCATTTTAGTACCTTAAAAGGAAAATAAAAGGGTGCTTTTGGAATGCAACTTTTACAGTGAAATCTTGATTACATTAGAAATCTAAAGCTACACTGAAGCAGAAAAAAGCCACATTGAACCAGTCCATTCTAAGCTGGAATCATCGTCTTGCATAATGATTTTTTGAATGGCTCCAATAGTGTTTGGATGCATCCCTAGCTCCCTCAAGGTCATGTCTTCAAGAGCACAGAGATGCCCCTCAGCCACACAGCTCTAAATCTCAACACTCACTGACCAAAATGCTCAGTCTGAAATGAACATTATATACACATATATAACAACCATTACAGTATTTGTGCAGAAAAATAAAAACAAACAACCACCAAAAACCCATAAAACCAAAACCATAAGAAAATAATCACAGTAGCATGTCTCAACACAGCCAGCAGAAGTCTTCTGGTATGTGCAATTTTTACATCCCACAGAATAAGCCAGCAGAAAATAGTCTGGATTTGGAAAGAGGGAAAAAAACCAAACACCCCAAAATCTGGATTTTCTTTTACTTCTTATTGTTTTCTCAAAATTGGCTTTTGAGGAAAGGAATAGGCAAGGTAGTCGATGGCATGTGACTGAGGTGTTTAAAGCCACAACTGCCCAGGTCAGTGCATCCAGACACCTGCATTTACTACAGGAGATAGGAAGCAATTGGTCAGACACTACATGAAATACTTCTACAGGCCTGCTCGAGCATCAAGAGTCAAATTTCTCCATTACAGCACCTCAGCAGACACAACATGTAGAAAAAGAAGCATTAACGAATAGCTGTTGGGCAGAGAGGAGTGGACACACCAGCCACAGTTCATACACTTAAGACTAAGAAATGAAACTCTGCAGTTGGCACCCAAACCACATCCCGCCTCACCACAGAGCTGCAAGTGGGATGGGGTGAGCTGTCTTCAGCAGGGAGAAAGGCAGAAATGCTGGGGGAGCACTGCCAGTCCACATGGCCATTTTCCTTCTCCTCTCTCATTTCTTTAGTTCGTCAGTTCCATCAATAAAAGTCATCAAAGCAAAAAAATGCCATGTGGTGAGTTTGTTGGAGAACATCTAATGGCAGTTTTAGAAGTCTTTACACGCTCCCAGGACCGAAGCAGGACGTGCCAGAAAATCTTCTGGGGAATATGCCAGTGTGGCACCCTTGTCTCTCCTGCTGATAGTGACTAAACACAGCACTCTGTGCTGTTATGGCTGACACACAGCAGCAGAAGTTTATTGTACTTTCAACCATTTTCTCTTGTGGGAAGGACAACAGGGAATGCAACACTTCTTTAGCGTCATATTGGTAAGAAACTACTACACTACGATGAATTGCTCCTCCTGCGAGGAAACTTGGGACTAAGTGATAAAGTTTGATTCAGTCACAGTTAAAAACTAACAAGCACCAACAACCCCCAAAAATCCTACTTTTAAAACCTGTGAAATTAGAAGGATCTAAATTTAGAGGGCAATACATCAGTCAGTTAAATGCGGAGAAGGCTTGGAATTAAAGGTACATAAACTACCCAGAATTTACACACTAAACAGAACAGGTGAGTTTACAGGAAAGAGCTCCAGAACCTCAAATGTTCACCTGTCCAGAGAGTATGTTACCTGGCATAAAGAAAAACAGAAGAACAAAAGGAAAATAAACTGATCACAAAGTTCTGTCATGCCCACGGGACCAACGACAAAGGAGACAACAGAAGTCAGTTTCTGTCAGCTGCCAGGCATGGAGCACAGGGGAAAGAGAAGTAACAAATTAAGACTTTATACCACCACCGTTATAATTTAAGAAAATAGTATCAAAGCACATAAACAGACATTGGTACGCAAACACTACACTGCAAACCTACCTCCTTCCATTACAGGCTCAGAAATCCTCTGAACCAGGAGATCTCTTTCCAGCATCCAAGATGGAAGCACTCTCTTTCTTTGAATGGATTTTGACCCTTCATTTTCATTATCATCAGAAAGAGAAACCTGAAACAATATTTACTGTTTAGTACCTTTTTCCAGCTACAAAAGAGGCGGGGAAGAACTACATCACAGGCTTGTACACAGTTATGCCTTTCCAACACACCCTGGACTACCATCTACTTTTTAATGCTTACAATTGCCTGTATTTTTTTAATTTTATTTTACAGTTCCTACTTGCTCAGAAAAACATATACAAAAACCTTCACCCCCTTAGACCCTTGGAATAAACATCTAAAAGGATAAAAACTGAAAGTTTCATTGAAGAGCTTTACCAGCACCTTGCTATACAGTTTACACACGTAGAGACAAAAGAAAGATTAGGTGGTTTCACAAAAACATGCCTTCCTGTCAAAAACATTGAGACAAGTCTTGCTAGCATTCTTTTAATTTCTTTCCCCAGAAGGGAACCACACTCTAAATCTCATCCATAAAAATTATGTAAATAAACCAAAGTCACACTGAGTACATACTTACTTACTGGAAGCATTACTATCAGTTCGAATTTCTACTTGCTAAAAGGTAAGTATCCAACCTGGGAATATCAACTATGGCAGACACTGACATTTCACTTGTTGTATGTAGTTATTACCTACTGTACAATGATGAGGACCAATGTGTTCCTTTTAGCATGATGCTGCTGAATACACAACAGAAGATCTAAGAAAAATTCCACTGGCTCCATACACTATTTATCAGACCGTTTGAAAGATGCTTGCTTTGAAAACTGATGGCTGCCAGGGGAAAAATGGGGGGTTATTTATCTGTGTGTTTATATGGATCTTGACAACACAACAGCATTGCACCTGTACAATTCAAATGAAACAGGCTGCAAGCACACTATAAACAGATATTACTTATAGCCAGCAGAAGGCATTTACAGTCTGACTGCAAGTTCTGCAGATATATATCTCAGAGGCTTTTAGGCTGGCTGGAAGGACAGTCATTTATTCCCCTAGGCCGAGGTACTTACAGGGCAGTTACTGATATGGACCAGAGACCAGAACTGGACTTGGTTCTGTAGTACTGAACTCAGCTACAATACTGTTAGTTTAAAATATTCCTGCAGCAATTGTTCCATATTCAAGAGAACAAATTACTGCAATGTAATCATCATACACATAAATACACAACTGAAACACATTTATATATTGGTGTAGCACACAACTCCAATCAGTAAAACAACAGCTATTTTGAGTACACAACTTTGATTGTCATAATTTACTTCTCAGGGGAAAAAACGTTTAGAAAACAAAAACATTTTAATTTTCAACACACGTTTACAAATATTAAATTTAATAAAAAATTAAGCACCCACCAAATGTCCGGAAGCAGCGCCATTTTTTCTCATTTTTGCGGCTCCCTTTATCTCAGAAGAGATCCTAATTGGAACATGCTGGTTCTGTTAATGACAGACTATAAGACATATCAATAGCATGAACAGCTGGTATTTCTTCTGCATCCACCTTCTAATCTTTTTCTGAGAAAGCAAAATAATTTTTAGCTAGTCAAGCTCATCACAGATATAAACATGTACCTTTTACACACAGAAACTGGTGTGAGTGTTTGCTATTAATATACTTCTAAACTGAACATAACATACTCTTACATTAATTTACAGAGGAAATACACGTGCTTTCTTTTCTACCTTCCACTGAAAGTATTTTGAAAGGAAGATTTTCCAATCACTGCTGACCACTGCTGTAGCTATTTGTTTTTTAAGTACATAATTCACACTAATCACTGTCAGAACAAAACTTTGAGAAAGCAGGTCAGAATTTGCTTTACGTAAATCCACGCAACTTCCCAAAAATCTGATTCTATACTAAAAGTCAGATGACAATCAGTTTTCAGCATCAGATGCCCCTTGAATCTAGCACTTCTCTGAAGTGCTCACTAGAAGTGACAAGCCTGCAGCTCTGAGGTGATACCACATACTCAGGTGCTGGTTTTAAAAGCCTCAGTTGAGAGCCACCACGTCCAAAATGCTTTTCAGTTCTGAAAGTGCACTGAAACTTCAACTGATTTTCCTTCAACTTTCCTTTCCACTAGTGAATCCACTAGCATAAAGGATCAAGGGAAAAAAGCCTGGGTACAGCTGTATCCGCTGCATTGCTTGGGAGTCACTGCTGTCCCTTCCACAGCTTTCTGCTTCCACAGAAGGCACATGTTGACTGGCCCCATTCTTCATTCCACTGAGAAGAATCATAGAATGGTTTGGGTTGGAATGGCCCTTAAAGTTTATCCATGTCCAGCCCCTGTGCCATGGGTAGGAACATCTTTCACTGGATCAGGTTGCTCAAAGTCTCACCCAACCTGGTCTTGAATACATCCAGGTATGGTGCAGCCAGGACTTCTCTGGACAACCTGTTCCAGTGCCTCACCACCCCCACAGATAAGCATTTCTTCTTTAAATCTAATCGAAATCTCCCCTCTTTCAGCTTAAAAGCACTACCCCTCATCCTACTCCCTGATAAAGAGCCCCTTCCCAGTACTGGAAGGTCTCCCCGGAGTCTTCTCTTCTCTAGGTTAAACAACCCCAACTCTCTCAGTCTGTCCCCATATGGGAAGTGCTCCAACTCCTCTATCATCTTTGTGGCCTCCTCCGGACTCGCTCAAAAAGATCCATGTCCTTCCTATGCTGAAGATTCCAGACTTGAACTTAATCATAGAATCATAGAATCTTCCATTTGGAAAAGACCTTTGAGATCATTGAGTCCAACCGTACCCATCCGCTGCTAAACCACGTCCTTCAAAAACTCATCTACCTGTTTTTTAAACACCTCCAGGGATGGTGACTCAACCACCGCCCTGGGCAGCCTGTTCCAGTGCCTGACAACCCTTTTGGTAAAGAAATTCTTCCTAATATCTAGTCTGAACCTCCCCTGGAGCAGCTTATGGCCATTTCCTCTTGTACTATCACCTGTCACTTGGTAGAAGAGATCAACACTCGCTCTGCTACAGCCCCCTTTCAGGCAACCGTAGACAGTGATGAGGTCTCCCCTCAGCCTCCTCTTCTCCAAGCTAAACAACCCCAGTTCCCTCAGCTGCTCCTCGTAGGACTTATTCTCCAGCCCCTTTGCCCTTCTCTGGACACACTTAACACCTCAGTGTCCTTCTTGTAGTGAGGGGCCCAGAACTGCACACAGTACTCGAGGTGTGGCCTCCCCAGTGCCGAGTACAGGGGCACAGTCACTTCCTTGGAATCACTTCCCTAGAATGGTTTGGTTTGGAAGGTACCTTAAAGCCCACTGAGTTCCAGCCCCCATGCCATGGGCAGAAACACCTCCACCAGACCAGGCTGCTCAAGGCCCCATCCAACCTGGCCTTGAACACTTCCAGGGAGGGGGCATCCACAGCTTCCCTGGGCAACCTGTGCCAGTGTCTCACCACTCTCATTGTGAAGAATTTCTTCCTGATGTTTAATCTAAATTTTCCCCCTTTCAATTTAAAGCCATTCCCCCCTGTCCTATCACTACTTGCCCTTGTAAAAAGTCCCTCCCCAGCTTTCCTGTAGCCCCTTCAGGTACTGGAAGGCTGCTATGAGGTCTCTCCAGAGCCTTCTCTGGGCTGAACAACCCAGCTCTCTCAGCCTGCCCTGTTAGAGCTGAGGTGCTCTAACTCCCTGATCTCCTTCATGGCCTCCTCTGGAGACGCTCAAACAGATCCATGTCCTTCCTCTGCTGAGGACTCCAGAACTGAACACAATCACAGAATCACGGAATGGTTTGGGTTGGAAGGGATCCCAACTCTCTCAGCCTGTCCTCAAGGCAGAGGTGCTCCAGCCCTCTGATCATCTTCGTAGTCTCCTCTGAACCTATTCCAACAGTTCCATATCCTTCTTAAGTTGGGGATACCAAAAACAGACACAAGACTCCAGGTGGGGTCTGAGGAGAGCGGAGCAGAGGGGGAAATCCCCTCCCTCGCCCTGCTGGCCACGCTTCTTTGGGTGCAGAGAAATGCAATAGCCCAAGCTCCCCCCAACCCCTGGTTCCCACGAAGGCTCCTCCAGGCGCTTCCCGAGAGAATTCCGCTCCGCGCGGAGCGGGGGTGGGGGGGCAGAGCCTCCTCCAGCGCAGGCACCGGGAGGGGGCTCCGCTCCCGGGGACGGGTCCGGCCTCACCTCGGGGCGCGGCTGCCGGAGCCGCCGCCGGGGGTCACGCGAGGGCGCTGCGCGATGACGGCCGCGTGACGTCACGGGCCGGATGCGGAAGGCGTAAACCACTGACTTCAACACACCCGGGCGGGGAGATGGCGCCGGGCGGCGAGCCCGCATCGGCCGCTGCGCGGAGGGACCGCCCGGGGGCGCTGCCGCCGCCGCCGTGACCCCGTTCCTGGGGCGGGGATGGAGAGGGAGCGGCCGGCGGCGTGGGGGGGAGCAGGGGGAGGGGGAGGGGGAGAGGGAGGTGTAAGTGGAGCAGGAGAAGAAGGAGGAGGGGCAGGAGAAGAAAGAGAAGGAGGAGGAGGTGAAGGAGGAGGAGGAGAAGCAGGAGACGACCCCGCCGACTTCGTGTCTGCCCTCCCTCCGGAGGTCAGCTCTCAGATATTCAGCGACCTGGACGTGCAGAGCCTGTGCCGGGCGGCCGTGACGTGCAAGGGCTGGCACCGCGCCATCGAGAGCAACGACCGCCTGTGGAGGCACCACTGCATGGGCGTGAGGGCCGTCTGCCAGCGGGAGATCGACTGCGATCGAGGAAACGGGTATTCCTGGAAGGTAAAGGTAGCGCCAAGGACGTCGCTTCGGCAGTGTGAAGGCTTCTGGGATTGACAGTAGGAATATGTAAAGGAATTGCATCAGCACTTCTGCTCAGCCCCAGGTCTGTGAGGGAAGCGCTGCAAGCACAGCTGGATATCTGGTTAGATACGCGGAGAGATGAAAGTACGGCTGTCCTGTGTCCTACCAGGACCGCTCCGTTTAGTCCTCACGCTGCCCCGTGCAGCCTCAGCACTGACGTTCATCATGCCAAAGCCTGTGTAGCCCTGATGTGGAAGAAAGCCCGCATCCTCTGCAGAGGGATCTGGACAGGCTGAGACCAATAGGATGAGGTTCAACAAGGGCAAGTGCCAGGTCCTGCACTTGGGACACAACAACCCCATGCAGCGTTACAGGCTTGGGGAAGAGTGGCTGGAAAGTTGCCAGGCAGAGAAGGACCTGGGGTGTTGGTTGACAGCCACTGAATATGAGCCAGCAGTGTGCCCAGGTGGCCAAGAGGGCCAATGGCATCTTGGCCTGTACCAGAAACAGTGTGGCCAGCAGGACCAGGGAGGTGACTGTGCCCCTGTACTCGGCACTTGGTGAGGCCACACCTCGAGTACTGGGTTCAGTTCTGGGCCCCTCACTACAGGAAAGACGTTGAGGTGCTGGAGCGTGTCCAGAAGAGGGCGATGAGGCTGGTGAAGGGGCTGGAGAACAAGTCCTATGAGGAGTGGCTGAGGGAACTGAGATTGTTTAGCTTAGAGAAGAGGAGGTTCAGGGGAGACCTCATCACTGTCTGGAACTACCTGAAAGGAGGGTGTAGTGAGGGGGTGTTGGTCTCTTTTTGCAAGTGACAAGTGATAGGATGAGAGGAAATGGCCTCAAGTTGCACCAGGGGAGTTTCAGATTAGACATCAGGAAAAATTTCTTCAGTGAAAGGGTTGTCAGGCACTGGAATGGCTGCCCAGGGAGGTGGTTGGGTCACCATCCCTGGAGGTGTTTAAAAAGCAGGTAGATGAGTTTTTGAAGGACATGGTTTAGCAGAAGATGGGTGTAGTTGGACACCTTCCTGGGCTTAGTGTCTAGATAGCCATAAACACGTTCCAAATCCTTTTTCTAGCATTACTCTTCCAATGTAAAACTTACTTGTATTGAATACAGTTTAAATCTGTTCACTTCCAAGGTTTGAGATTTATGTTTTTCCATCAGATCACATTCTTGAGAAACTACTGGAAAAGCAAAGTGAAACAAGAATGGCTGAGTGGGAAATACAGCAACATTCCTTCACAAAACAGCTTGCCAGAGAAAAGCATGTATCCTATGGACGTCGACACATGGGGAGAAATTCTGGAAGCAGAACTTGAGAGATGAGAAACAAGTGCTGGTTCTTGCAACTCCAGAACCTTCTGTCAACAACTATGACTGCCAAACTGTAAATATTTTGCTGCTCAAAATCAGTTATGTTTGCAAACGTGATGAAAGCTTCTCAGAAAAAAAAAGAAGCCTTTTTTTATTGCACTTTCAGATCTATTTTCTGTAAAATTATAAATAAGACTGAATATTCAGTTGTAATTTTATATTTGTAAATTTAATGTTCTGCTGTATTGTCAAAAATATGTTGATTGTACTTTCAATTTGCACTTTTTATTTTGGAAGAGGTGACTTTTTAAAAAAAAAGGTGTCTGACTTGAAGTGTTTCCTGTCAGTAGTACATGAGAGCTCACGAAGGAAGGCTAGGGAAGGGACAAGTTCAAGCACTGGAAAGAAGAGGACAAGGCAGCTACCTCAGGATCAGCTGAACATCCCCAGTGCCCATCTGAAGGGACAGGGCCCTCACAAGGCTGCTCTTTGAAGTTTCACCCACAGAGGTGTTCGTGCTCAGCAGTGCTGCATTTCCACTGCCTGGCTGTGGGATTTGTGGACCGTGACTTGGATGCAGGCAACAGGCAGGACTGAAGCAGCCATGTAATTAACAGCCTCTCTGCCATTAACTATGCGTTTTACTCAGTTGCATAATGAGGAGTAAATCAAAATTTACTGCTTTAAACAAAATAACTCAGATAACCATACAGGACAACACAACTTCATGTATTTTTGTTGTCAAGCTAAAACACATTCAGAAACTCAGGAGCGTTCCTATGTGATGACTCCCATCACACAGACCCTGCTTTATCAGCACCAGTTTTTGGCACTTTAATAAACACTGTCACATTACTCAATATAACACAAAATCAATCTATTACAATTCTATTTGAATACCACATTTCCCTACCTCCTTTGTACTAAAGGGTAAAGTAAGTGGGAAAACCCCGGGAAGTCCCTCTTGCTTGAAGTATTCCTAGAAAATTCATTCACCGGCCAATTTTCTAGAGAAAGACTTAGACTTATCCTGCTTGTAAAACTTAGTTAATATGGAGTGATTTCAAATCAGCTTTTGTGGGCTTTGGCAGAGGGCCTTCTGGCAACATAAGAAAAACAGTGTCCTGCTGTGAACATGAGATTCAATGGTGTTATTAGACACAGCATTTACTTAAGCTAGGTCTAGCCCTCAGCTTTAACGAGGCCCAGTAACACTAGATGGAGCAGCAGAGCAATTTTGCTCTGAAAATACAGACCATGGTCCTCTGGGCTGGGATCTGGTCACATTTTTTGTTCTATGGTGCTGGTGGTTAAACAAACCATATGTTTAAACTTGCTTCCAAATTATGCATTTTTATTTTTTCACAATTATTTAAACATTGCAGAATAGTATTTTTCGCTCCGCTTTATTGCAAGTGTCTGGGCTCGCAAACTGTTGTAGGTGCCCATATCCAGAGGCCAAGAAAGAAACAGAACAGCCAGGTGAAACTGGTAGTTCTAAAATGCTTCCAAGAACAGTATATTATCTGATCCCTTTTCTAGTTTGGAGCATTCAACAGATTTCATCAAAACTGATCCTCAGCCTCCTAAATCTTCCCCATTAAAAGAGGTTTTCAGTTCATAGCACCACTGCCTTTTCTAATTCATGACTAACGTATCTAATTGACACAGGTTTCTCATTAACAACATTGCATGACATGATGCAATGAGCAGATAATCTATGTCTTTTTCAATTTATGCCTTATAAATAAGTGTTATTCCCAGGCTCAGGAGCCTATTGCAGCAGGTTTTATAAAGATCTCCCTTTACTGCCAAAAGATATGACCGTTCTTGCAGGATGATTACTACATTAGCCAAAATAGATGCAATACCCAAAATTCACTGAAGCTTCTGCTGTCACCCTGCTGCCAAACATAGCTGAAGCATAACTCAGAGCAGAGAGCACTGCTAAGTATAGTGGGTGTAGCACGAAGCTCAATCAACTGCAAACACTGCTTCCTTTAGTAGTAGCTATTCTGCTCTACGATTATATCTCATTAGCTCAATTTAAAAAAAAAACAAACCACACCCAAGCACAACAGGTTTTCCACTGGAGGTGCTGACTTGCTCCCAGCTTGCACTTTTACACTGACTTTAAGAGAGCCAGAAGTGAAAAAAGTGAATATAAATTAATAATGAAGAAACTAATACCAGCAATACATTATCATCACCCCAACTGTGCCCAATTTATTAATCATAAGACATGAAAAAGCACACTATAATGGATCTAGTTCCTCACTCTTCTCTTCACCCAGATTCCTCCAATTACCTCCAGTCTCTGTAACTTCCTGATGTTTATCCTGTCTCTCTGCTTCTTTCCTGCCCCTCAGCTGTCAGGTCTCATGTATTTGTCTTGAGTTACAATTTTTAAACAGTATAATTATTCTTCTATAAATCCTGACACAGAGTTGTTTCACTGTGCGTTTATCTGTAGCTTTTCCTAGTTCTCATATGAGCACAGAAATCATGAGTATCTGTCAAGCCTCTAACTCTGTCCAGATCAGGTGGCTGTGCCTCTTTAAACACACAAGGAGTTAAACACTCAGCTATGCAATTAGACAAGGCCTGGATCTTCAAACCTGCAGTAGCAGTGGTGTAAGTTTCTGATGAAAAATCCGAGTGAAAGAAAAAATACCAAACAAGTATTTAAGTATAAATGCTCATGAAAATGAAGCTTACTTCCTCCCCCCCCCCGCCCCCTATTCTGAGCTCCTCCTTTAATGGTTTTAATTCCCCCTGGAGATTTCATTACATCAGTTCTGGTCTTCTCTTCTACTTCTGCCCCTCTCTGTCCCTGCACCTACTCAACCTCCCGGCTCTGCTGCAGGCTGAATGTCCTCTCTTCCCTCAGCAGACAACTCCGCAGCCTCCATCACTCCAGTGACACTGCCTACACCAACTGGTTGGGCTCCTTTCTTTACCTCTCTACCTGCAAAAAAACCCCCACTGAAATACCAGCAACAGGAAGATTGTAGTGGTGCCTAAATTAGTGCTAATAGATAGGCATCCTTCCCAGAGAGCATCCTCAGCAGCTAAGGCTACACATATGAAACCCACCTACCACCCCAGGACACGTGCCAGCTATCCTCACACCTAGGTGGCCAGGGAAACCCTTTTTCCACTCTGCTGCCCAGCTCTCTTACTCATAGGTTTCTGAGGAAGTGGAAAGTTCTACTTTAGGAAACCCCACTGACCTTGCCACTGCATTCACATGTGACTACTACCCTCCTCCTGTGAAGGCGTCAGCTGCAGAAAAGTGCCTGCTGTGCCCATTGCCCAGGGACCTCGTTAGCCACACAGCCTTCCTGCCCACACAGCTTTCCTGAGACAGAGAGGCCTTTTGAGAGAGCACGTGAACCTTGTGTGGTGCAGAACAAGTAGGATGTCCTCTGCCCACACACCCCAACTCTGCAATGCACGCTCAAACCAGCCAGGCTTCTGTGATGGAAAATGTTCCCTGTTGCACAAAATATCCTGAGCTGCTGCTCACAGCTGGACATCCAAACGCTGGCACTGAAGCTTCACCTGATGTCCCCCTGAGGTCAGTGTTTTATTTCTGTATTTCCAAAACCACCTGTGGTGCTAGAACCGTTTTTGTGACTGCTCAGTATTGCAGTGCTCCATTTTTTAAGGGAGGACCTCACAGTATGGCTTTATTTCATCATAGTGCAGGATGTGGCTTTGGGCCACTGCCATTAAAAGTCTAAATGAAAAAGAAACCACGAGATGCTTAATCACCACAGACTTTTCTTCATTATACCACTCAAATTTCCAAGTTAATTTTGTCCAGACAGATGTTTCTCCTGATACACAGGCAATAACGTTTCATGTCTCTGTGCTGTTCATGCCCGGAAGGTCCCAAGTGACAGAGGAACAGTGATCTCAGGACTGAGATCAGCTGCTTCAGCCCACCAGAGCTGACAGAAAGGTAATAAAGGCGTACTGATAGAGGAATCTGGGGGGCAGTTGTGGTGGTGTTTGGTTTTTTTTTATTTTCTCTCCAAATAAACTTGGGTAAAGGAGATTCTGGAGAACATCCTGAAACTTTGTGGTTGGTTCTCAGCATATTGCTTGAAGTCTTTCCCCAAAACTAGGGAAGAAATCACCTCCTGCATTTAACTCTTAGAGTCAGCAGTAGTTCTGATCAGCATAACAATGCTAAGAATTTTAGGGGGGAGTTCAGGCCTCAGAGCTGAGGGCTAGATCCAGTTCTATTGTTGTGATAAACCAAAAAACCCAAGCTACAGCTGTGGGTAGAAGAGGAAAGGGAGACAGGTGGTGGACAACAAACTCAGAGGTACCAGGGGAAACCAACATGAAACTCAATAGGACAATTTTATGTACTGGCACAGTTACCTGCAGCCCCCCTAACTCCTCAGAATCATCCTGTCCAACACTGTCACCCATGTCTAGCAAACATGGATTTACAAAGCCAGGGAGGAATAAAAACCAGCCTGGTACAGCATGCAAGTCAGATACAACATTATTATTTTTTTTTAAATCCACATTTTAAAACATTGTTAGAATGGCCATTCAACAAGGCCAAGTGCCAGGTCCTGCACTTCGGCCACAACAGCCCCATGCAGCGCTACAGGCTGGGGACAGAATGGCTGGAGAGCAGTCAGGTGGAAAGGGACCTGGGGGTGCTGATTGACAGGAGGCTAAACATGAGCCAGCAGTGTGCCCAGGTGGCCAAGGAGGCCAATGGCATCCTGGCCTGTATCAGGAATAGTGTGGCCAGCAGGACGAGGGAAGTGATCCTTCCCCTGTACTCGGCGTTGGTGAGGCCACACCTTGAGTATTGTGTTCAGTTCTGGGCCCCTCGGTTCAAGAAGGATATTGAGGTGCTGGAGACGGTCCAGAGAAGAGCAACAAAACTGGTGAAGGGACTTGAGCACAAGTCCTATGAAGAGAGGCTGAGGGAGCTGGGGTTCTTTAGCCTGGAGAAGAGGAGGCTCAGGGGTGACCTCATCACTCTCTACGACTATCTCAAAGGGGGTTGTAGTCAGGTGGGGGTCGGTCTCTTCTCCCAGGCAACCAGCAGCAGAACAAGAGGGCACGAGCTTAGACTCTGCCAGGGAAAGTTTAGGCTGGATATGAGAAAAAAGTTCTTCACAGAGCGAGTAATCAGGCATTGGAATGGCCTGTCCAGAGAAGGGGTGGATTCACCATCCCTGGAGGTTTTTAAACTGAGATTGGATGTGGCACCGAGTGCCATGATCTAGTAAACGGACTGGAGTTGGACCAAGGGTTGGACTTGATGATCTTGGAGGTCTTTTCCAACTCAATTGATTCTATGATTCTATGATTGTTAGAATGGCATGTGCTGATTTTCACACACAGTCCTTAGAAATCTTTGCAGACAAAGGAGCTGCTGGTTGCCAAAACAGAAGTGTCAACTGCACAGGCTGTTTTGTTGCTGAGATGCCAGACACTCAATGCTTTACACAAAGACTTCTCCAGATGCCAGAGGACACCATTGGCCATGAGATAACGTATCGGCCATAACACTAAATATTGCTTTTAAACATTTTGGTGAGCACAGAACACCAAACCCAAAAGACCGCAAGGTGCTACCAGCTACATAAAGGAGGATTCAATCTGAAGGCTGAACTGAAGGTATAGGTTGAGCAAGTTGGGAACAGAGAGAAAACTTCAAACAAATAAACCACCTTAAGCCTTTAATCCTAACAGAGGAATACAGAAATGTTGAGAAAGGCAAAATACTTTTCTCACCAGCAGTGTCTTACAGCTAATAAATGAAGTATGAAAATACCCCACAAGAACTTTACTCATCTGTTCAACTGAGGGAATATTTTCAATAGCTTCTGCTATTTTTCTGTCACAATGCTGAAGAACAAGAGTACTGCACAAGTCTAGCTGGGAGATCCTAACACCTAGGTTTTGCAAGATATACCATTTGACAGCATAGCAATAGCAAAAACGTGCATCGAGTTTCATCCAGTGTGGCTGACCAAACTAATCAACTTCTCTAATGCACCTTTATTTTTGAACATTGCTAGTCTGTAGACAATTTTATCACTAAATTAAGCTGCTCTTTAAAGTCATTCTAACATGTAACTCTTAATACATGTACTTAGAGATAATAATGCTAAGGGTTCCTCAAATGCTTAAACAGTGAGATTACAAAGGCAATCAATAAAGCAACCAAATATCTATGGACAGCATGTAGATATGAGGAGATGAGAGGAAGGTTTTGCTATTCTATAGGAGTGACTTAAGACCACATTGTATGTTGTAGCACATCTAAAATGCTATTTATGTTTATGTGTCTTAAGTTCCGCTCTATGAGGCCTAAAAAGCAGAGCCACAAGCTTTCTTTTTAGATTAGGAAGTTTAGGTCAAAATAGCTTTAAGAATGAGGATGTGGGGTGGGGAAAGAGGAGAAAGGGGAAATTGAAGATGTAACTTGGGGGAAAAAAAAGTCTTCATTTAAGTAAAAAAAAATCAAACAACCTTATTTTACCTCTTATGTACCCTAATGATGAAATATTTCCTTTTTTAATCAGAAAACTGCAAAGGACTGTTAATGATCTGATAAAAATAACTCTTCCAATTATTCAAAAATCTCACATGTTCAAGTTGGTTTTGTTACTGTACTTTCACCATCACATACTAAGAAGATACACATAACAAGCTTTCAAAAGCAGGACACCTACACAGCAGAAGCAATGAAAGACAAAAGACACAGTTTCTTTGTTTTCTTTTTAAATATTTTGGTGCTTAAGGAAGGATTTTTCAGACTTCTTTATCCCGTAGAAGCACATGCATGAAAAGACTATCTGTACATTGATTTATATAATTGATACTCTATCAGTGTGCAATAAGTTGTTCTAGTGCCATTCATACAGAGAAAGGTGCTAATGGCAGTACTCCAAGATGAAAGTTGTGAATGTCCTCTTAATGTCTGGACTTCAGGACATGGGAAGATTGGGATGTTTAGTTTCTGTTGTTTTGCCTTTTTAATTAAACTATTCAGTCCCTAGTTCCTCCTCCTCTCTATGTGTCATTGTGGTTTATTAATATTCAAGATTCTGGTGAAAGACATAGTGAAGGCAAATTTTAAAGTATTACTAATAATTTCCCTCCCTTTCAACTGGTGGAAGCAAAAATCCATCAGTTTCACCAGCATTTGCCTTTGATTCCTTTCCTCCGTCTTTCTCAGTCATCTTTCAGTGGGATGGAGAAAGAGAGGGAAACATGTTTCCACCTTAAAAAAAGGCAGAGTCTATGCAGAAAAGGTGAAGAGTTTTGCTCTATCCCATTACACTTACAATGGAAGTCCAATGAAGAATGAAAAGCGGCATTTTCCTCAGCTTTCGTACACAGTTTTTCTCTCCCTTCCACAAAACTGAAAGGAAAAAAAATTAAGCAATCTACAAGAACCAGAAACAAAGTGTGGAAAGCCACAGTTTTGGTTCTAAATGCAAAGCAGGAAGTCCTAAGTTCTAACCCAGGGAAAAAAAAAACAACTTATTTTTAAGCCGAATGAGAAGCTCTATTTCAAGAAGTCTCATGTGTAACAATGAAAGAAGAGCCTTGTTTTCAGTCAGAAATTTTTCAAGGGTGTTTTTTGTTTTCTTGGCTTACAAATCAGCAACCTGCCATTTTAAGAGGTAAAGCAGTTCCCAAAATACCTTCAAAACGTGATGAAGTAACCACATTCAAATTATTCTTCATGCATCAGATTCAGACTTCAATTATACCATCATCCCACACAACAAAAACAACCCACGGGTACAGATGGTGGCTCCCTTCCACATTCATCTTGCAGATCAATTAGGAGTAAGTCTCATTCTCATACTGAAGCTGCTTCCACAAGCTGGCAAAAGATACTCTCCTCTTTCAGGCTCCAGTCCAGTGACTGCTGAAGCCAGGGGTGAGGGGAGCATTACAAAGGTTCCACGTTGCAACAAGGCATCCTTGAGCAGCTGAGCCACATGCTGTAGGCAGGCAAAGATATCTGGAAAGGCAGTTCTTCACCAGTCAGAACACTGATCCTGCCTCAACCGTTTGCTTTTAGTCATCTTTGTGTTCCTCAGTGTCAGACAAGTAACATTGAATGATATGAGAGAGATACTCAGGAACGAGGCCTCTGGGTAGCGGAGAAAGGATTAGAAGTGAGAAAAAGATTGCTTACTCACTGCCAACACTCGTCACGAGAAAAACTTACATTCTGTGTCCTGATGTTAAAGGGCAAACATCTGACACTTTATATATTGAGAACCACTCAGTTTACAAGCTAAATAAGATAAATATGCCATTACTTAATTTATAACCTGGAAGCAATCCTTCAAGCCAGAGGCTTTGCGAAAGCCTTGCATTTTATTTTATCCCAGCTTTTGAAAAGAACCTCTTGCATGTTATGGCATATTATTAACATGGAAAAGCACATATATTCCACATTTATTTACTTTAGGACAAATTCAACAGAATACATTTACTTAAACATTATTCAATTAGGTAGGCTGAAGAACATGGCACTGTTCTTTGCATGCCACACTGAGCATTCTCAGGCTGCCAAAGCTTTCAAACTCAAAAACTCCTCCAATACAGTTGGGTGGTGACAAGAAAGGACGAGAGCACACGCCTCCCTGTTAGCCAGCAAGAATCCCAGGCAGGAGAAAGAAATGAGAAGCCCAGCTTCAAATCTTCTACTGTGCTCAGAAGTTCTCACTGAGCATGATCCAACCTCCATACATCGATGAGAGGACCACAGTTCACAAGCAAAAACACAAACTGACAGCACCCACAGAACTATCAACTACCCACAAACAGCAGAGGACTGTTACCAACTCATTTTGCTTTTTGAAACTCGCCCTGTATTCTTCTATAGTTTTAAAAAGTACAAACTAAAAAAAAACCACAAAAAAAACCCCAACAACAGCAAAAAACAAAAAAAAACAACCCAAATATTTCTGGCCCTCAACAAAAAGCTGATCTAAGGGAAGTTTTCAGCATTCTTAGTTTTGGTGCTACCTAAGCCTGAATTCAAAAGAGACAGAGGCACATTACAAACAATAGAAAGAGCTTATCCAGAGCCACGTGAAACGAGTTGCTTAAACCTAAAATAACCTCTAAAATATTTGAGAGCAAATTAAGGAGGAAAAAAAAAGAGGAAATAATTGATGTTTAACATTTGTAATAAAGTGAAATCTAAGACAAGACAGAAAAAGTATCACTGCACCAAAGAATTATCTGCAATATTGCACTAACAAATACAAATACAAGTTTTGTCTAAAAGAGGGATTTGATGGTACGTACTAGATCATACCTTAGAAGCCTTAACTAGGTTTTTCTTCTTCGTGAACCAACTTTGATTAAAGTTACCTCAATAAAATGTTCTAGTTCTAAACCCATATTTCCAGTGGGTCTTTAACATTTTCTGTTAACTAATTCTTTCAAATAAAAAGCAAAAACTGCACACTGCAAAGAACAACAACGAAATAACACTAACCTTTCTCTACACTATAGTGTAGAGAAAGTAAACAGGTCCTAGAAACCACTGCTAGAAAGACATTAAGACAGAACTACCTCCATATGCAGTATTTATTGGATTATAAGAAGTAACACCTGTGGCTGAAGGTTTGTTAGGCTGTTGCAGTCCTTATGGATGTTATTTTTTCAATGTGTGTCTCTGTGGTTTGCTTTGTCCTGTTTTCATTTAAACAGGAAGAAGGAGCTCTGTGTCTACATGAGTGTTTTTATGGGTGCATGGTTAATAAACATTCCTGAAAACCTGACTGTCACAAGCACACAGTCAGTGTTCCAGGGGAGAGAAAACTGCTTAGTGTAAAGATGTGGCAAGTCAAACATGAACCTAAGAGGATTTCTATTAGATTATAACATACAAGAATTAGAGTAATTGAAGATTATAAATATAGTCCTTATCCACAATGGTTTATTTTGGTAGGTTTGGCATAAGACACACACTTCCAATCTTCCCATTTCCACCAAGAAGCAAAGACACCTATGTCCCCTTGTGATCTATCTTCAAAAGAAATGCCTATGAGATTAGAGACCTTATTGATATAGTCCTGTACAAATGTTTGAGCTCTTCCACATCATCTACCAGAGAAAATATTGTTCATATGTGGGCACCTGTACCCTTGACTGGGCACAGGGAAAAACGACAAGGCCAAAGACTAGTAAAACCTTTTAGTTTTATTAAAAATTGGCAATTGCATCCCTCCTTTGCTAAGCTGGACAAGTTTCAGTTGTTTGGTTGTATGGGGTTTTTTCTATTTTCCTGTACCATAGGATATTTTTGGATTAGTGAGCTGTGAAAGCAAAAATAAGCAGCAACCACAAAGCAATTATCAAGAAAGCAGGCTGAGCAAACAGGGTATCTTTTTGCCATGAGTCTTCCTTCCTCAAAATGACAGACTAGGCTTCAGCAATCCTATAAGCTTGCATGAGACACAGGAAATGTCTGCCAGAAGGCGATACCCTCTGGATGTCTTAAATGGGCATGACAACGCAAGGTCTGCCAGCCTGCTGCCCCTGCAAGGCTGTTTTCTTTGTGATAAGCAATACAAAGGCAAAAGACATTCAGGGTGATTAGCTCAGATATAGGTATAATTAAGCAGAATTGAAGAGAAGATTTCTTAAACTGAAGAGAACTGAATAAGAATTCTTAAGGATAAAACACCTAATTAGATCTACAAACAGAGTTTTTAAAGTTTTGACATTTAGTTGCACTCAGAAACAGCAGTCTGCATCAGGAACAGTCTACAAGCAGAATCTTACATTAACTTGACTTTCAAATCCAGCTTCAAGTTTAAGACTTAGAAGTATGATACATACAGTCAGACAAAAACCTAAGGACTGATCAGGTAAACTGACCTTGTCAAATAACTATGTTTATTTCAATTACAGCAAGCATAAAGTTTCTCTTGTTTTACTAAGGCATAGAACCAAGGACTGAGTATGTTGTTGGAGGTTACAAAAAGAAAAAGAAAAACCTAAACTAAACCACTTCAATCAGTGTTTCAAAGTAACCAACTCATGGATCCTTTCCCTTCTTCTCCTGCAAGATTCTTAATTCAAAGACAGGTCAAATCATCAGTACCTGACACCATAGCAGCTGTATTGGAGACCTAAACAAAGGGAAGTAATGGTTTTAGTGCAGATTCTTGTGGAGAAATTTAGCAAAGGTCAAAATCAGGTGATAAAGAAGTTGAACTGAGATTGCTTTGGTTTTGAAATACTGTGGGAAGAGACTTTTCCTCATACCCCTGTCATCGAGTTGTACTTGCTTTCCATATGGTGTTTCCATAGTTGTCTGCATCCTTCCCTTCCTTGACGCCGAAGGACTACACAGGAGTGGAACAGGTTTCAAAGTGAGTTGATTTCTTTACTTAAATCTAAGGTATTACTTGTACAGGTGAAGCAGTAAAAGGATCTTATAAAGAAGACAGTGTAAAGTTTGTATTGGGAAGACTTTGAAATATCTGAAGATACTGAAATACAACACAGGCTGAATGGTTGGTGACCACTTGAGTTCCTCACTTAGTGACATTGTTGATAGTGAAATTCTCAGTATCAGCTGTGGCAGCAGGGGAACATACAAGGCACAACTTCCCAAGAGACTGCAGCACACACTGTTATGGCATTTTCCATGCTATAATTTAGTAAAATATTACCATAAAACAAGTGGAAAAATGTTAGTTTGTTAGTGTCCACTATGGAATTGAAACTGACAACCCAACCCTCATCCCCAGCCCACAAGACTTAGGATGCCGTTCTGGATGATTTTGCTTTCTCCTGTTTTGTTTTGAGTAATTAATTTCAGTTGTCTGACTTCTCATTGCCAGATAATCTTCATTTTCCAGTCCTAGAAACTGTCTGAATAGCTTTGATCCACTCTGTACGCTCTGCGGATGAGGCTGCTTGCAAATAATAGTGGATATCATTTGCTGTGATGATTTCAAAGAGGACTTTGTCAACATCATACTTCTTGGCTACAGGGAAGAAATAAGTGAGTTATGAGTGAATAAAGTCTTGTATTTACAATGTTTCTTCTTTTACACACCATAAGGAGATTTTTCTTCCTTTCTACCGCTCTGCCTGATCAGGCCTTCACAAACAGATTGCAAGAGGGGGACCCTGAGATAGGTGTCTCTCTTGGAGAAACAACCCATGAATTCTTCACATTTCACCTTCAGGATTCTCTGGGTAATTGATCTCCAGTTGTGGAAGGATCTGCAATCCTGTGGACATGTCCTGCTCCCCAACCCTTCTGTGCCTTGCCAGCTACAAAAACAAATGCTTAAGTCCATGTTACATCCAAAATCTCTAGTTTGTTTTTTTTTATCTGCCAGCACAGCCCTCACTGGTGCTGAGATGCCAACAGACCTTCTTGCTGAGTAAGACAGCCTGCCTCTCCGGTAGAGAGGAGGATGCATGGAAAGAGTGTTTCCTGTTCACTGCAGCAGCATTTAACAACTGCTGTTCTCACAACATTTAGTTTTGGGAAGGAACAGAATGTGAACAGCAATAATTTGTTGGCATAACCATTTCTAATTGAAAGCTTCCATCTCAAATTTATGAACCAAAAAGAGCAAACAGCTTACTTTGTCTAAGGCCAGTTATCCTAACTTAAGGATGGTGTCATTCTTTTGACAAGTCTTCCCTAAACAACTGACAAAACACAAGGTTCCCTGTTTCTACTTTTACCACAGTATCCTTCTCTACTTAAGACAGCAATAGAGAGACTAGTTACTAGAAGAATTACTGAATCATTGCACATAGATTGCTTTTGAGTAAAAACCATTTGTGATTTCAGGCAGGTTGAAAGAAGGTACCAAAAATATATTGCAGAATTTATTCAATGCGGTTCCTTACAGTCTGGCATGTCTTCCACTACTGTCACCACACAGCCTCTCAAGTGAATTGCTCCGAGTGGTTCTTCTCCCTGGTACAGGCATGAAATTAAAATGAAATGCAACACTTCTGAAATTGTTCACATGTTAATATCTGGCTACAACTCCAGAATGGAAATAAAACATTTGCTGACTTAGTATGCCACCTGGGAAACCAGGGAATCCTCATTCTGTGTGTGACATGGAGGGCAACGGCTGTGGTTGGGGAAAGACCTCCAAATAGATAGGAAATCTCTTTGGGGATTTGGAATCCAAGATCTGCAGAGTATTTAGCATATTATGTACAAAAGTGCAAGAATATAAGCCTTGTGCCAACTGTAACTTTTTTTTTAATGTCACAGTGAATATAAAATAAGATCAATTAGAAAAAGAGAGGTCTTAGAAGTATTGTTACCAAGCAGCAAAAGCAGCTACACCCTTATTTACAATATGGCCTTTTGTGAATTACAGGACTGTGATAGTCAAAGAATGGGTAAAGATGCATTTTTGTTGGTGTAGGTTTCAAAGAAGCAGTCCCTGTAAGCTTATACACCTCAGGTCTTTGGAGGGGATGCCAAGATTAGGAAAGGCAAGATGGGAATACGGAGGACAGAAACTCCTCGGGGCTGATTATCCAGTGTGTCTAGGCTGCCTCTGCCAATGGGGACAGGTAGAGCACAAAGCACCAAGAACCCACAATGGCACTGCTTCTGCAGCAATGCAGGATAAAATAAAACCTGCAGGCAGAATCCAGCTTTTGGGGGGCATATTTTGCCTGTGGCAATGCTTCTGCCTTTCTTAGGGCAAGGTTCAGCCCATTGGAATTACATAAGAAAGAGCACAAATCAATTCTAATTAATCACAGATAAGAGATGAGAGCAGAGTTCAGCGTTACCCATTCCCAGGTCTAAGTGACACTTGCCACCCTGACTTGGCAACCCCAGAAACCATCCTTTACTCTGCTTTTCCAGAGGATGTCTAGCCCATGTGAGCACAAACAGCCCTACTATCCTGATTCCATCCTCCCTATCACATTCCCATGCAAATTACACATTCAGATATTTCTACAAGGCATTGGCTTTAAAACAAAACAGGAAAATAAACTAAATGGCTCTTACTCCAGCAGGATCATAGTAGTGAAGATATGCTGGGTCGTCTCTTAAAACAAACTTTCTCACTTTCCAGTTCTTCCTCCGATGTCCCTAAGAAAATTCAAAAACAGGAACGTTATTAAATGCTTTTGCCTGCAAAATACCAAAGGGAAAAAGCTGACTATTTTGGACAGGAAATATTCACTGGAGTGGGACTTGAATCTGGCCTTTCTGCATCACACTCTTTCTTCGCAGCAAATGGGCTATCACTCTCATTTCTCTTTTTATTTTTTGTACAAAGCAGAACAGCTTCAACATGGGAGATCCCCCTAAACACATCTCATAATCTGGTAGTTATGACATTCATATGAGGCCTATGAGAATTGGGTTTAAATGCTTGCCAGAAAACAAGACTGAAAAATGTCTTGCAGGAATGTTCTTCAAACTGTTGGCAAGAATGAGCTGAAGGTTGTTCTCTCCCTGCAAAGATGACAACAGCAAAAAGGCTTATCTGGCTACAGCAACCCTGAGAGTGTTCATGGCTGAGAGGTTCAAGCAGAAATAACACCACCTACCTTCTGATACAGACATAGATGCCTCATTGCCTGTTTTCAAGATCAAAATGATGGATGGGGAAAATCTAGACCTGCTGAAAGCCATCTCAGCAGAAGCAGTGACACTTTCAAGCAATGATCCACAATTCACAGAGGGTGACCAAATCCAGACTGACAATGGCAGAAGACTCTCATGAATCACTTCCTCTCAGTATTTCAAAACACTAGTTTCTCAATTAGCTACACTGTTTGCAAAGAAAGCTCTTACTAAGATGTGAACTTGACAGGTTAAAAGTTAGCACTTCCATCACTTCTTCCATCACTTTTTGAGTCACTTGACTGAGCAAGAGAAATACAAGTGAGATTCAGACAGATTAAGAAATATTTCTGTACTAAGAGGGTGGTCAAACACTGGAAGAGGCTTCCTATAGAGTGGTCAATACCGCAAGCCTGTCAGTCATTAAGAGACATTTAGACAAGGCGCTTAATAACATGCATTAACTTTTGGTCAGCTGTGGTCAGGCAGTTGGACTGGATGATCATTGTCAGTCCCTTCCAACTTAACTATTCTGTTCTGTTCGTTGAAGAATCCTGGTCTTGCCTTCAGTTCACTAATATCTGCTTACAATGTCCTCAGAAAGTAAGGATTTTACCATGACGTGCATCATATTGCCTAAAGTTTTGCTAGAAATGAAGGTATACAGTTATCTTCCATCTTACAGAAGGTACAGGATCAAATATCAGTGACTGAAAGGACTCCTTTGCTCAGGTGTGCTGAAAAAGCCTGTGAAAACCAGCAACTGAATCCAGTTGTGTGTCGAGAGCGACACTGGATTGGCAGCCTTTTTACCCGAGTCCAGTTTTACATTGCACCAATGACTTGTTATATCTCCTGCTTTAGCATTCTTTTTTCTGAGTGCTCCTGTACTCAGCACTGGTGAGGCCACACCTTGAGCACTGTGTTCAGCACAAAACCTCACTACAAAAAGGATATTGAGATACTGGAGTGTTTCCAGAGAAAGGCAACGAAGCTGTTGAAGGGGCTGGAAAACAAGTCTTAGGAGAGGTGACTGAGGGAACTGGGGTTGCTTAGCCTTGAGAAAAGGAGGCTGAGGGGAGACCTCATCACTGCCTACAACTACCTGAAAGGAGGTTGTAGCAAAGCGAGTGTTGGATTCTTCTCCCAAGTGACAGGTGACAGAATGAGAGGAAATGGCCTCAAGTTGCACCACAGGAGGTTCAGGTTAGATACTAGGAAAAACTTCTTCACCAAAATGGTTATCAGGCACCGGGAACAGGCTTCCCAGGGAAATGGTTGAATCACCAGCCCTGGAGGTATTGAAAAGATGGGCACATGAGGTGCCCCTGTCAAGTGTGAAGATGGCATAGGCTAGTTTCTTCTCTAAAGCTTTCAGGTGTAAGAGTGATCTTCTGTCCACGCAACATCATCCCAGTGAAAGGATGCAACATACACAATACTGACCTGTTTCAGCAAACATCCTTGTTTGACTACCATGCCTCTGAACTCTTCTTTCAGGACCACATCGTCATCACTAGAATTTCCCTCGCAGAAAAACCCACTGTCTGGCTGCGTGACCACAAGAGAAAATTCAGAAGTTACCCAGCTGCCGCATGGTTATGTGCACGCACAAATCTGGCTTCTCTTTGGTTTTCCTCCACTCTATTTTATTGCCACCCAAATAAAATCAGCTCTTTTACTGGAAAAACCCCCAAGTGAAGTTGAGGAGATCTTCAAGTCACCATAGAAGTGTTTCAGTATGAGGCAGGATTAAGCCAGTGTATCTCAGGGCATCTGAAAAGAGCTGGAGCACCTGTGTATATGGCAATGCCTCCATTCTCCATGATTCTTAGGGTCACATTTCCTCCATGATAGACAGGTTGCCTCAAACCCATGATGTCACAGGTTTTTAAATGCACAGACAGCAGTTCATATGAAGCAATGCTAGCACAGCCAATACTCCAGGCTGGCCATGTCTGTGCCTAATAGGCCCTTCTTCCTCCATCCATCACAACTATCTAGAATTTGGGAAGAAGAAATGCTCCATCTAGGCTGCCTTTGTCAACAATAAGAGCTACCACTAGTTTTTTAAATTCACAGTTTTCTATAGCTGGGATGTTGTGACGTGTGCACTGAGCATAGGCTGTTTCAGCACCCATGCAAGACATCCATTCCACACCAGATAAATTGTGATGCTACTTACTGCAACCTCATACCATTCAAATGAAGGTAACCATTCGTATGGCTTAGAGCTAACGTCTCTGCTGCCTACTTGTATGGTAGCAAGTCAGATAGTGACTTTATGTGACCTCCTCACACCACACTGGTATTGAATCAAACTAGAAACAATCTGAAAGCAAGTGGAATGCACATGGACTGCTAGGAGAAGCGTCCCAGACAGTCAGGAGTTGTGACGGCCACCAAGGCTGCTTTCACCACCAGTCTCTGCTTCCATTGCTTGACAGGTAAGTTCCCTTACCAGGGACATATTCTAGGAAAACAAATGAAGTAATGGTAGATTGATTTTGCTGAAGTTGAGAGATTTTATGCGGTAAACATAAAATGAATTGTAATAATTAAGCATTTTACTTGACAGAAGTTATACTTTTTCATTAGCATTAGTTCATAAGCCAAACATCTTTAAAACAGCATTTGACTGTGATTGTGATTTTCAAGTTCCTCTAATCAATCTACAGAACACGAAGCAATAATTTGAAAATGTTGGGTAAGCCACATAGGACAGATATTATTGGTGGATATTAAAAACTTTTGCTTCTCTGCTCACTGGCAAACCGTGCTTGTGTGTGTGCACACACACTGAGTCAGATTTGATGGCTCTGCACAAAAGTGGGTTTGTAGCTTGTGCCACTCTAAAAAGCCCCATGATAATGAATTACTCCCTTCCCTCCCACTGAATCATCAGGGGAACTGATGGGTAAATACTGGCTGCTGCTGGAATTACCAGGAAAAGAGTCTAAATTAAAAAAAACCCTCAGCTTGATCTCAGCACTCAATTCACATTTAGAAAGGTGGCAGAAGAAAAACGTCCTGCTTGCAAATATCAAAGTGAGCGAGTTCATTCCAAGTATCATATAAAGACAATTAACATGGATCTCTCCATTTCTGTACAACCTTTTCTCCAAGACTTAAGAAACCCAACAAGAAGCCCAAGACAAGTAGAGCATCAGTAAGTCTGAGACAATTAAAAAAACAGAATACAACACTCACAAAGTAGTAGTAGGCGTCACAGAGATCCAAGAAGGGTGTGTCTGAAAGGCCCTCAGCAGCAGCCTTGGATGTATCCCCTGCAGGCTGCAGGTAGCCCTCACTCAAGAGGGAAGAGGCAAGCATGAGACCTTCTTTGCGATTTCGTATGGAGTTGCTGGACACCAGCCAGTCAATCACAGAGGTGCCTGGTTACAAAGGAACAAACAACATCAGCCACATACCAAGACAGGCGTGAAGAAGCCTAAAAATACCAACACAACAAGCCTTGTTCTTAGTGACAACACAAAAAGCTAATCCAGAAAGGTGCTCAGATCATCTGATGAGATAGAGGCAATCCAACTGATGGTAGGAGCCAGTAAAACTCTTGAACGCTGTACCTGAGGGAGAAGAGAACTGTGAGGGGATGCAGGGCTGAGCTGGGAAGCCACAGGGACTGTGAAAGTACAAAGAACAGCCAAGCCTAGAGAAGATGGTTTGCAGGCTGCTATGTTACTGACACAGTGCTGTTGAAACAAAGTGACTTTTGACTCTCAGCACCCACAGATTTCATGTAGACAGGAATCACAGTGTGACACAGCTTGTTGATGAAAAAATCAGAAAGGAATAATTCTTCTGGACTTAAGTGTTTCATACAACTTTCTACAAATTTCTACTTCAATCTTTCTGGCACTAGTTAAACTTCTTCCTCCTCTCTTGCTTATCATGGATGACTGAACAATTTTCAAGCTTCATCCTTTGAGCAACTCTTGTGTTGATCAAGACAACATCTGCCGGGTTTTCTTCTCAAACTTCTCTGTGCTCTACAGATCTTAGAGCGCTTTTATCTGCTTTTAGCCTCTCAGCCCTGTGGTCCCTTTATTGTACAGAAAAGAGGGACAAGAGCTCCTTACCTGTAAAGCAGTAATTGAACACTTTTTTATCTTTTTCCAGCTTTAACTCCTTTATTCCCTTTTCAGGATCTTTCATTGAGAGGTACAAAGCACTGTGCATAAAAAGAACCAAAAAAACTGTTAGCAAATAAAAAGCTTTAGTCAGTCCATACAATATCATTGTCATTCACGGGGTTTTCATGTTTTCCTGGCATATTGATGTCTGCAGAGCTGTGGCGTGGCTTAGTTTAATCTCATGAAAAATCTATGTTACAAAGCCTGGAAGCCTCACAACATCAATGCCACAGCTACAAGAGCAGAGGGGAGAGCGCACAAATGGCTCACCACACCCCCATATTTTAAGAACGGAACAACTTGTGGTGATTGTAGTGTGAAGAGAGGAACACCCACTGCTGAGGCACCTTCACAGGGTCCCACGGTCTCAGTGCCAATAGGGGAGCCTGCTGCTTTGCTATGTTCCCCCAAGCAAAACCCTGTGATAAATAAACATATTTTGATAAAAGATGATGTATTAAAATTGATCTTCCCAGTCCTGATTGCTAACTCATTTCTGCCACGCTGTCCATTCTGAAAACATTATTCATGCAGAAAGGACTCTGAGGAACACCAGAGTGGTAATGTGGACAGAGATGCCCATAGCTTTTCCTGACTGAGGTTACATATCTGGCGCACGACCTGTAGATGGAAAGAAACAAGGAAGTAGAGCCACAAGAACAAACCTCAAATTGATTGTTTCAGGTAGTCTGATAGACTTTCTTGTGGATTTTCTAGCAAACTTTTGGCCTCCATCTAAGCAATGAATTGCTTTCTTGATATCCCGCACCCAGGCGTCTCTCTCTTCCAGATAGGCGGCTTGAAAAAAGTGGTCCTGCTGCTTGGCTGCAGTGAGCTTGAAGACAAACTGAAATGATACGTGAAGTTGTTTTTAAAGTTACTTTGGTATGGCCAGTTGGGCATGATTAGCCTTGTACCACCCCAACATACAGCCTACCTGTGCCTAAGGGATATGGAAAGTACCTCAGAGCCACAGTTAAACTAAAAAAAAAAACTCTGAAGAAAAATGTGAACAGGCAGTGCAAATAACTGACTCCTTTTGTTATTTCCCTGTGAGCAATCCTGACATTGTCTGTACAGTTGAGGTGAGTGGCACTGAAATAACTACTCATTTCAACTTTTGCTGGGAAGTTCAACACAGCTGAAAGACTGAAGAACTTAATGTTTGCAACGATGTGATCAGCCTGAAGAAGGAAAAAAACCCTACATCGTGTTGCTCAGCTACTCATTCACAAGGGGAGAAAAGGTTATAGTCACACTAGAGACAAGCTGAACAGGTCTGCAGTCTAGCAAACCTTTAAGAGCTTGGTAGGGAAATGATACATCCAACCCTTGGTACTCCTTATGATCATTACCTTTTTAATACACTAGCAACAATGGAAAGACTGTATTTCCCAAAATTGAGAAAAGATCTTTTAAAGGTAGTTCTAAGCAGAATAACAACACTAACCTAAAAAAAAAAAAACCACAAACTTCACACTGTTTGATCTCATTTGCATCCAGTGATCTTTTGGGTGGAAAATCTGGATCTAATTACTCAGTAAAGAGGGTTTCCACTTCCTCTAAAGTATAGTTCTCCATAAGGGAAACTGTAATTTGTTCCATAGTTGTATTAGAATAAATACAACAGGTTCTGACTCAGCAGGCCTCTAAAAATGACAGGCTAATTAGCAAGCAAAGAGCATGGCTTTATGAGGGCAAGTGAATCTGCAGCAATTAAATCAAAACACTGAATGAGTCTATTGATGGCTGCATTTGTATGTGGCACATTTCTGAACATCCCTCATATGAGTCTTCACATCGTTGCCAATGGGAAAAATTCTGACACTGGAAATTGTGCAGAAGTCCCACTGACTTTCACAGATGACAAATTTCAAACTTACAAAAATCCATTTCAGAGAAGTAATTATTTCTTATGTGACTCTGTTCATATATCCAGCTATACACACCTTTTCTATTATGAGGTAAAGAGCTACATCCTGAAAATCAACACATGGTGCAAGGCCTTTGACACTGTCCCCCACAGTAGACTCCTAAAGAAGCTGTCAGCCCGTGGCTTAGACGGGAGCACTCTGTGCTGGGTTAGGAATTGGCTGGATGGCCGAGCCCAGAGAGTGATAGTGAAGGGTGTCTCATCCAGTTGGTGGCCGGTCACCAGTGGTGTCCCCCAGGGATCGGTGTTGGGTCCCGTCCTGTTTAATATCTTTATTGATGATCTGGATGAGGGGATTGAGTCCATCGTCAGCAAGTTTGCAGATGATACCAAGCTGGGAGGAAGGGTTGATCTGTTAGAGGGTAGGATGGCCCTGCAGAGGGACCTGGACAGACTGGAGAGATGGGCCGATTCCAATGGGATGATGTTTAATAAGTCCAAATGTCGGGTACTTCATTTTGGACACAACAATCCTATGCAGAGCTACAGACTGGGGACAGAGTGGCTGGAGAGTAGTCAGGCAGAAAAGGACCTGGGAGTGCTGGTTGACAGGAAGCTCAACATGAGCCAGCAGTGTGCCCAGGTGGCCAAGAAGGCCAATGGCATTCTGGCCTGCATCAGGAATAGTGTGGCGAGCAGGACCAGAGAAGTTATTGTCCCCCTGTACTCGGCACTGGTCAGGCCTCATCTTGAATACTGTGTGCACTTCTGGGCCCCCCAGTTTGGGAAAGATGTTAGGATACTGGAATGTTTTCAGAGGAGGGCAACGAAGATGGTGAAGGGGCTGGAGCACAAGCCCTATGAGGAGCGACTGAGGGAGTTGGGGCTGTTTAGTCTAAAGAAGAGGAGGCTCAGGGGAGACCTCATTGCTCTCTACAACTACCTAAAAGGAGGTTGTAGTCGGGCAGGGGTTGGTCTCTTCTCTCAGGTGACCAGTGACAGAACTAGAGGGCATGGACTCAAGCTTCGTCAGGGAAAGTTTAGGCTTGATGTTAGGAAAAAGTTCTTCACTGAAAGGGTGATTGGCCATTGGAATGCGCTGCCCAGGGAGGGGGTGGAGTCACCGACCCTGGAGGTGTTTAAGGGGAGACTGGATGAGGCACTGAGTGCCATGGTTTAGATGATGGTGTTACTATTGGTGTTAGTGTTGGGATATAGGTTGGACTTGATGATCTCAGAGGTCCTTTCCAACCTTATGATACTGTGATACAGTGATACTGTGAAAAGCAGACAGATCTCTCCAAATCTCAGTATCCAAGAGTCATGCTAACAAACCATATTCACAGAATGAAATATCAAAGTATCAAAGTAGGCTTTTACCAAAGGAAAACCCATCATTCTTGAAGTTAAAGAGCTGAGAAGAAGCATAGAGTGAGATGCTAAAGAAGAACTTTCATTTTAATTTTTCCTTGGCCTCTAAGACAGGCTAACTCCAAAACTGGTGAAGAAGTTGAGTTTCCAATCCTAGAAGTGACCAAGTCTTCCTCTGCTGATGCGGATCTGTTTGTGTTTTTGAAAAATTAGACCATTAGACTGTACTAAACACTGACATTTTAGTCAGATTCATTTGTCCTTATTTAAAATATGAGCAGTCTCACATGACAATGCTATCGACAGTTCAGCCATGAGGAAAACAAAGAAAGCACAAATATAGCAGAATTAACATCACATTAAACAATGACCAAACTTCAGATCAAGAACAGCAAACAGTGGTAAATGTATTTTGAAACAAAATCTCAAAATATGCAGTTGCAGCCTCTTCTGAACAGGCTATATCTCTGTTTAACAAATCCAAGACTGTTTTCTTTTCCCTCAGCACCTGCTATTTGCCATTGATTTAGTATATAAAGTGTTTCAAGGTAGGCCCTGTTACAAATACACAAGCTGATTCAAAGAGCTGACATCTAACCAGATAAATATAAAAGTCTGCAGATGTCTCAACAGTTCCTACTCCAGACTGGGACCCAAGTGAATGACGCTGGACTTAGAACTGGCCTAATGAGAATTATCCCACTTTTCACTCTATAAAACTCCTGTCCTAAAAGTATAGTTTCATTTCCAGCTGTAAGAAGTAAACTTATGCAAACAAATAAGAACCAGAATAATTCCTATAAGAGGAAGAACTCTTTGTTTGCATGTCTTGGCACATAGCCAACGAGAAGGCAGGATGGAATGCAGAAGATTTGGATTCAGCAGTACGGTAAAGCTGTAAAATGTAAGATGCTAAAATCAAGATACTATATTTTCAAGAAATACATGATGAAATTTAGGCTCAATTATATTGGGCAGCAACTACTTGTAAGAACAATACCAGTGATGGCATTGTTCATATGAATGAGCGTGTTGGTTTTAACTGTTCGAACAGAGCAAATTTTAAGAGACAATACATCTCCAGCACTGTTGGCCTATGGACCTGCAGAACTATCTCACCAACTTGGTTAGGAGGATCTGCTCCAACACCTGCTGAAGTCATTTGGATTGTTTCCATTGGCTTCAGCAAACTCTGCACCAGATCTTATTCATGAAAAGGTGCTTTGCGTGCCTCAAACCCCGGGTCTGAGATCCTCCTTTTTTCCCCTCTGTTCTTCCTCAGAAATGGCCCCAGCAACTAAAATGAAACATAATGTTAAACTCATTATGTAAAATGAAGCATAATCTAAAACTCATTGCAGTCACATGAATGATCCTCAAAGACTCCATCATTCTTCAATAGAGGTGCAACGCATCTTCTGCAAACTGGTGCAGTCTCAAGCAATCCTTTGGGCAGGCAAGGAACTCTCTCAGACTGCCTTGAGCAGACATCAGATAGTTCAGACCTCTCTGCCTGTTTTGTAGAATGCACATATACTGATGAATTGTCTTTTTGTTATTGTTAGACATGTAAATGTTACTGACATTTCCAAGCAACTACTATAGCCCAATATTGATGTCTGTGCTTCTGTGGGAGTTTAAAAAAACAACACACACACACACAAAAATCCAGATACTCCAGGAAACTGTTTGGAAAGAAATGCTTTGTGAGTAAAAAAATTCTACCATTACAATGTATGATCTGTGAATCTCTTGAACATAGTATCCTTCCCCCTTGCATTATACCTCATGTATAGAGTAAGGAGGGCTGTGCTGAGGCTTGTTAGTTAGGTGATGTAGGAACATGGTTTCAAATCATCAGAATTAGAACTAAAATTTGTGCACTTTATTTCTGTTCCTTTATTTGGTTATTTAATGCTCCCGCCACATGTTCTACTCCCTAGATGTAATTATGCTTCAGCTTTATTATTAATGGTTTGCAAAAGACATAAAGGGAAGTGCTGTAACACAGAGCTCCCAGCTGGTGCCCAGGCAATGCACTGGCACACAGCCAGGCTGGCTAAAGCAGAAGGTCAGATGCAAAGTTGCAGAGGTTAAACAGTAAGGTTTGCCCAGCCATGCCCAAGGATGGCTCAGACAGGCACTGTCAGCAATAAGGAACAGTAAATGAGCTTGACCACAGCAGTCAATTTCAAACCCTTCTGAATCAGTTGGACAATCCCCTTGCCAGCTCAGGATAAGCACGGGGTGGGAATGCATGATCATTCAATTCTCCTTTCAGACATGATAATACAGTCTCTTTCTGTGGACAATTCCCAGTATCTAGAGAGAGCTAGGAAGTGCAGTTAGCTCTTGATGATCCTGTTCTGGATGGGAATTCTGAGGTAGTGGCCCCCTAAAACCTTCTGTTCCCAGGAGAAGCAGCCATCTACAACTTAATTGATCCAGCACAGGATTAACAGCAACATTTACTCTCTGCCGCATCCTTTGCTGTACTGCCTTTTAAGTTAAGAACCTCTTTTTCTTAACAGATGTAAGTCTAACAAGACTCCATAAAAAATCAACTTTTTTCCATGTAAATATGGGGCCTGCATAAAGAAGAAAACCAGAAAAAATAGAAGAAAGTAGAAGAAAAAAAAGAAGAAAGGAAGGAAAAGGGAAAGCCAGCAGGTTCAAACCTTACATGAGGGATGCAGACTGTACTTACAACAAAACCTAAGGACAGGTATAATTCTCCTCACTTTACTCATGTAAGAAAGTTAAGCTTGCTCTTTCATGCACTCTCTCACACTTTCTTTCTATGTTTCTAATGTTCTCAGAGACTTCTATCTTTAGTTTGACATTGTTGGGGTAAATTTCTTCAAACTGTAATTAGATAACCTTCCAGATTTTGGGGGACCCCTTTGTCAGAGGGATTCCTGAGGGTATAATTTCTATTTGATGAAACTGAGTTGCTGAAATAACAAATGACTGATTTAAGATATGATTCCTTGTTTGTACTAGTAATGCTGTTCTACCACTAATTATTTTTCAGGAACCCTATAACAAAATACTCGTGCTTCTACATTTTCTTTCTTGTATCTTATTTTCTGTTAAATAAGACTCTGAATTCGTGAATATAGTGATCTGTGGGTTTCACTGGGAATTGGGACTTCAGTCTGTGCATTTGCTACCTTCGACCTAAGAAATTCCAAAGGTGTAGGCAACATTTGAAGTACTTTCTCTAAATCAGTTTTCATTTGTTGCTGAGTGTAGATGTGACTCTTAGTCACTTGAAAAAGCCCTGCAACTAACAATGCAGTGTGTGATTAATAGAGATTGCATAAATGTGAAGCATGTGGGGTCAGGTAATCACCAAATGGTAAAGAAAAGGTTTGGAATTACAGCTTTACTTGGGCATTTGTGTCACAGCATTTACCTATCTCCTTTCCAAGCAAGCTAGTTGTTGCTCTTTGACAATAAATAAGTGCTTCCACTGCTCAGGAAATCGTTTCCCAGTACCTTTATACTGTGGCAGCTAGATTTATATTTAATACAGGAGTTGCACCATCCAGCTGCTAAGTGTTCTCACAATAATATAATTAGCTCTGCTCACTCAGAGATTAAAAAACCCAAACAAACAGAAAACCACTTTCTGAATTGCTCCTCTTGAAGTATCCTGATTTTTTCCTGAGCAGTCACACCTTTCAAATATTTAACAAGGCCAAGCCTGCTTGTGATCTTCTAAGACAGGTGAGAGTCACCACTAAGATAAGTGTAATGAATTTGTAACCACCAGCCCTGTACCCCTTCAGTGCCTCCAGGTATATAAGTATACTGTCAATCATTGTTATAAAAGGAATACTTACCATTCTTTTGCCAAAATCTTGGCATGGGCTGTGAATAGAGCTTCCTTTTAGTGGGACCATCCCTTTGGGGCTGTTGTCAGCCTTCCGCTTGTAGAATTCAATTCCATCTTCTAAGAGCACGACCCACATTGGCTTCCAGGTATTAAACAAACTGCCCTGCATCAATAAAACACTCTGTATATTATGCTCAATAAATCACTCTTCACATGATATCCACTAAAGATATGATCTTCCAGGGTGTGTCTGACACTGAGATAACTACATTTAACGTCTCAAGGGGAACCAACCACAACTGCACCCATCTTACCCTGCAGTTAAGAAACATTGTTGTTATTCTTCTGACCATTAACAATTTCCACTCCAGCCATGAGCTTTTCCAAAACCACATCGCCTGCCCTAGCAGGTTTCTTTTCAGCATCAGTGAGTCCCAACCTCTATCTTCAAGATGACATAGTGGCAATATAATGAATAATCCTCAAAATTTCTGGATGTGAAATGGCCCATTAGGACAGTCTCATTAACCTGGGCATCCTGTGCTGTATTTAGGATTTGATGCTACAATACAATCACACCTTCTCTGTTAAGGAAGAACGAATGTCGGAGGATTTCTAGACATACAAGAACAAACTGTAAGAGTAATGAATAGCTTAAGGGCCTGGGGATGCAACTGCTAAGGTAAGGAACTGAGGTTCTTCATTTCATTTTTTGAAGGTTTTACTTCCTATTCCTGAAACACAGCTGTTAGATGCAAGACATACAGAGATATAGAAAGGGCTGTATCCTACATATAGTGAAACACACAGCAAAACTCAGGAACTCAGAGAGGAACAACTTTTTCCTCTGTGTTGAACAAGATTAATCATTAGAATTGCTAAGACTGTTGCACTCTAAGAAGATGACATCTCAGGTCCTGTCTAAAACCAGCTGCAAAAGCAGTCACAATTCCAGATACCCCAGTGACTTATTACTCAGCCAAATGAACATTCAGATGTGCTGAATATCAACAGTTCCTCTGCAGAGCTAACAAAGCACAAACACTTGTGGGCTCCACATCAGAGGCCATCCTTCAAAAATATTAGTTTCCCTTGTTATTTCTGTTACAGAGATCAAAATTTATCTTCCTCCTCCTACAACTCCATTCACAGCATCCCTGCCCTCCTCAGACTGTGGTGGCTGAGCAGTGCTAAAGCTGCAGACAGAAGCAGGGCAGCCACCCTTTTTTTGATCTGTTAATCCTGAGAGCTTGTCAGAGCTAGTCAACATTTGCATTTTGTATTTCTGCAGAAGTGAGTGGGACAGAAACATGCCAAGTCTTTTACTTTATTATTCCCTAAATGAACCTTTTTTCTGCCACATACCTTTTTATTTTTTGTTCTGCCTTCCAAGAAAGGCCTTTTGCACTTTGAATCAGACCTTATATTCTATTACAGGGTGGAGAGGGAAAATGGTCTGCTGAGACCTTATTAAGAGCAGGACCTGCTTCCAGCCTCTGCAGCCCTCACTGGAAGCAGGAGGTGCCCCATAAATGAACACTCTATCTTCCAAAGGAAATTCATTGCTCTGTGGGGCTTTCTGGAAACCCAGCTAAACAGAGAACTACAAAAAAAGAGTATCATACGGGTACCACATATGGGTTGACTGATGGTTTCTTTTTATTTATTTGTTTATTTATTTTAAATAAGCCTTAAGAATTTACGATGGTTTGAGAGAACAAATTGACCCTCTGTTGTTTTCGTGCTAAGAAATCAATTAAGATCATGAGTGAAGACAAAAACTGTTGCAATCTCCTTTGTTTGTGGATTTATCACAGGTTACAATACTTCTGTTCATAAATAGTCAAGTCCAGTACTTTGTGAAGACCAGATCCTGACATGTTCTGCCAATGGAAGCCACTGTGGAACAGTGTTAGACTGGAAGTCTCTGATCCACACCATTAGCAAATTCAAATGTGGTCACATTGTTCTCACCTAAAACATCTCATGAATGACAAGCAAGTAGGACACAGGATTTGATTTTCTCGGACTGAAAATCAAATTGCCACACCTACTCCAAAGACTGCAGATACAGATGAGTGAGTGTTCTTTGACTTGCCCTCTGAAATCAATAGTCACTTTCAAAGCACACACAACTTCCCGGTGGTAGAACAACATTTTTTAACATCAACAGCACTACAAGATTAGAAAATTGGCTGTTTCTTATGCTTAGAAGATGACACAAGGTCCATAAAATACATGAACAGATATTTAAGCTGATGTAAATTAAGACCAAAGTCCCATACCACTTCTACTGGAGGTTCCCTTGTCCCAGCTAAAGCACTGATCCCCAAGTTCAGCACTATTCCCCAGCCTGATGTAAATATCAAGAGGAGAATGGCCATGACAAATGGCCTTCACGCTGTGCAAAGAGAGTTGCATGGATTACTCCTTTGGGAGGTCAAATCCCTGTTTTCACTTTACAGGCATAAAGGAGAGGAGGAGAGTACATAATTAGCAGGTAAGGTTAACGAGGAGCATGCTCATCCTAGCTGGAGGCTCTGGGTGTGGAATTCACAGCAGCCTCACTGGTATATCAAAGAGCTGGTACCAGTTTAATCTGTATCTTTTGCTCCTCTTGCCCTCCAGCCCCTCCTCTACCACACTGCTGCACCTCACCACCAGCAAAAGTTACTTCTGCAAGGACAGAGGGTGGCTGTTCTAGCAAATGAGCACAATTTCCACCTCCTTGTTGCCATTGCAACAGCCCCCAGCAACAACTTTAGCTGTACCTTCTTGGGGACCCAGTACTCACAGGAATGTGAGGGACTGACACTGGCACATCTGTATGAATCTTTTCTCTGCCATAGCAAGCCAGGCACATAGTTTTTGATTGTCCTGGTGTCTAGGTTTCCAGCCATTCCTCTGTCATGTCATATTGACTGTGAGCCACTTGCTCTATATATCAGGCCATTGGAACTAGAGATCTGCATTGTGCACAGCATTAATTTAATTCTCTCCTTCCTCATGACAGCACCACTGTAGCTTTGCAATTACTTATGAACTTACTTCCTTTCAGTGTCAGTAGAAACATGACTCTTCACAACACTGGTCCCTGATTCAAGATCTCACACCCAGCTGTTCTAATGAGTGAAATTCTCATTTTGATAGGCAGGGATAACACAGGAAAGAGGTCCTGTCTTGCTCTAGGACTCGCACTGTTTAGTTAGGCTGCTTTAAGCAAAACTGGTCCCACTAAGGATTTAAAGAGAAGTCAAGGCCTTATCCTACAGGCTCTATCACAAAAGACTCCAGAGCAGAGGTTGCTGTGGGGCAGTGACTGCCTTCGCAAAAAAGGGATGTGCCTGTGGCTCCACACACTGTCTCCAGGCAAAAGTGATCTGACCTTTTTAATCTCACTACGCTTCTATGGACTGTTTAACTCGGTGATTAAGTGCAATCAAGTAGGCTGTGGCCATTTCAAGCTGTTCCCTGTTTTGCCAAGCTTCCACTAAAGGCATTGAGTTACTTAATAAAAATACAAATCTTTTGAAACAATGGTACATCTGAAATATGTGCAAAATACCTTAAGCAGTACTCTGACAAGATATAACTTGTCATAACAAGATATAGTAAGTACCTCTATAATCAATAACACCACATTGTTTTACTGGTCTAGGAATTCTGTTCATTTGCCTTTTCTTTTTGGAAAAAAAAATTACCCTTTTTTAATAACTGAAACCAAAGTACATTTCCCTACACCTCGCTAGCTTGTTCAGACTTAGCTTCTTCCTCCACTCAGTCCAAAACTGCTCACTTACCTTCTTAACCAAGTAGCCCTCCCTTATGCGCATTGGCTCTCGCTCCATGTCTCAGGCAATCCTGCTCTCGGGTCTATCAACACTAGCAGTTAAGTTCCTCTGGCAGCAAAGTCTGTGGGCTGGTGTTTTTACAGTACAGCTGTGTCACTTTCACAAGTTCCTCTGCCTGCTAATCACATGAAAACAAGCCCATTTCCTCTTGCAGAGTGAGAGATAGGGAAACGCAGAGGCACATGTGTATTCATAGTTTTCCTCTGACAGAACAGGCAACAGCCTGACAAAACCCTCAACTGTATCAAACACGGCCAGCCTTGATGATAGAGTCCTGGGAAATTAAATAAGCATTTTAGTGCCCAATCCCAAGAAATCAAGCCCAATCTGCAAATACGTGGACTCTAGCAAAACAATGGACAGGTTGGCATACTGTGTTGCTGCTTGGTGCATGCCAAAAGGATCCAAGAGACAGGTTTCCAACTCATCGGTGCTGTCACTGCGTCACTTCATCTCATCTCTGAAGTCTGACTCCCAGTGGGGGAGCTTGTGGGGTCTTGCAGTGAGCTGGAGAACCCTCACTTGGTTAATGATAACACGCCCTCTGCTGATACAAGAAATTTGTTTATCAGACCTGAACAGGTGTAGGAGTTTGATGCTGAGTTTGATGCTGTCAAATGGATTACTTGGATTAGGTTAGTGCATTACATAAAGGACTGCAGGATGTCACTTTCTACAAACATCTTTGACTTGCTGCAGAGCTCATTTGGCAAAATCATAACTTTCCAAAAGCTGATCTATACCGGAGTCACAATTCCTCCTCCTCATACAGAAGGAAGGGTGATGGTATATGGGAGGCAATAAGGAGGGTGCTGCATTAACAAGAGAAAAGTACTCTCCCATGCACAAGACTCTATATGACTTTAACAGCTGAGTCCATGGTACTCCGTCACCTCTGCCACTTGTAAAGACCCCCGAAAAGAGACTTTTTCCACAGAAACTCCTCCTCTCCATTTGACTCTCTGTCACCACCTTTACTCAGAAGTATACGGAAGCCTGACAAGGTCTGTGATAGAGGATTAGAAGGTTAGAACAGCCCTCAGAGACTCTCTCTAGCCATTCCTCACTGATGCCTATTTAGCAATTCTCCTACAGGGGAGGCCATACTCCTTCCTTGGTCACCTGTACTAGTGCTTCACTACTAAAACTGCTGAATGTTTCTCTTCACTGTCTGAATTGATACTTTCCTTTCCAGACCTTTCTCAAGTAGCTGCTCCGGGCTCATCTTCAGGCACAGCACCTGTCTGCTCCAGCAATCTCAGGCTACGCAGTGCATCCTGCCCAAAGCGTACCTTTTTGTGATGCTTTTATGTATTATTAGGTTGTTTGTTTTTTGTCTCTAGAACCTACAGAGTCTCAGTACATTGTTCTCTTGCTCACGTAAATCTTGCTACTGTGAGGATCTGATTGCTATTAAAGGCCTTAGTGGCTGACCAAGTCAATTACCTGTCAGGCATTTTGCAAATCAAAGATTCAATATATGCTTTCCAATTCTCCAGCTGTCAAGGGCACTTGACACCAGCCAAGAGATTCTAAAATGATTAGAGAGACTGAAACTCATACATAGCTAATAAAAGTTTCATTCTCTTTGGAAACTAAGCTAACAGTGAAGATTTATCATTAAAAAGTGAGCAAAAAGCTTTGTGCCACATTTACTGTAAAGAACCTGCCTACCAGTCCCAGGGTCTGGAATTAATTGAAGATGCATTCCGGAGTTCAGATGATCCAACCGAATTTCTGAGTTTTACTTCTGTGAAGGCTCCCTTCATTTCCCATAAGCCTGTAACTGATGCTCAATGAACTCAGGAGCCTGCAGACTCTTCCTGTATAACATCACTTTCTGCTCAGTAATTCCTGGAAGATGAAAGATCCTGTTACTAGCTGCTATAACGCTACACAGCCTGGAGCATGTATTAGAGACCAAGAACACAGCTCACAGTTCACTCTTCTGGCTTTACCTTGCTGCCCCTCAGACCTGAAAAAAGGAAAACTCTGTCCTAGCTGGAAGGGCTTATGGGGAGCAGAGAAATAATCTGCCAGCATTTTCTTCCCTGCAGGTAGCTTTTCCACAGGTTTTTCTGCTCTCCTGCTCCCACTGGTTCAGTGTTTGTGCTGAGTCAGGACGACAGGGCTCTGCTCTACAAATTGATTATATGAAACCTTCAGGGACAGATCCTCTTCAATAGAACTTCTATATGACCTTATACTAAAAAGTGGTTTAATGTGAACAGAAAAGGATGCCGACTCCACAATTTTGAAAAAGCTCAGTTTCTCATTTACCTGCATGAAAAGCCCTTGGAGGTGTGAAATGCAATTCTAGGCACAGTGACACCAAGCCAATGACTCCAGAATTTACTATTCGTTTCTTAAACAACTCTGTGTTGAAACATAAAATTACCTCCATCCCATTTTAGCTGGAAGAAACTACTTTTATAACACTTTTTTTATATTTTTTCTATTTCATCTTCAAAGCTCAGCTTTTACTTTTCCCCTTCTACCTTACATGTCTGGAACAATCCTTTTCTTTTAACACTGAAGCCTGGTTTCATTTATCACACACAGCCACGGGGGAAACAGCACTCCATCTTTCCCCAGGCAGAAATGTCCTGATCAGCAAAATCACTCCCATGAAGCAAAATGGTCCTGAACCATACAGTGGCCACGGCAGGCATGAGGGACAGCCTGGACTACTGACACATCTTCTTTGTGCTGAAGAGCAGTACCAGGCATAAGGGAGAGGAAGGACTGTATTTCTTCTAACTCTCCAAAGAGGGGAGAATAGAGCTTTGTCTGGCAGAAAGAGAAAGTAACCTGCATTGTGGAAACCTGATGTAACTTACCCTATTCCTCCCATTTCTCTTCAAAGTAGATAAAGGTGTGTGATGCCGGGTTAAGAATGTTTGCCACAACAGCACAATCTGCAGATTTTAGCTCAGTTTGTTGCCAAGTAATTTGTTCTTGCACAGCAGCTCTTGCTGGTGTATTTCCTCAGAAAATTCTAGGGTTTTTTTTCCCATCACTTCAGCATCCACTCCCACAAGCGTCAAAAAACGATCAACCACATTTATCTGAGCAAGGGATCTAGCCAAAAGACTGATAGACACTTACACCAAGAACCAGAGCCACATCTTTGCAAATAAATGTCAGCTGCAAGGAAGATGGGCAGTTTCTTAGCTCGTTACATCAGCTTCACTGCTCCTTCTACTAGCCCTACATAGCTGTTCTTCCAACATATTTGCTGCTCTGTAAAGGCCATAAGCCCTCTTCATCTGCAATGGAGCATGTGAGTTCTCCATAAATATGCATCTTTCCAGCAAATCAAGCTGTGTTTTCAGGGGAAATTAAGATCAAATGCTGTATGTTCAAGATGATTGTCTACACAGGAAAAACAACATACACAAGTGTTTCACAAAGATGATAAAGACTCAGTTCAGCTTATACTTCAGCAAAACCCTTTCTTACTTCTGCACAGAGGCAGATGTCTCAAAAGAAGTGCAGTATTAAACTGAGTGCTGGCAGGTGTAAGTCTCAGCACAATTCACTCCATAACGAATCACACACATTACTATTTTTAGTGAACGAGAGATTGTGACTTCCCATCCACTTCTCAAAGAGAAACCCCAAACTGGAACATTTCCAAATTCAGCACTACGTTAAGAAAGTAACCAAAGAGGGGCAAGTATGAGAAGACTATTATAGGCACTGTCCCTGTCACCTGGGAATCTAAATGCTGTGGTTTGGCCGTCATAAATGAAATATCTTGTTCTGACCTCAAGGCACATTTTCTATATTTAGTTATTATGGAGCTATGCGGCAGGATTAGTGCATTAACTATAAGTGGGAAGAGCTGAATAAATGGTAATACTGAAAAGCTTATACAGTTGACATCATGCACAGAGAGATCATATTGAGTGGATGCAGTCAAGAGACCAAATAAATTTCTCCAGAATGTTTTCTAGACAAATTGAACCAGCACAAAGTGTAGGCCATTGTTTATCTGCATAGTAGCTCTGACTTTTTATTGCGGGCATCCAGCCTCACCTGTAACACGTTCACTTCTCTTCAGAAGTTCCTCATCAGTGACACATACAGGCAATGCAGCTGCAGCACGGAATGCCTAGGCACAAGAGAGAGAGTCTTGCAGGATGAACTTGCAGTGTGATAAGATTTTCCAAGTTCTGGAAACAAAAAGAGAGACAAGAACATCTGGGAACGCTGGCTGCAGCTCACTTGAGGGAGCTCACCAGTGCCTTCAGAAGCACTAAGGCCTTCACTAGGGCACAGAAGAGTGATGCAATATTCCTGCCCCAAAGGAAGGGAATTAGCTTAATTTACCTTGCCTACCCCAGACAGCAGACTGAGAAGACTCAGATGCCAGGGGAAAAAAATGTAGATTTGAAGGACTGGAAAAAAAAAACCACACAAAGACCCCCAAAATGCAGGTTTGCATTTTAGAAAAACATTACAGATTCCAACTCTCACCCCTGTAATGCAGGTGTAGAGACATAAATTTATCTCTTTGTTCCTGGAAGTAAATTACTGCTATGGCTCAGGACAAATTTGACCTTGTCTTAAGTCTAGGATGATCTATTTAGCTTTGAATCTTATAAAGGTCAGCACATTTGCTCTATGCTCCTGGCAAAACCACACTGTCTCCTTCTTTGTGCGGATATTTTGCTCCCTGCAGAATATCAAGCAATTAATATCAGGTAACCATGCAGCAACCTGGAGGCTGGGACTCACAGAAAATCACCATGGACACTGCAAGGGCATGGGTTTCTCTTGCCAGAGCCCATCCCTCCACCCTTAGTGAAGGAGAAGCCCACAGCATCAGGCACCTCCATGGGGATGGGCTGAGGTCAAGCCACGTAGTCAGCCTGCAAGTCAAGATCAATAGCATCCATGGCTGGATATGCCTGTGACAGAGCTGGAGACCAGTCCTCCTAAGCATAACTTAGAGACTAAAGGCTGAGCTGAAAGAGGGCCCACAGACAGAGTTGTGGGTGGAGGCCCCAGGTGAGGCTGGTCAGGGCCATTAAGGTGAGCAGCAATGAAACTAACCCTCCAGAAAGGCTCAGCAAATGCAATGCCACCCCCGGTATATCTTGATACAGAATATCTTTTAGGATCAGATAAGTAAATGAACTAACAGCATGCAAAGCTATCAGACTGATAACAAGAAAGGCAATGCTTATGTTTGCCTCTTCATAAATGTTCAACTCTCACTGAATTTCACTTTTACACAGTAAAACAGTTACTCAGCCTGTGCATACATGATCTGCAATGTGATGCTTTTTTAGTCCTCCCTCATGTTTGCCACTTTTTGCCATAGTGGTCTGGAATAAAGTCATAGCATGAGCCCTGTCCAGAGGAAGATGATCATTCAGGCAGAAATAATGAGGGAAAAAAACCCTCTTTATAGATATGACCTCTCATGTACTTGGGAAACTAATTGCAATCAATGTCTTCAGCTACACACCATTTACTACAACATGATATGTCTGGTCTGTGAGGTGAGTAAAACCAATCCCTGGCAATGGCCATTATTCCTCACACACCTCTTTAAGTGATGCTATCAGATTCCCCATGTGTAAGGCCTCTGTGATTTCATACTGAACTACATTTAAAATTACAGAAGTGGAAATTGCTGCAAGCAAAGCTTTCAACAAGTCACAAAGCGCAGTAGTTACAGCAGAATATAACAAAAAATAAGAATTTTCTTGCAATGAGCAAAAAAAAGATAGGAGCAAATGCACGTGACCCTCTTTTGTGGAACTACACTGTTACAAGATATATGTCTATATATAGCAGCTGCCTCCTCATCTGAAAACCTATACAGTGGTAACTGGATCATCTGATAACATCCAAGATATTTTCAAGACTATTCACTGTTTACCCAGACGAGGATCGGAGGGATCCATTTTACCTACTTTTGGTGACTCCCTTCAAGGATCTTTAAAGTCAGCAAAAATCTTTGCAAAAAATCAAGTTCAGTGTATGATCTGTGATCAAAAGTTGCCCCTGCTATGGGATGAATAGCTCCTGCAACTTACTACTTTATTAGATGCAACTACCCTTTGATTAGGTGCCCTGTGACAAGATGAGTACTGAGTGACTCAATAAACCTAAAAGATTCTTCTCATACGTTGATATTGAAGCTGCTGCTACCTCATCATAGAACCGTACAAAGGTTTGGGTCAGAAGGCACCTTAAAGCCCATCCAGTTCCAACCTCCGTGCCATGGGCAAGGAAACTTCCCACTAGAACAGGTTGCTCAAGACCCCATCCAGCCTGGCTTTGAACACTTCCAGGGATTTATTTCCATACATAGGGATTTGTTGTTTTATTTTCCTTTAATGATATTTGTTTCACTCTTACTGTCCAGTGGGAGAAGGAATGATTGAATTGTGTAACAACTTCCCTATAGGAGAGTCCCTGCTACCAGTGACTGCTATAGAAGGTAGGATATTACTTACAAAACTCATCACATACACAGTTCTGAGATGCAATGACCACGCCCTGCCGTTGTATTTGTGGAAACATTACTGGCTAGACATATTATGAAGCCAATTCATAGCCAGATACCCAATCAAGGCAAATAAAGTAGGATTTTTTATATTTTTGTGGAGGTTAAGTTTTCAGCAGAACATATTCTTTTGCTTAATGTTCACAATAAAATTAGATCACTAATTAACTTGCACACACAAAGAAATGCAGAGGGGTTATGCTATATTTCCCATCTGATTCAGCAGTACTACATTTTACCACTCTGCACAGATCCTGTCTTTAGAAAAACAAGCAAAAGGTCAAGTCCAGAGCAACATGCAGATGAACTAGCTGTGAAATTCTAATCAAATCATGAACTCTGCCATAATCAAACAAAAAGTACATTTGTGGCCCAAGTTCTGTGTCAGTCATAAAAATATTCCAATTTTAACAGTAAACAAGAACAAATGCAACTAATGGAAAGGACACATAAACCAACTCCTGGGTTAAAAGCAATCTCCAACTATTCAATAGGAATGAGATCGGCAGAAAGTTTAATTATGGTGCAACTTCCAAAGATCTTTCTCCTTGAGGAAATGGTATCAGCCATAGGTAAAGAGTAGACTTAAAGAAATTAGATTTTAATTTGATACTGCACTCACAGTAGTGTGTTTGGGTTGGGTTTTTTCTATTAAAATAAGATTGTGAAGAGGTGATTAAAGAAAAAATCCCAGAAAGAAACCTGAACCAAATATTGATGTTGACAGTTGAGTTCAGGGCACGATAAACTAATCCTCAGTCTGGGCACAGCTGCTCACAAAAAACTTTGGCTGTACAGGGAGAAGAGGCACAAAACTATCTTTGGTCTCTGCTATTCCCTTTCTATCAAGGGGGGTGACTATCCCACCCTGCTTCGCACTGGTGCGGCCACGCCTTGAGGATTGTGTGCAGTTTTGGGTGCCACAGTATAAAAAGGATATCAAGCTACTGGAGAGTGTCCAGAAGAGGCCACAAAGCTGGTGAAGGGTCTAGAGGGGATGTCGTATGAGGAGCAGCTGTAGTGACTTGGTCTGTTCAGTCTGGAGAAGAGGAAACTGAGGGAGGACCTCATAGCATTTTACAACAAGGGAAGGAGGAGGAGCAGGTGTTGATCTCCTCTCTCTGGTGACCAATGATACGATCCGATAGAACGGTAGGAAGATGTGCCAGGGGAGGTTTAGGCTGGATATTAGGGAAAAGTTCTTCGCTCAGAGGGCGGTAGAGCACTGGAACAGCCCTACAGGGAAGTAGTCATGGCACCAAGCCTGACAATATTCCAGAAGTATACGGACACATGCTGTGAATGTAGCGGTTGTCCTAGGCAGGGACAGGAGTTGGACTCGATGATCCTTGTGTGTCCCTTCCAACTCAGGTCACTCTGTGATCGTGTTCGCGGTTTCTTCTCCCTGCCGGGCGCCGCGCCGCTGTCCGCGCCCGTGGTGCTGAAAGGCGGAGGCGTCCGCTGGGCCCGGCTCCCTGCGCTCCCTCCGCGATGAATGAATAGCGAGATTAAGGCTGCAGTAATCGGGGCCGGATTAACTCCCTGGAAACCGTCTGCAATCTGAGCAGCTGCAAATGTGCCCCAACTCGAGAGATCTAGGTGGGGGGGGGGGGGGGGAAGGGAGGGGCGCGCATCCACCGCCCAGATGCTGCGCCGCGATTAAGGGGAGGGAAAAAAACAAATATATCATCCGCTGTTTTTTGGGAAGGGCTGGGCTGCCTTGGATCCGGCAGCCCCTCCTCTTCCTTCTCCCTCCTCCTCTTCCTCCCTCTCACAGCCTCGCTGTCCTTTGCCGGCCACCCGCCTTCCGCGGAGGGGGGCGAGACGAGCGCGGAGCCCGCAGTCCCCGGCGCCAAGCGATGGGCGACATCCCCGGCCTCGTGAAAATCAGCGTCTCTCTCAAAATCCAGCCCAACGACGGGGCGGTGTATTTCAAGGTGGACGGGCAGCGCTTCGGTCAGAACCGCACCATCAAGCTGCTGACCGGGGCCAAGTACAAGATCGAGGTGGCCCTCCGGCCCGGCACCGTCCAGGCCACGTAAGTGCAGCCTCCCCCCGCCCTCCCTTCCCCGCTGCTTTATTTTTAGAGGTTTAATATTTTTTCCTGGCAGGCTGACAGCACGGGGTTTCTGTGATTTCTCACTCCCCGCCCTTTCGCTTCGGTGGCCGCGTTTCTAGGTCCCCAGGCATCTGTTCCCACTGCTTTGCCTCGCTGGCTCGGGAGGGAGGGAGGCTGCGTTCTGGAGTCGCTTCCTTCCTTCTCCCTCCCCACTGTCTCCCAGAATCCTTTCAAGTCCAGCTCCATTTCTCCCTCCTTCCCTGCGGTTTGTCCTGGAGGCAGAGGGAAGAGGCCCCTCCGGCCCTGCTTGTCAGGGGATGCACCATGCCCAATCCTCACTGCAGAATGGCAAAGCAGAGACTGGGACCAGGGGAAATGCAGATTCTCTGGAGGGGGGGGCAGCCCTGGAGAAGAGATTGACCTATCCCAAGCTACTCGAGATCAGATCCCTCCTGCCTTTCCTTTCTACACCCTCCCTGGGTGGCTGTAGAGCCCTGACATTTTTCAGAAGCCCCAGTGAGTCAGCAGCACCTGCAGGTCTGCTAAAATCCCTGAAGCATCCCCAGCCCACGTGCTGGCTCCAAGCTGCCAGGGAAGGGGGCACTGTAGAGCTGCTGACAGGCTGGATCCCTTCTCTTTGCAGGACAATGGGCATCGGAGGTGTCAATGTTCCACTGGAAGAGAAATCGAGGGATGCACAGGTGGCCTCTTACACAGGGATCTATGACACAGAAGGAGTGCCCCATACCAAGAGTGGGGAGAGACAGCCCATCCAAGTCAACATGCAGGTATGTGGTTCTCCAAGCCTGGCCTGGGAAGACAAGGGTTGGCAGCAGGGGTGTGACTCACAGAGAGAGGTGGAGGTGAAATATTCCAGGGTGAAATCTGATCACAACTTTTGCCCTCTTCGCTTTGTGTCAGTAAGACCTCTGGTCAGAGTGTAGCTGGAAAACACAAGCCCTGCTTCCCAAGGGGAAGCCAAGAGAGCAGCAAGGGCCAGGAAGTAGTAGTAAATTTCTAGAGACCTGCAAAGCCTTTTGGGGTGCTGCAGCAGAAAGAAATGTGAGTTGAACCTCTCACCTCTTCCACAGGACTTCAGGCAATTCACACCAAAGTCCCTGGTGAGGAATCCAGTCCCAAGCCCTTGGCATACAGGGACCACCCCCTGGTTTGGAGCAGAGCATGCTCCAAGCACAAAGGGAGACTACTGTCCACTTCCACCTGTCATCTGCAGGATGCCTGAGGACCTGCCAGCACGCATGACAACACACAAACTCCACCCCACTCCCCAAAGACTGTCTTCTCCTTTCCCCCCATGTGCTCCCATTATCTCTGCAACCACAAAACTAAATTCTTATTCAAATGGCTCCTCACCCTAACCTTAAAGAGAAGCTCCAAGGGCCAGAACCAGGATATGCCATGGCTCTGAAATGAGATGACAAAAGCTCCAGCACTAAGGCAGCAGAGCTGACAGAAGACAGAAAGAGCAGCAGGCTGTGCTCAGAGTGCAGAAGGTGATTTGTTTCATTCTGGCTTTGGTTTGGTTGGTTGGATTTTTTTTTTCCCTCTCTTGATTACTATTGCGAGGGATTCCTGCTGTTTATTCTATGCCTTCTGGACCAAAAAGGGGAAATGGGCAGTAAACCATCTTCATCTGAAGCTCTCTTAAGGGTCTGTTCCATTTTACACAAGCTTATGACCTTGCCAAGCCGAGGGCATCTCAGATTTTTCTCACATTTCCTCACTGCATGCAAGATGTCATCTTGATCTTTATCTTCATTTTTTTCTGTAATTATCATTTAGCATAGCAATCCCCTTCTGAATAAGAACTGTAACATCACCATTTGGCTTTCTAATAATTATAGCATACCTAACTTCATTTTGGAGATCCACATCACATTAACAGTTACCACTTCATAATCTTAGGTTAATAAAACTACCCTGAAGTCCATGTTAATCACGTTTCTACACAGTGACCTCCTTTTAACACCCAGGAAACCAAACACCTAGTACGATTTCTCAACCAGCAGAACAGGGCTGCTTGATGCCACTGTTGAGTAGTGCAGTTACATTTCACAGTGTTCTTATATCAGGATGTGAAAGAGCAGTGCACACAGAAAACCAGCTGCTTTGACAAAGGCATTCCTGTTTTGACAGCCACATTTACCCCTAAGTGTAGCACTGATGTGAACTCTGAAAATCTGGAAGTTTAACTCTTCTTATGGAAAAAACCAAGCCAAATCACAAGTGAAGTAATTTCAAGAAATGCAGGCTCTGATTTTCAGATACAAGCTTCTAAATGGTTTGTTGCAGCATCAACATGAATAGCTACAATATTTGTCCAAACAGTTGCTTTTACAAATCAAATCCTAGGACATTAACCATGAAGCTAATAGGATTTTCAAGCATTAAGCAGGTCCTTAACCCCTTTCAGGATCTGATCTTGTTAGACAGATTCTTCAGTATAGACTTAGATGTACACAATTGATACTTTTAAGTATTAAATATAGGCAATTGAACAGGGATTTACATGTTTAACCTGCCATTTAACTGCTTAGCTACACAGAGCTGTAACAGATTTAGGGAACCAACCTCAAATACCCTGAAAACTGCTTCTAATACCTACTTCCTGAATCTTCAGAACTGAGCTTATTGCATACAGCTTTAAATTTTCCTGTTTCTTTAACTATGAGGAACTTCGGCTTCCACTTCCTTTTCTAGAACAGGCAGGATCCTGATGCATCGTAAGGAGTCAAGGACACTATTTAAGGCATAAAATCTGAACTCACATTAGAAATAGATAGTGAGGTCAGTCCTGTGGTTAAAAACTGGTCTGATAGTGCCAATCTAATGCCTGAAAGACAGAAGGTCTATAAAGACCCATAAGAATTTATTTCCCATCTACTGTAAACAAATAATTCTTTGTGCTCCTACTTTAACTGGCTAGTAGACATGTTACCTGTTACAGCCCGAGTTTAGACACATAAAACAACAATCCTGTTTCTGAATTCCAGAATCTGAGGATGCATTTCTGTTAACTGAATGCTCAGTTACATGCATTATCCAGAAACTACTAAAGCAAATGGTGTACACTAAGTTTGAAACCTCTCTTTGGGTCTCATTTTATTCTTGGTCAGACTAGAATAAGATCGATTAAAGAAGCTAGACCTCAATTTCCAGTAATTAACAGCCATTAAATCATCCTAGTGTGCAAATTCAGAGGGATTGATTAAATAACTATTCACACTGAACAGTAGAGAGCAGCAGACAGGGAAATAAGCTTCTAAGGCTGACCTACAAAGAGTAGGGCCATCCCTCCTCCCTGGGGAAGTCTGTACACAGGCCCAGTGGAGAAGCTAGGTTTCAGCTGCAGGAGCCCCAGGAATTCAGAGGAGCTCTGAGGATGTGGAATGCTCATTACACCACAGAGCTTCTGCATCTGCTAAGTACTGGGCTGGGGAGGGGGGACGCACATGGAGCTCTGCAATTAATTCTTTCTTTCTCCTGGAAATCCACAACATTCAAATTACTCAGGGTAGCTCAGCAAACTAGGTCATTGGAGGAAGATAATTTCTTTTTTCTTCCTCTATCTTGTTGAAATTCAGATCCTCCATACAGAATGATATGAAATGCTGCTCTTGTATCATATCACATTCTAAAAATGCTATTAGAAATCTCTTTTCTCCCTCCATTTTCAGACTGAGGGTGGCTGATGATTTTCTCTGACAATTTCTCTATGTGGAGTATGCACAGTAATATCCAGTACCCTTAAACTTTACTATCTTGCATTATCAGTTTATCAGGATTTCTATCAAAGATGATTAGTTAAAAAAAAATCCTTAATTAAGGTTTTCATTGCTGGGAAAGATAAAATAGTCTGTACATCTGCTTTTTGCTTTGTCAAAGGAAGTAGTAGAAATATTTCAGCTACTCCTTTAAGGTAACACTTGGAACTGGAGCCAAATAAAAAGCTTCCACTAACAGCACACAGCAACTCCTGCTGTTGTCAAGGCTAAATTTAAGTTACCACAGTGGGCAGGCGGAAGATTTAAAGCTCTGTCCATTATGCAGCTGCAGCTTACAAACCACATCTTGGATTAAAAAAATGCATTTCCTTCTGAGAAAACTGGACACAGAATGCTCTGATTGCAATTCAGGAGAAGTCATTGTGTAATAGGGCTTTCATACTGACTTTGCAAGTGTGATTATAAGAGGCAGATGATCAAAGGTCAGCTCCCAAGCACATGATGGGAATGGAAAACAGTCAAACGCAGAAGCTGTCATTAAAGTGAGTGATGGAAATATTTAAAAGGAAAAACTGTTGAAGAACAGTGCTGTTCAGTAGTGCTGAATTCACCATCTCGTATCTTCTAACAACATAACACAATCAACAAGCTGTACTACTGGGAACAACAGCAATACATACAGGCTTCACACCCATACTTCAGATTCTCTGCAAGGTCTCAAGGCACAGGAACTCAAATTTTACATCACCGTTATAATATATATAATATATAATATATATATATCCTTGAAAGCCTCACTCGTAAGGTTTTTCTGATGTTATAAGGGTGTCTAGCAGTGGCTTAAAAAAAAAGGAGATTTTATTCTACAGGATTCACTATAGACACAGTCTTGTTCACTTCAAAGTTGCAAGCACAATCAGACAATTTGCAGTCAATGGGTCACTGCTCCTTCACTGTATTAAACATTTATATGCTGAACATGTTGATTACCTCCTTCCTAGCTTCTGTTACTCACATCTAAGTTGAAAAAGCTGCACTATCACAGTACACCTAGCAAATACAGAAACACAAAGAACTCCTTTTGCTTAAGTTTCATGTAAAATGCAGGCTGGAATCCCAGGGAAGCAGTAAGCGGTCTAATAGCAGCATGTGTCAGTCAAGACACTGCAAACACAAAGCTATGAAATAGAGGGATGTTTAAAACTTCAGACTGAGCAAAAAAAGGAATCTTCCCAATCTTTACTGCAGACTCTGGGTATCGTATAAAGGCAAAGTGATGGCCTCTATCATTACGGATCACTGCTACGTGATGTACAGTATATATAAGTCACTTGGAGAACATCGGGCCAACTACTGCTGTGTCATCTTAAGGATTATGGCTTTAATTCTTGCTGTTACTACCATTTTTCCATATGGGAATTTGAACATTTTTATCCTCTTGCCTTTCCCAGATACAAGTGCAAGAGGACAGTACATGGAGAACCTGATCCTTCATGTTTTATGCATGCCTAAGCATAAAAGACTTCATGACTGCTAGAGCAGGCTTTAGAGACTTTGATTTATTGACTTAAGGGTTATTGTTCCTCATGTCAGCTGTTTTACACTCTGCAGCTTTATAAGAGTGTTGTTTCTCACAAAGAGAGAGAAAACAACAAAATAATCAGCTTGCTAACATTGATATTCCCTCTTCCTCACAGTTTAACGACATTGGCGTTTTTGAAACAGTCTGGCAAGTCAAATTCTACAACTACCACAAACGGGATCATTGCCAATGGGGTAACAGTTTTGGCAGCATTGAGTATGAATGCAAACCAAATGAAACGCGCAGTCTTATGTGGATCAATAAAGAGACCTTCCACTGAAGAGATGTGTAACCAATACTGCTGGACAATTTCCCTAAAGAAAAATCTACCTTTTTAAACCAGCAAGAAGCCTTAACAAAGGCATCCTGTAATGTTGCTTTGTTCCAAGGTTCCAACAATTACTTTGTATATGCAGGTGGTGCCACTAAAATCTTTGCCTATTACTGTATTTTAAGTTTACCATGGCATCTGTAACTTTATTTATATGTTACCCTCAGAATACTGAAAAGTTTATGGTAAGGAATATTTGGTAGCTGAGTAGAAAGTCATACCATCATAGTACTGTTGTAGGTATTTGGTTTATTCCCACTAAACAGTTCCACCAGGCGTAATGACTTTTGTGAAGTGTTTCACTTTATCGCTTAGAATTTGGATGCAATATCACATCAGTGATTTCTCTGTTTATATTTGTGTTTGCTCCTAAGTCAGTGTGTTCCCTCAAGCCTTTTGTTGTACACATCATCCCAGTGAACAGCAAAAAGTGCAGATTATGGATATTTGTAGGTTTAGCTAAATGGCAGCTACTGCACTGTTGATATTGTGCTTTCATACCAGGGGAACTGGAAACTCATCCTCCCTTTTGTTAAGTGCTGTAAGATATTCTGTGAAAAGCTTGCTCATTTACCAGATCTCTCAAAAGAGGATTCTTTGTTGTTAACTTTCCCAGTCTCTGTAATAGCTTTAGGAAATGGTATAGAATATGCTAATCTGAATGAAGGAAAAGCAATAAATCAGTTGTGGTATCAAAGAAGAAACAACATGGCTAATATCTATCTTAAGATCATATAGTATTCTTGAAAGATACGGCAGCCATACTTAATTTAGTTTTTAGAGTTCTGACAGTAATCTCCATTTTTTGTTTTAATGACACATTCCTCAAACCAGAGAAATTCTACAAATCAACATTTTCAAGACTGACCACTGTATTATACAAAAATTGACAGGATTTCTGACAAACAAACACTAAGCAGTGTGAAGACTGCAGATCCCAGTGCATGTTTATACATGCATTGCACTCTTCCAAATCAAGATAAGCATGTAAGCATTTGCATGGTTATGACTAAAGGTGCTACATAAACACTAGATCAGTGTTTAACACATACAGACAACAAAAAACAAACATATCTTTTCTTTCAGTAAATAAAGCAGGGAAACAACTACACCGTCCCCTCCCCAACTTGGGCTGAAGCTGTCGGTTCTTGTATATCTGTTATTCCCTTTGTGAATAATTTGTAAATTGTGTATGTAAATGGTAACCATTACTTTTGATCTTTGTAATAAAGGATTTAAACATTTTTTTCTCTAGTATGACCATTAAACAAGTGGAAAACACTATCAAAAAGGCAGTGGTTTTTAGAAAGTCCGTCAGCAGAGGATACGTAGCCAGTGCTTCCTGAGAATGCAGGCCAAAATACCTCATGTTCTTTAATCAAAGATATTGTTTCTAGGAAATACAGATCCAATGTGCTGTAATGCAGACAGTTAACGTGATAACACTCTGCCAAACCAGAACCTGCTCAACAGAGCTTATTGATAAAATTCAACTGCATTTTGTTGCACTAAGTGAAATAACAAAGAAATATTTTCTTTCATTGAATTATTAATCAAAAAGCTTGATTGTAGATTTCTACAGACAAAAGAGCCTGACAGTAGCACTGTTGCCCTACACCACTGGAACAGCGAGCTAGCCAGCTGCATCTCTACTCAGAAGCAATATTACACATGCAAATTTCACTGCAATAAAATTCTAGAAATAACCTTCTCCATTAATTTCTTTCCTAGTATTTTCCTAGACTACATAAAGAAATTTCCAGCTAACATGCTTCAATGATACCAGACTTCTAGCTCTCAAAAAATTCCATCTCTGCACTGCTAGAATATTCAGCAAGAAATATGTAGTATTCATAAATAAACAGAGAAAGTTCTGGCCCAGTAAAAGTAAAATGTGTAAGACAGGCCTTCACTTTGAGTTCAGCTTCTACAAAGTCCTTGGCCCACGATGTTGTGGCCCTCCAGCATTTAAGACATGTTATGATGAATAAATCTAGCTTAACCTGGCACAGAAGGGCTATTTATTCTCAGCTAGCTGGAAGCACACCTTTCCCAAGGTAAATACTCATGTTCCTATCAACGCAAAATAAGGCAGAAGTTTTCTCAGGTCCTAGCAAGCCCTGTAGCAATTCAGCTGAAATTCAGTTCAGAGGGTGGTCAAGAAAAAGCTTGCAGATGGAGCAAGTTGCCTTTAAAAGGAAGGAGAGAACGGCCAGACCAACTGTATCATGTAGGCTCCATATCCTGATACTGAACGTTGCCACCCAGGACCATAGCACCCCTTTCACAGACAGCGGCAGTGAAAAAAAGGCTGAGGAGTAGTTAACAGCTTATCATGAGGAAGGTATAAATGGCATTTATCAACAGCTGTTATACCCTTCTTCCCTAGACGAGGTCTAAGCATACAGAAATGTGGCTTGATGGCCTTGCATTATTCCTAAACAGAAGATTATTCACATGGTGTTTGTTGATGAACAGGCTCATACTCTGTATATGTAAAACAAAACAGTCCCATCCACTTCCCTTTGCTCAACAAGTCCTTTGCTCACACAGCAAACATTTGTTCTTAGTAAAGAGACCCAAGATGTTAGCAATTCTCTGAAAGTAATGTTTTGAATTTCTTTCATCCAGAACAAATCTAGTAAATATTCATAAAGCTTGGCTCACTGAAAAACTGTTGCTGTGAGAGTCTGATGCATTATACAATCAACAGCATTTCATCTCCAGACAAACTTGTTCTTTGCACACCTTTTTCTAATTAGTATTTTCATTTTGGTTCAGAACAGGATACAATACACTAAGCTTAAACATATTTATTTTTATCCATTACAATGTCAGAAAATGCTGATGATGCATCAGTCCAGCTGAAACCGCAAAGCACTCTTTTCTGAAGGTTTTATACATGACAGACTTGGAAGATTTTTCTCATGAAGTGTCCAGCTTTCGCTTTCATAAGAAAGAGCAAAACAAATATACCAAATCTTTCAAAGTCACTTTTTCACCTATATTTAGGTGGCACTTACCACTTTCAGACTGCTGAGTAAAAGGATCCAAGAGCAAGTTATGAGTAATGATTACTATAGTTTGTGAGCCTGCAAAGGACTTGCATTAGACTTTGCACAAGACTTTGTGTTTAGTGCAGCAAATACAGACTTTGGTACCTCCTACCATCTGACTGTGTGTAAAAAAGAAAGAATACTGCTAAAGTATCCATGCCCTACTTACACAAGTTAAGGAGGTTTCACTGGCTTCAGCTGAGGCTCTGTCCATTGGTTTGCAAATGCAGAGAGACCCTTAGTGATTCCAGACTAGGAGAGTATCAGAAAACAGAGTTTGTCACATTGTTCTTATAAAAGATGTGAACAGAACTTCTGTACAATGAAGCTAAGTTTTGTAATACGTGCCATTTATGTGCCACAAAAGGTTGGATTCTATTTGGTTAAGAGGATCTGCCTCACTCACTTGCTATGTTAAATTTTGATGCATGTGCTACGTTGAACAGTTCAATTCTTCTAGAGCCTCCACATAAACCTTTGATTAAATAAGGACCTGGGACATTGTGAATGCTAATCTCTTTTTGAGATCTGAAACAAGTGCTGTAGTTTTAAGAATTCAAAGCACCGAGCACTGCCTTAATAGCTGTGTAAACCCTGAAGCACAAAGCACTAGTATAAGGAGTCTTACAACATTCATGTTTTCCCTTAGCTCTGCAGTCATAGGCTTGTGAGCTTTGTAAAGTCCCCTCAGTGTGGCTAATCTAGATCTCTGGCTAGGAGAGACAGGCACTCCTGGCCATGGTCCTTCCCTGCTGCATGCTTGGCAGATTTCACCAGCATTCCTTGGACTGCTTCCTTTTCCCCTCTTCCTCGAGACCAGGATTTAAATCTTCAAATCCCTGTGAGCCCTGGCTTTCAGCCTTAAGAAGACAAGGCTGCATCAACGCATGAAAAGCCAAACCAGTCCTTTCTGAACCATGTTCTCCACCCCTACCTCAAAGTTGTTGGTTATTTCTCTTGTTAGGCAACACAGTTTAGTTCTGTGCACTCAGGAAGGATCATCTCATGACTGACCTTATACACTACACGCAACCTTCTCTGCCTCTTCCCGCAGAAGAAATTCACAGGGATTCCAACTGCATCCCAACTATAAATAAGAAAAAAACGAAGACCAGCAACCAATAAAATAAAGAAGTGAAGTTGGACTACAGAAAGCATTGCTGATGGTCAGTGTTGGAGGTCCTGCAGTGTCTGCCGTTACAGTGCTGGAGAACTCAGCAACTACACAGACTGTTTCCATGGTGTTCTAGAACTTACTGAATTTGTCCATTTAATAAAATATACACAAGTGAAGAATCATAAGCTTTTGTGAGTTTTTCCCACTGCAGTCACTGGAGTTTGTAATTGTTTGACCTGCAGCGAGCTTCACCACTCAGGTATGAGTACACAGATACAAACAGATCTCCATCAGAGACAAGGCTTAAAAGCAATGACAGCTTTTCCATCTACAGTGATGCCAAAATATTAAATTAAAAGATAACTCATAACAGCACATCTGCATTTACCAGGTGTAGAGCTTTGAGATTCTGTTTTTCCTCTTTTGAGTCCCAATGCTGCCATATACACATGTTTCATATGCTATTGATAAGGCTTTTGTTTCCCTCCCCCAGAGAAAAGACACTGCTACTGCCTTTGTCCCAGATAACAAGGAACAGCCTGGTAACTTCTGCAGTCTTCAAACAATCCCTAGAGAAGCAAAAATAAACACTCAGTTGTTGATGATGATGATAAAGACAGCACAGGCAAGAACCATATGACTGTGCTGGAGGTAAGTGGGACCTTCTGCCCATTCCCAGCATGCTAATGGCAGGATTAGGTGACATCCTGCTGTTATGGGAGTGACTGTGATCACATTGTCGGTAATATCTACATTAAGCGACAGCATATGTGCTACAGGGACCAAATGTTCTCAGAAGCTCAAACTGAATCATTATGAGTTTAATTTGAACCCCAGAGGGCCTTGTCTGCAGAGAAAACACAGTAGCATTCAACAATATCACAACATATACTATTTTCTGACTATGATGGCACTCTTCCCCTCAGTCTAAGTTGCTATGCCAACAGAATCACCTAAGGTATTTACACATTTCAGACTTATTGCAGAGAACAAGCCCTGGCTAATTCTATGTATAGAATATAGAGAATAACGTTTGTAGATTTTTTCTTCCCTTTTTTTTTTAAATTAACTGTATTATTTTTACTTGTGGGTTCAGAGACACCTCTCTACCTAAATGCTTCACAACAGGAAAGCTAAGCAAATCCAAGAAATACCTGTGTGTGAAAATACAACTGCAGTCACTCCCATTCTGTATGGAAACTCTGTGACTGCACTCCAAAGGAGCATTAAAACAAACAAAAAGGCTTCATCTGTTGCAGATTAAATACTGTTCAAGAGGTTTGCAACATTTTGTCTGCCAGAATAAGGCAATGATCATACATAAGTAAACGTGCTGATCTTATTTTCAAATCACACAATCATAGAATGATCTGGTTGGAAAAGACCTCTGAGATCATCAAGTCCAACTGACACCTGTCCCCTTACTAAACCATATCCCTAAGAAAATCATCTACCTGCCTTTTAAACACCTCCAGGAATGGCGACTCAACCACTTCCTTGGGCAGCCATTCCAATGTCTGACTACCCTTTCAGTGAAGAAATTTTTCCCAATGTCTATTCTCAACCTCCCCTGGCACACTTACGGTCATTTCCTCTCATTCTATCGCTTGTAACTTGAGAAAAGAGACCAGCACCCACTTCACCACAACCTTCTTTCAGGTAGTTGTAAACAGTGATGAGGTCTCCCTCAGACTACTCTTCTCTAAGCTAAACAGTCTCAGTTCCCTCAGCCTCTCCTCATAAGACTTGTGCTCCAGCCCCTTCACCAGCCTCGTTGCCCTGCTCTGGACACACTCCAACACCTCAATGTCGTTCTTTTAGTGAGGGGCCAGAACTGAATATACTACTTGAGGTGTGGCCTCACCAGTGCTGAGTACAGGGGCACAGTCACTTCCCTGGTCCTGCTGGCCACGCTGCTTCTGATACAGGCCAAGATGCCATTGGTCTTCTTGGCCACCTGGGCACACTGCTGGCTCATATTCATCTGGCTATTAATCAACACCCCCAGGTCCTTTTCTGCCAGGCTCACGCTGAACTTTATTACCCTGGAGGCAGATGGCTAAGAAACCAAGAAGCTTGGTGGAGCTTCTGACTCATAGGCAGTGGGGGAAAACAGTCACAAAGAATCTTCATGTGAAAGCATAACAACCAAAAGTTCCACCAAAATATATAGCGTTAACATGAGGGACAAACTTGACCCAGTATGCTGATATGTAGATTAACTGCCTTTGTTTAAAACAGAACTGTAAGTGTTCAGACCTATCCATTTTAAACATAAATTAAATATAACTCACTGAGGAAATTATTCCAGGGAGGGAGGTTGTTTGTTTTAAGTGTAGTGAAAAGGTTTCTTCTACAGATCACTTGTCCTATCTCAGAAAATCTTTCTTCTTCCCTAGGGATCAAGAACTAATATTTTGTGCTTGTATAAAGGTACAGAATCAGCCACATAAAGAGCTAGCATAGCTGAAAAAATTCTTGCAGGTTTTTTTTTTGCTTTTAAAATAAAACCAGCTAACAATTCTTATTTCCTTCTGCTTCAGTCCTGCAATGCTAGCAGCAGCACTTGAGCACAAATAAACAAGTGAAGAAGGAATGCTGCCACATACTTAGTTCCAGGTCTGAGATATGATCCAAATAGTGTGGGAAAGGGAAGTTATTAGCCACCTTGTCAGTCCTTCTGTAGCCTTTATTCTTGGAGAATTATGACTAGGACAAGTAAGTACACTTTTTTTCCCATGCACTCCATTCTATAAATCCGTAAGTGATCATGCCTTATCTGAGACACCAGCTCATGACTTGGAGTCATGGTTTTATAGAAACAGTGAGAGAGACAGGAGAAATCTCAGAGCATATTCAAAGACATGGAGCTTCTGACCCATAGGCAGTGGGGGAAAACAGTCACAAGAAATCTTCATGTGAAAGCATAACAACACCTGAGAACCCCCTCAAAAATTTCTTGCAGTAGCCTCCATCTCAGTCACCTCTAATACTCCTTTCAGGTTGTGCTAGAAAGACTGCTCCCAACATCAAAAATCTCCTGCATAACTTCTCACTGTTTTAATCAATAAGTAGCTTTAAGCTTCTGGCTCACCAAGCTCAGTGTCAGTAACTTTCTACAGATTACATACTAACTACAAAACTTTTCAGGTCTCACTGGAACTCTGTCCAGGCTGTCAGTAGTTGCTAGTGAATACTGAGCATATCTTACCTACCATCCCCTAATGTCCTATCTCATCTTTGATCCATAACGGAGAGACAGTAAAGGCTTTCTCTTCCCTCCTCTCCTCTTGCCATTTGTTGTTAAATCTATTACTCATTTGACTTAAAGGCTCTGTAAAACTTGTAAGGTCGCCAGTCATTCCATAAGTTTTCACGTAATAATCAAAGGAGGTGGGGGAAGAAGCTCTATATTCCATATTATGGGATAGGCAAGGAAGCCCTTACACGGAGAGCATACCAAGTGAGTCCATCAATACCCTGTGGAGCAGCATCCCTCAGAGATACTAGGAAGTGCTCAAAGCAGAAGCTGGCACAGCTTGGACAGGCAGGGTTCATTGCTCCAGCTGTGTGCCACTTTCCACTGTGGTTCAAGCAGCAACACTGCAGTCTTTGAGCTGCATTCCTGGAAGGCACAGCTACAATCAAAAAGAGCAAGTGGCTAAGGAAATCAGAGAGCATTGTGAGTTCCCAGGTCAGGGTGCAAGCCCTGCCTGAAACCAAATTCAACACCAGGGTAAAATCTGGATGTGCAGCAGCCCCCTTCCTCCAACTGCTGCATTCTATTTTCCCATAAAAATGAAATCTTGGTCAACAGTCCAGGCGCAAATCAAGACTGAGGGACTTGCTATATTCCTGTAGGGAAGCCTGGATAGAACACAGGGTTAACCTTATCACACCATGGCCAGGCTCGACTCTAGGCAACTGTCCTGCCTATCTTCACTCTAATCTAAATCAAAAAAACACGTTGCTATCATAGTCTTCTTACCTGCTAGGTCACTATTCATTCCCTAGAAGAGAATCTACGACGAGGATAACCTTATACTGGGAAAAGAGGCACAGGTTCTCCCTGGTTAGCACACACTACCTGTTTTTACTTCTCTGGCTCCAAAGAAAAGATAAATTTAAAATGTTCAGCAATCCACCTTCTGACAAGTACTTCATGGAAGCTTAAACCTGGCTGTGAAAAATCAAGAAACTGGAATCTTAAAATCCAAAGTGATTATTTCTACAGAAGGCATCAATTTTACATGTCCTTCCTACAGAAGGAAAGTGTTTTCTCTGTCAAGACAGTGTAAGTTAGCCCAGGAAAACTCACTGTCACTGCTCCTATTTCCTTGCTTTAAAGCCTGCATTCATTCTCTTTTAACTTTTCAGATTCTTCATTCCTGCATGCTACAAATCCTCATATAAGTTAATGATTTGTGCAGACTAACAATGCAATTACTTAAGTAGCCACCTAGTTGTCTCTTTTACAGTACATCTGATAGAACAATTAGTTCTTACTTACTGGAGAAACAGGTGACAAGAAGTCGCAAATTCATATGTATGTTTACACTCAGAACAACACACAAAGTAGTGTTTTATCGTGTTCAACATTAGCCCTAGCCCTAATTTTAAAGATTATTTACAAAGAAAAAGGGCCAAACCCCCACTAAATTCAAGTGTAAAATCAGGCAAATCTTTCTCCTTTATGTGCTCAGTACCAGTCCCACATAAACATCTGCCATCCCACGAGATTCAGGCTTGTTTTACCCCACATTGTATTTGACACTTAAGAACTTCAATTGAGGAGAAAAAAAGGTGGAATCAATTTTAGTCCATTACCTCCTTACCTTCTTGGCTTTTATTAAAAAGTGATAGAAATAAAAGATTAAATGAGGTAATGGTCCTTAAGATGCTGTGAAAGGTAGGCTGGCTCTACCATATGAGTTACCTGCTGTATAACCCTTTTGATGAAGAATTCCTGGAGGAGGACAAGGCTTTAGTGCAATCTGCACCAGGTAATCCAAAACAGTGCTTTAAATTACTGCAAAAATACAAGAACATTTCTCTGCAATTCTGTTTCATCCATGGGCTACAAATTTTCAAACAAGATTTCATTTAGCAGTGAGCAGGTACAAATTATTAGTCATTACAGTCAAGAATAAATGCCCAGCTCTGGTAAGTTTTCTCCCTTGTATTTTTATCATTACCTTGATTCCTACAGCTCCAGTAAAATAAAATTAACTGTTGAGGATTCGGGGATTTGAAGCAATGTTCTTCCAGCTCACAGTTGCTTCGCAGAAATCACTACAATGTGAATACTGAAAACACAGCAAAATCTTTGGATTTACTTTAGCTCGTGGTAGCATATCACAGTGAACCATAGAACTTAGAGTCTAATTTCCTGTCTGTGTCTGTGGATTCTCTGGTGTTTTAATATTACGGTTCAACTCAGCCCCTCTATTGTTATGGACACTAATTGCAACCACCATACTCTGTTCAGATACGTAATTTTATAAAACTCAAGGCAACCCAGTACAGGACCTCATCCTCTCTTTCGATTCGAGGAAAAGCAATACAGAATCTGCTCAACACGAGCTTCAATTTCTTAAGAAACCAGACTAAAATTGCCAGAGGCAAAAAAAAGCAGCACTCAAAAATACTACAGGCAACCACTAGATGGTGTTACTAAGGGGAAATGTGTACCACGACAGAGCTTTAAGAACCCAGGAGTCGCCTGTGAGGTGTGAGACACGTGAAAGACTCCTCATCCCGTTTGTAACTGTGTAGGCCACTTCTCCTCCCACGCAAACACACTACAATCTTGCGGAACCTGCTGCAAGTACTTATACTCAAAAGGAACTCCCCTTTGCTATTGCTGAGTTCATTTTAATTCAAACTGGCACCTGAAAAGCAGCAGCCATGGAGCTCAGAGACAGACAGAGGTCCAGGGAGCTCACACAGCACTGAACCTCACTAATAGGGCACTGCTACCAGCAACCCTCAGTGCCCTGACTTCAGCCTTCACTGCATGCAGCCTCCAGTAATTTCTGCTTTCCCACAAGTTCAGGAGATGCATTTCTTGGCATGCACAATCAGAAGGAGCATTCATCCAACCTACAGCTCCTTCACAATACTTAAAAATGAGGATACTACCTCCTTAATAGACCAACCGTTCCCCACTTCAAAGATCACTCCAAACCGTATCTAAATGAGCAGGTACACCACAAAAAAAAAGCCAGAACCAAATCTCACTTCATAATTATGTATCACAAAGCATGTGTCAAATCGTGTGTGCTTTTATAACCAAAGTTATGTCAGTGTTGCTGCATGCCACAATCTAGGACCCAGCCAGCTCTGAGCAAGATCAGAATTCAGCCTTTTACCAGTTAACAGGATCACAAACCTCACTCTCAGCGCAGCATTTTTCTGCAGTGGGTCAGCACATTCTGTGCTGCCTCAGTTCCTTACATGACAATGAATTTCAGTTGATAAATGTAAGTCTCCACTGTGATGCTAAACGATCCATCTCTCCCCACCCCCTCAAAGTGCTTATTTCTCAGGGGAATAACATTAGCATTTATGGAAGTAAAAGTCTCCAGGTTTTGCTAATCTGCTAATAAGCTAAAGCCTTCCACCTTCAGATCACAAGCATGAATTCTATTCAGATCAAAGGTAAAAATAGTGCTTCTAGCAGAAATCTGGTATCAAGATGAGTTCTAGCTCCAGCTCCTCCATTACAAATCCATCTTTATGCTTCCTGTGTAGTTACATTTTCCAAGTAAGACGGGGCTTGGAGCTCAGCAGAGCCTTCCACCAAGGACACCTAATTAGAGCAAAATCCAAAAATCATTTTGATATAGATCTTCAAGATACACAGAACAGACTAGAGAATTGAAAAATAAAATTAACTTTTAAAAAAGTCATGTAAGTTCTATGAACTGGAAGTACAGAAGTGCCCAAAACATTGAGGCTTTTCAGCAAAGAGCTACAGAATGCAAAATCTGTATAAATTTCAGCTGCTTTAGACCCCTTTAACACTAAAGATTCCACTGTCACCATATTATATTATTTAAACTATCCAGTTTCCATAGAATCATAGAATCACCCAAGTTGGAAGGGACCTAAAAGGGTCATCAAGTCTAACTCCCATCCCTACATAGGATGCTCCCAACATTCAGACTATGTGACTGAGGGCATTGTCCAAATGCTTCTCGAATGCTGGCAGACTCGGTGCAGTGACTGCTTCCCTGGGGAGCTGTTCCAGTGCTCCACCACCCGCTGGGTGAAGAACCTCTTCCTAATATCCAATCTAAACCTCCCCTGGCACATCTTCCTGCCATTCCCTCGGGTCCTATCATAGGTTGCAAAAGAGAGGAGATCAGCACCTGTTTCACCTCCCTCCCTTGTGAGAAGGCAGTAAACAACTATGAGATCCCCTCTCAGTCTCCTCTTCAGTTCTGACCACACACAAACAGCTATAACTGATACACAGTTTAAGAAAGTAGTAATACAAAATCTAGAGAGCTTGCTTTGAGGAGAAATAACAGGGAACAGGGTCCTGAATTCCAGCATCTACAAATGCCTACAGTGCTTCTGCCTCTTTTTCCTGCTAATTTAAAATCACGGTATTATGCCCTAACATTGCCCCCAGTCACTGCAGAGGTTCCTCTGTTCCACAGGAGGGAGCTTTTCTCTTGCAAAGATGACTGACTGTCTTTCGCAGTTCTCATTTTGGAAACGGGTAGGAGCTCTGAACGGTTTTGGAGGGCTCCACGCCTGACAGCTTCCACAGAGGATCAGCAAAGAAGATTCAGAAAATGAAGAAAAACAACCCAGAAAACAAAAAAATCAAGCGTTTATAAGCTAAGTCGTTCTTGGACCCCTGTGTTATATCACACTATTACACTTCTCCACCCCCCTATCCCAATGCAATTACCTACATAGCAGAAAAAAACTGAAAATGTCAAGTCCAACACCGTTTATGTCCAGACATATGTCATATATAGGCTTTACTCACGTGACTGAAAGTATCAGCTATCTGGACAGCACTAGAAGAACAACAAAAAAAATCACGGTAGTTCAAAGATCATGACATTTTGACAGGAAATCTGGCCTAACAGCTGAAAGAAATAACTCAATACAAATTTGAAAAAAATATTTTAAAGCACACAAAGGAAAGAAATCCTCTCTCTGTACAAGCAAGTAACAGTCAGCTTTTACTAGGATTAACCCAGATGGCTGTTTTTTCCAGAAAAACAGCTCACTTCCATCATTCAAAATTCTGTGTCGCAGTTGACCTGCAGCTCTGAGTGGCAACTTCTATCAAAGTAGGACTACGCTATCATTACATTTCACAGCTGCTACTTACACTACTGTTTCCTTAGCAAAAAGCCCCGCAAATGCAGAGGTGATAAGCCAAGTGGGAGCAATGCTTAAGGTGTGCTGTTCTCACTATTTATTAGCTAGAGAATTTCATACTCCCTGCAGTCTAAGTTCTAGTCCAATGGGTATATCCTCCTCCTGATGTGTATAGCTAATTCCCATCATCATCAGTGGGAATAACACATGTACGCAAAGGGGACAATGAGCCCTCAAGGCCTGTTGTAGTAGTAATTTCAAAACATCAGGGTAAACATATTTTGCATGTGATAGGTACTAAGCCTGGGCACCAGTTTCCATGTTTAAGAATGCATTATGGGTTTATACACTCAGAGCACTAGAGATACCCTATTCACCTGGTTTCCAGTATCAAGAAACGGTTCTGCCACAAATAATTAAGTGCTACGTATACAGATTTATACACAGAGATCTAATCACACACCAAAGCTCTGTGGAGCATAACAGGGTAGAAAACATTAGGCAAAATATATCTTCTGCTCCAAAGGTCTTACAATCTTCATTTATGACTAGCCACATAAAAAATAGCACATGGTGCTCAGAACTCTTTCCTCCTATTAAAGTAATAACTTAAAAAAATATTACAAGTGTTCCCTGTCTTCAATACTTGCTATTACTTCAAAGCCAACTATGGTATAAGCACGCAGGCTCTGATTTGGCTTACACGTAAACAACACTAGTAAATAGATAGATTCAGCTGCAGGCTGTGGTCAGCTAAACAGAAGGCTAAATGTTAAGTCAGAAAAGCATCCCTGGTGTGATAACTTAGTGGTGCTAAATTTTCTTTAATCAAAGCCCTATGTAACATTTTAGAAAAAAAATACACCCACAAAATCTGCAGACTACGTCAGATAACACTACGCTCAGGCTAATTTTTCAGAACAAAAACTCTTCCTGTTCACAGGTAACAAACCCTGCAAAGTTATAATGGTACAAAGTAAATGTAAATCGTTAACAAAATATTAACGACGAAACAAAACAGGCCAGACAGCACAGTTTGAGCAAAGACCACAAGTCCCAATACAAGCAAAAGCAACCAGAGAGTCTTGTTTGTATAACACTTAATAAGTCCCAGAGGGAAAAGGGACAGCTGTGTAAAGCTGCCTTGGGTGTCCCTTTTTTCTTCTTTTTTCATCATAATTATATCTGTTACTGATGTTTCATAAAATGAAATGCCCAGAGAGTCTCACAGAAGTTCAGCGTGAATACTGATTAAGCTTGAACATAGAAAACAGATAAAAAAGAATCCTCAGTTCTACATTTTGGAAGGCAGCCAAGATCATCTTGGAAGGTTAAAAGTAAAAGTCTTTACTGAGGAACAATGCATTTACAGTACTCATTTGACTTATTTTGAGTATAAGGACTTAAAGTGAACTTTACATAAAATTCCCCAGTAGGATTTGAAGCTTACAAAGACAGCATGTCAATATTCACAGTCATTTCACGAGTCCTGTTTTATTTCTTCGAGTAGATTTTTTTTCTCCTATCTCTGAAAAGATATTACGGACTTCATAAAGATCCTAAAAAGAATCACTCTCTTACAACTTGAAACTGCAACTGAGAAACAGAAAACACTGGAGTAGCTTTAAATCTAAGACAAAAAAAGCAATGGTCAGAGTACAAGGTAAGTAATTAAAATTCAAATCGGGAAACAAGGACTACTTGGTTTCATTCCAGTTCCAGTAATCACTCTTATGAACGGGTCCAGAACGTTTTAACTAAAGCTGGATACTTACATATACAGCTTCAATTTAAAAATTGTGAAGCACCTACCTGCTTTACTTGACTTGAAAGAAAAAGGGGACATTAGAAGCTGTAAGAATCAGAAAAATCTCAGACAATACTGAAAAGGGAACTGTTATTTAAAGCATTTCCTAATATTTAAGACCTTTCAAAAATAGTCACTTTCAAATAAAGTTTAGAAAAACACATGCCAAGTAAAACCTTACAAAAAGCTTTTCATTTTCAAGTATATTTATCAGAAATGAAATATTTACACACAAAAAGTTAACTGCAAGTTTAGGACGCTTGATTTGTTGGATCTAGTAGCAGGAATTCTTGTAACAGAAATTTTTCTACAAAAAAACTAGTTTGGTCTAAAGAACTATTTCTCCATAAGTAGTATTTTATAACTAAGATGGTATGCAACCAAGTAATATTATAGGTATTATGCTTGTAAAATTACTATGGCTCACAGACATTGCTTCCTAACAAGATGAAGGGTTAAAATAATCATTTGACTCTAAGGTTCTCTTGGTCTCAACCCTTTCTCTTATTCCAAATTAGCAAAAATAAATGGTAGGGTATGATCCTTACATATCTATTTAAACCTGTACATTAATGAACACCTGAACATTTATTCCAATGTTGTTCCTTTTTGTGCTACTCTTGCCTAGGAGGCGTACCACAATTTTAACTAAAGAAGAGGATGGGACTGGAAAGCCCGACTGCAGTCTCCAGAGGGCACAATTTAACTCCTGCTTGGTAAACTGAGCACAGAAAAACAGAACAGTTATCATGACTTTTATGCTTCAATTAGACTGCTATTTGAGTGTGAAATTTGAACTTGGGCAACTGCAGCGCCTCCAGCTTTGGAGCAAAGTCAATGTATTGATTTGGAAGCTCACTTTTATGGAACATGAAACACTCACATGATGCTCGGACACCATTACAACACACATGAAGCTTTACAGAAGGTATTGAATCTTTTTAAAAGTTTTACAATCCAGAATGGCTTTATTTAACGTATTTGAACTGCCTGGTAAAAGAGCGCTCTTAGAACATTCTATGTGACGCACTACTATTTCTGAGTAATTTGCATCTGTGAAATATCAATGGAGACAAAAATATTCTTAATTTCCATACTTTGAATACAAAAAACAAATAAGAGCAGGAGCCTGCAAAAGTGCCTGCATTGAAACAGAAGTTTAAGTAACTAAAAATTAAAATTCGCCATAAAAATACGTGATATTTAAGAAAAATTATTTAGAAAGCATTTGGGCATCTTTGCTGAGATTTGAAACGTTGATCATATTGAAGCAGAGTAATCAAAATTTATCTCTTTTTTGGTAGTTTAGTTCCTCCCCGTACACATGAGTACTGGAATTATTCCAAATTTCTTTTAATCAGGTCTATAATAGGAAATACAACTAGACCAAAAATAGATCAGCAAAAGTAATTGACAGTAGAAAAAAGGTCTGAGTCCAGTTGTGATAAAAGGTTTCAGACCCCATGAAGTTCTTGGGACTTGAAAGTATAGAAACCATACTGAGTGAGGCCGTAACTCCATTATATCTCTACTTCTAATACTGTTCTGTGAACTTCTTGACATTTATTTGCAACACACTAGAAAGCTACTGCAATAATTTCCCCAAATACCAGTTATCTCAGCCCTTCAGGAACTGAAAACTGGGGAAAAAAATCTGTCCATAGTATCAGAAATAAAGACATTTGTTTTTCTGCACACAACTATTCCATATTTTTTTGTCTGGTCTTTAAAAAGTTGAGAACTCCAGTTGAAACTTTTTATATAAGTGGGACAATAAGGTGTTGATCCTCTATGGATTTCTGGTGTTCAAGAAAAATTAGGTTTCTATATCTTCCCTCCTGTAATGATAGCAGAAAAAAAGAGATCTTTCTCCTCTGCTCTGTGGCCCGTTTTCATACAGAGAATTTAGTATTTTTGAGAAATTTGCTTGTCAAAGGCAGCCGATCATCACTGTGTACTCCTTGTTCCTTAAAGCTAGCTAAAAAAAGACTTCTCAAAATGTCAGTGGCAGTATTACTCCTTCCCTTGGCCACTGTTGTTGCTTTAGTTTGGTTTTTTTAAAGCTCAAATAGTTACTGGCATTCACACCAGCAAAAATACATCTATCTACAAGATTTTAAAAGAAAAACGGGTTTGTGGGTGTGAAGTCTAATCCAGAACAGTTACAATCATAATGTAAGTTCTATTGCAGCTCACTGCCAACATACCTTAACTCTCATCTGGGAGGACTACATACAGCCTTTGTATCCATTCCCTGGAAGAGTAACAGGAGCTCAAATGTTCCAACAACAGCATTCTTCTCATCAGCAGGGCCAGAAATTTAATGTGTGCAGCTCTTCTAGGAAGCTACCAGATTGCTCAATCCAACTAAAAAGATGAAATCTTGCACAGTTCCAACACTACATAAGGAGATCTGCAGACTCTAGCTTTCTTACATTTATGTTCTTTTTTAAACAGTACTCGGAACACTCACAAGATGTTTTTATTAGAGCTGCACTCAAGGACACATCAGCTATATGAAACAGTAAAATTTAACTGCTGCCAACAACTTTTAGCTTTGGTCTACAGTCAGTTTGAGCTTCTGCCCAACATCCACAGGCTCCCACAGAGCGACACTAAGCTGCTTCGTCAAGAGTCCTAAAGTTTATTTTACTTTTACTGCAACTCTTCATTATGCAGTTGCGCGGTAGTAAACATGACCTTAACATGGAGTGGAAGTTTGGCAACAACTTGATTGCAAATGTAATCTACAACAGCCACAGAAGTTAACCAAGCCAAAAGCAGAGTTGCAGCTCTTAAAAACTCAGACTATAAATGGCTATACAAGATCACATTTCATGCTGCAGTTTGCTAGTATGATTAACTGTAGTGCTGTTACACCTGCAAATCATTTCTCTTTTTGCAAATACTGCAGAAGTAATGTAGATGCCCCAGTACCTGACTGTCTTCAAATTACGTAACAAGACATGAAGAGTAATAAATCAGTGCTATCACTTGGAATATCCATAGTTCAACAAGTGTGCAGGTTTCCATGGGTTCGTGACCTTGGATGGAGAAGTGATGCAAATCGCTGGAAAATAAAACAGCACCATAATTTTAAAGGCTCAAAATGAAGGCCTGGTTAATGCAATAGATAAAAAGTAAAAGCCCTCATCAAGTTTTTTAAGATAAATATGTTTTAGAAGCTGAGTCTGTAAAGTTTTGTAGTTATAAAACACGTTCTACTGCAATGTTTTATAAGACAGAGGGAGCAGCTGAAAAAGGAATACATCTGAGATTTATTTACAAATAAGCTATAAAAATAGCTAGCTACTACCCTTGTTGCTGTTGAAAAGAAAGCTGAGGTGAAAGGATGAGTCTTCTCTGAAAATAATTGTCTAGGCACAGATAAAAAGAAGATAAAACTAAAAATAGAGAGATGCATTAAGTTGGTTGTTACAGAGATCCCAAAGTGAACATTCTGATAAAATACCGTGGCCACTCTTCAGAGGTCCGCATATGAGACATTGAATTTCCATCCTTTTAGCATTTTCCTTTCTCAGAACAGCACTTCAGTAAAGGCAGTAGATATACTTGGCTCTGGGATATATCACTAAAATCATGAAAAACACTTCAAAATTAATATGAGTTAGATAATTTCCTCACTTAAACTCCTTAACTGCCAACCCAATACCTGGCTTTCAATATTTTCAGCTACAGTACAGTCAGGCCCTAAACAAGTAGCTTCAGTATCAGCTTCGTAATCAGCTTAATTTGTAGCTGTGTCTCCCCACATTTAGCACAATCACACATTCTTGACCTTCCTCAGAGCCTCACTAGCGCTCACACAATCATGTGGTCAGATCAGAATAAGCTGGTGTACACTAATTTTTGGGGAGTATTGAGGGTATTTTTCATTTACATTAGCTCCCTTAATTCCACCGTGCATGCAGCCACAGGAATACAAAAAGTGGCATGAGAGGGTCCAAGAAGGTGTAACAGGGACCAGCTGTGGCTCAACCAAATGCAGAACTGCACTTCAGAAGTTCAGGCCTTGGCTCACTACAGTAAGTGCAATCCTGCTCAGCAAAGCATGCCGACTTGAGGCCTCAGTTACTATGGTGATTAGCATGGAATAAATGTTTATATATAAATTCTCCCTTCAAGAAAGCAGTTGTCCTTCTCACAGGCAGCTACTCATTTTTTTAATTAAACAGATATAAAAAAGTGTTAAAATGTTAAAGCTTAAGAATCACTATTATTCATTTTAAGTTAATGATAATTTAAACCTATGGCAAGAATTAAAAAAAGGCACATGAAAAATTAGTCAGCAAGAATCCCACATCTTCTGAAAACGAAACTGCTAAACTCCCTAGAGATGAAGTTAATGCTTGGTTTTATACATTTTAGGTTTTTGCTTAAGAAAAACAGGCATTATTAATAAAATTCTATCTCATTGTTTAACAAAGCTTAAGAAATGCTTATTTCAATAAAAAATGAGTACGAGTCCTTTGCTTCTATGCAATCACCAAATCACCCTACTTGTAAAATATAAGCTGTATTTCCTAGATCTATGCTTACTGTTGATATAAAGTTGATATAAACAAGTTAATTTAGTTGAAATGCTTAGTTCATAACTCATAATCAATAGCACACTTCCCTTTTTCAAAAGGTTCTGAGTCAGTAATTACAGTAGAACCATCTGCCACAAAGAAGAATATTCTGCTTAGGGTTTTGGGGAACCCTTTGCCACAACATTTATGTATAGCTTGGACTTTTTTTTAAAGAAAATGCAGTCCTAAAATGTGACCACTAGCCATATTCCTTAAAATTGCTTTGAATTTAAGGAATACTAAACTCAGAGTAGAAAAGATGATTTTCTAGGATCAATGACGATAAAAACTAATGGCAAAACTTAACCAAACATTGAATTCCTATGAATTTCCCTGAAGAAAAACAAATCATTGGCAAAATGTGGCAGAAACATTGCCAGCTGATGAGCTGCCTATTTCTTTCCACTATGATGCCATCTGTTGCCAGCTCTTTCCTGTCCACATGCGCTGCAGTCCCTCTGACTCTCAGCCTGACCCAGGTCCAGATCTAGTCTCAAGTCTTGTAAAGAATCCAGCTTTACCCACCCGGTGGGGGTCAATAACTACACCTGTGGGTGGAGGTGATGCTTTAGTGACACTAGGCAAGTAGAGAGGCTTCTGCTCCCAGCCACCTATTACAGCTCTTTTCTTTCACTGAAATTTTTCTCCCTTCTCCCCAGTCTATCAAAATAACTACATGTGTATTCACTCCCCAGCCCAACTGTCAGAGTAATTAACTTTAGAAAAACTTCAACTGCATCAAAGGTTTAAGTTAAGAGGGGCAGTATTTTAAGAGCTGAGTTAGGAAGAAGCCACATGCAGGCTGATGCAACTAGATTGTTATGTGGGAAACTTCCAGTAAGAAAGGCAAACCCAACAGTGTATGCTCTTTTTCTGCAGCACAGCAGGAGCCAAGCTGACATCTATCCATACACTATAACCTAGTGGGAAGGAACAGTGACATCTTAACCCTATTAAAATCATCAAATAACATTTAGGTTGTAAATTCCTCCAAGGCAAAGACTTTCTTTTGTGCCTTGCACACGTTGTTGATACATGAGAGATAACAGGCAGATGTACAGCTGATCGTGAAGAAGCAGAGTGTAATTTTGACTTGCTCTAAGAATAGGCCAAACGCCTTCCTCCAGTTTGCATGAAAATTTATTAGCGAAGACAATGCAGATATTTGAGGGAAGAAACTCAGCTGATTCTGAATATCTCTTCAGGGACCATCCACATCAAATACTGATCTTCTCAAACACCAAGGTTTACAGCTTTAACAATTTCTATCAAAGTATTTCTAAGTGACAAACATTTACATATCATAGAAGTGGTTTTTGTTTCAATCGAGCATTTAGTTATAACCGCAGGAAGCAGCGTGTTATTGGAAAAGGCAATAACGGGATAATTAGGTCAAACTAAATCTCCTTTTATCCTTAAAAACCATGCATAAACGTTAATTCCCAAAACATTCATTTATGCTTACAGGATAATCCACAGCAAGGGACCAGACATCCTCAAACATTGACAGCAGAGCCATCAGTTGTGATGAGCCAGGTGAATTGCTTATTGTAGAGCTAAGCAATCTCAAAGGGGATTTTCTTATTAATATCTTTAATGTTTTGAACTGTTTTCACACTTTTACAGTACACAGTCCGAGAAATCCCATTTTCATTTAAATATGAAATGGTAAAGAGTTAATTGAGTATCTTTATCTTAAAAAAAAATGGATTCACCATGAACTTAGGCTGCAGCACTGAAGCAAAGAAAATATGCAGCTTTTGAAATTTCAGGTATTCAGACAGAAAGCTGTTATTAGTGAGCTATTCTGTTTCTCTCACGAAGATTTTTGCAGATAAAAAAATTCACCTAACACCATTGATATTACACTTTAAAACTTTAATAAAACAAGAAGAGCCCTTATTTTTTTTTTCATTTTTTCTCTACAAAAAAAAGTATTTAGGTTGGGCATGTCAAGCAACGTTGGATTTACTGTATAGTGTACGTATTCAAATATCATGTACTTTTTGTAAGTAATTATGGGTTGTACTATGTAAATATCAATGCACATATAAATTACACATTTGTATAAGAATTTCTGAATCATCCATCTAGTAGTGCCTTTCAAAGAAGACATTTCAAAAGAGACCTTAAAGTGTATGTGCTCACCTGTGATACCTAATGTGCAAGGTCATACAGCAAATGAGCAAAAGATTCGGTTGGCAAAAATCCTCTATTTAAACTCAGCGGCGTGAACAAAATATTAGTGGGGGTGTTCCCAAAGTGACATCCAGAAAAGCATGGACACTAGAAAACTTGTCTTAGACTTCACAGTTAACACTTACCCACCTCAGAGATGTTAAAGAGATTGATTTGGCAATAGTTGTAGCAAAGAATCACTGTTGTCCTGATCAAGGTTTGCCATCTCCAACTCTACAGAAAACTGAAGTGCTTAGTAATCCCACAAACCAGAACGGAAATAACTGGGTGTAAGCTAAACCTTATGCAAGTAAGAACATCTGGACGTGTTCTTTGGTCTTCATCACTACAGCAGCAAATGGGAACATATCACTACAGAAGGCACTAGGACACATTCGACCTGAGCAGGACCACACCACATGGGACTTTCAGGATGCTGGAGAGCCTATATCCTAGCCTTAAAGGAGTGGGCATCAGGGTCTGCCCAGAGCAACAGCATTTCATTGGTCTGCTCAGGCATTCAGCACACTTCCAGCTCAAGCTATTATCTCTGTGGAACCAGACAATCCCAGGAAATGATTTTCATCTCTCAGCTGGAAGTTAAATGCCAGAGTTCCCCTAAATCCAAACTCTCTCAAAATATAATTATCGCACAACTGTCATGAACTACACAGAAGACTCAAAGCGGACGACTCATGAATGGAGATGTTGAGCGAATGTTTAAATTGGCTACTGTGATGCCAAGAACTGAGAATTTTAAGCTTTTATTTTGTTCTATAGCATGCATCTACAGATGCATTCACTCAGAACAAACACCTATGCATTCAGAACAAGATAAATGTACATATTCACTAACAAATTAACCATTTGAGCAGTAAAATGTGCACTGAATGTTACTAAAATACCAATAAATTAAAGAACTTACCATTAGAGAGGCGAATTCTTCCTTAACGGTTATACAAACTAAACACTTAACTGAACACCCTACAAACAAGATATATTCCCAAACCTGGTGTTACAGTAGTGCAAGATTTTAGGTTTGGGTTTTTTGATTTTGTTTTTATAATTCTTATACACAGTTCACTCCATATCAACATAAATTAAAAGAGGGAATAGTTCTTGGTTAAGTTGTATTTTAATTCAGTTAAAGAACCTCCTAGAATCTGCTCCTTTATCCACAGATCCCAAGCATTTTAGAAGATTCCAGCTCTGATTGCTTCAACAATAAATGTTTTTTATCTCAGTACCACAGGCTTTACTAGCTTTAGATACTCTCTGCTCTTTTCTAGCACCTTCAGGAGTCTTGATGAGCCTCTTTTAAAAGTCCATTTGTGGGGTCACTCAGACTTTGCAGGAACTGGGAGGCTCTGAAAGCAACAGAGCTCAGATCTGGAGTTCTTGGTTTTATTTGTGAAACACTGCTTCCTCTACACAATTATTTCAAAGGCTCTGACCTCCCTAAGTTTGCAACAGAAAAATGTTTTAGGCTATATCCAAAGGCTTCTGAGTGTTGACAACCAGGTTATACTAAAAATTATTTCTCTGTAGAATTAATCTAAAATATGCTGTATTTATTGCTCTCAGAACAGCAGCACTTTAAAAAAAAAAAAAACAAACAGCCCACACAGAAAGGGCTGCAGGTTGTTCTGAAAGGCAGATCTCTATTTACACGTCTGAGAAAAAGAGGAAGCCTCCTTACATGCTGGACAAATGCCCTCACTGTACCAGGTATGAGTAAATCTGGCATGCTATTGATCAAGGCTGTCCTGGTCAGCAGTGAGAGAAAAGGGTTCATGCCCAAGGGTTTTATGTACATGTTCCTCCTTCTCCCTTGCAGCAGTTCTTCTCTTTTCCCCTCAGCCCAACCTAAATCAAGCAGTAACTGCCATGTATTTGATCCACAGAAAACTACTTACGTGTTCCCTGGTATTGAGGCATCCCAGGGTATGATTACAGTACACTGGTAGAGGGAATGAAAGCTTTCAGTTGCTTGCTGATGAGGTCTTGCTCTAAGTTTTGCTAGAGCAGCAGAGTTCATATCCAGCACGGCAAGATAGGATTGATGACCTGTATTTATTCTTTGCTACGTATGCCAAAATCAGTAAGCAGGGTGCTGCCTCACCATGCCATGAGGGGTGCTTCTCAGAATAGTTTCTATTTGCAAGATGGTCAGAACATAAGCATTTCCCAGACACGTCCTACACTTTTAGCTCTGATGGTTAGCAACAGGAAGGCAGCAAAATACTCCTGTGAGCACAAGTCAGTCAGAAAACTGCAAATTACATTGACCAAAAAGCCTCTACAGTGTTGTTTATTCTATTCCAAAATTGGTGTGAGCTATAACAGGAAAAATACACCGACTGTAACTACACTACGGTTTATCAGAATGGCAGTACTCTCTCACCCATAGGCTGCTGTTACCTTGGGAATAGTGGATCCAGCAGGACTGTATAAACCTCAGTAAATCTTCATCTAGTTTTGACCCATGCAGCTGTAGCATTACTTAGAGGTAACATGCTTATTGCAACAGTAAACAAGTACCCACATTTTTTCAACAGCAAGATTTACATGCATTACAGAGCTCTTACAGCACTGAAGCACAGTGTGCACTTCACATGCTCTGCATTAACTCTCCATTGCAATTTTACCAGCTATCCCCAAGCCTGCAGAAAGAGTCACGAAACAACTTCAGCTGAATGGGAAGAGATATAAAATGCAAGGTCTTTACACCACAATATCACTTTTGCAACACAAATAGTCTCCTGTCATTGTTATCCTGATAATGAATAATCGACACTACTCTTTGTTGTGTTCTCTTAAACTTTTGTTTAGTTATTAATGCACAAACACATGCGCCCAAGCCACAAAATGTTCTGTTGAGTTCCCCACCAGCTGAAAAGCATTAGAACAGAGGTGCCAAACTAATTTTCAGTGAGGGCCACATCAGCCTGCTCCTGCAGCGTAACATGTGTCACACTCGCTGCACACATGATCAGCGCTGGCTGGGGCAAGGAGCTCGGTAGTGCTACTAGGCAGAAACAAGGTACCAGGCCAGATAAAACAAGGTGGAGGGCTGGATTCAGCCTGCAGGCCATGAGTTTGCCATTAGAATCACTACTGGTCTTATTCTTCCTGCCAGAGACAAGGCGGCTTAGAGGAGTGGGGTTTTTGAAATTAGATTTCATATTGAGGATAGTCTGGAGTATCTCTTGTTGTATGATATATGCTGCTTAAATCAGGGACAGCACATTTGTGGAGATGATCATGCAGTGGTAGGATTGTTCAGGCTGTAGTAAAATTGCAATGATGGTGCTTTACAGCACAAAATCTGAAGTTGTTTTCAATGTGTCAAGCAAAATCAAATGCACAATTTCCAGAAAGCAGAATTCTTCTCTATTGACAGAGGGAAGAGAAATAGTACAGTAGGACCAAGTCACCCAAAATTTCATGGTATTTACTTAGGAACTTAACTTTTAAAATGCACAACTTTTGTCTGCAGCGAGACGGAAGAAGTAGGGGGAAGTCTTATATGAAAATATGAGCAAATGTCTTTATTCTGACTTTCAAATTCTCTGGAAACTCTGCAAGTCCTTAGAGAAAATGAAAATCTCCAATTTTTTCTTGTGGGAAATTTTTCATGGGGGAATTCAACAACAGTATGATTGATCAGAAGCTAATATAAAATCCACTGACGTTATAAATCCTTTCCTCACCAGAAAGTAGATGATACTTACCAAATACGTAGGAGGCAGAAGCATCGTGCCTTACAGCGTACCACAGTAATAAGCTGCATCCCATCCCTGGCAACTGCCCCTTTTACCTTTTAATTAGGCAGTCTTTTGTAACAAGAATGCCCAAAGATTTAAATCACACAAGGTCTTCAGATTAACACAGATTAACAGCAAGTCCAGACAAGTTATAATTCCTATAAGGGCTTCTTTAACCTTTGTGCAAAGCAAGAACTCCAAGCATCTGTAATGACTCCACATAAAAAAGTTAGTCTTTAACTACTATTTCTCTAAGGAAGCGGACGATGCCAGTAAGCTACATATTTTTATGATTCCTTAGGTGACCACACTATGCCAGAAGTGCAAGACCAAGCATTCAAGTGGCAAGAATCTATCCCTTCTGGCACTGGGGTGAAAGGATAAAACCCAGGATGTCCAAACACTTGGATTCAGGACCTGAACCTGCTTTATGAGAACAAAACATAGAATGCTTCCAACAGCATGAGAGTAACTTCACTCTTCTACTGAAAGCAGCAGAGTGGGACTGAATCTTCACCCACCACGAAAGAACTGAGGAAATTTTCTAATCCTGTGCTGCAGAGCCAGAATATCCAAAGACCACCATGGCAAGAAAAAGGCAGTATCCAGTGGTGATCCAAACACTGACAAGACAGCCACAGTTGACAGACATGGTGTTTTGCACCTTGAGAAAAGAGCATCACCAAAACCATTTTCACCATGGCTAAAGTAGTAAAACGTGTCACAGCTATAAAAATACAGGTAGTATTCTGTGTTAGCATCAAATTAGTTTCCTGGGAATTTAGTTGCACTTTTCAATTCCTGGGGGAAAAAAAAAATCATATGCTGTGACAAGCAGAGCTAGTTAGCATATGGGGTTATACTTCCTCCTGTTTTTCATATCAAAACTACAAACTACACAGTCCTCAGTATACACTCCCAAGAAAGCCTCTGCATGGAACAGAGGCACAGAGTGGAGAGCCCCACATGCACAGTGCTTACCTCAGCGTGGTCTCACCTCCTCAGCTGAGGAGGCCTTGAACATTTACATGAACACATATGATCATACTGCATCGTGTCTTCCTTGAAAGCTCTAAAAACTACTTAATTTTCACACAAATGACAGCACTGTAAATGAAAACAGATTACACAAGCACTGCAATCATGGCAATTGGAGCTATGGAAAAAGGCACAGCTAAGATGGATGCAATTTACCATATCATACTACATATAGCATTTGATAATGCAATTATTTTTCTCTTCTGTGATAACAAAAAGGGTCAACAGACAGAGAATTTCACCCTACATTCATTAAACTCCCCACAAGACATATGCTAAAAGATACTCCACATAACAACATTTTGATTAGTTTTGAAAGAGCCAGGTATATACTTACTGGTATCGGAAATTTGTCCCCAACTCACACTCTTGGGCAATCAATAATCAAGCAATTTCCAGTTTTCTTTCTGCCACCATACAAAGAAAGAAATAATTAAGAGCTTTTTGGCATTGTTTCAGTCAGACTCTTGTTTTACTCTTAAATTGTTAGTATAGTTTACTGCCTGAATCATCACTTTCAGAACTGGTTTGTACTGGCTCAAACTTGGACCAGTCAGTCAACAGATGACCAGTGACAGAACAGGTACCACCTTAAAATAACTCGGGGGATTGTTTCCACAGGATTGAAGTTACATACATTAATAGCTCATTAATATCCTGTGCAGGCCAATCTCTACTGCCTAATTAGTCACTGCAGGAAGATAAGAACTTCACAAGTCAGACCAATACCTGTGTATCTTTAGAATAGTTAAACCAAAGCAATAAGCCTTTCCAAATGAGGCAGACCAGCACATAAATGACAAAAATCAAACACTGTACTGGTGCTTGCAGCTCTTACCTCCAGTTATTGCAAGGTCTTTGAGCAGTCAGCCCACATCTCTTATCAAAGTTCTCCAGAACAAATGTCTTCAGAAAAAAAGCAGCCAATTATACCAACCCCATCTACAGCTGGATGCCATCAAGAAATCCTATCAGCTTCTGGGCAAATAAGATCATTACACAAAATTACTAAGCAAACAGCACAGTCTCAAGAAAAATGTAACCTTTTAGTCTCAATCTTTCTTGCAAATTATTTCCATATATTGGTTCTGCAGAGAGCTAGCTGATACTGTGATATGAGTACAGGCACAGGGTCAAAAATACAGAAAGCATTTTTATTCCCAGTTTATCTCAGCCAGAACTGGCAGTAAGTCTAGGAGATCCGACGACCACTCTTTATAATTCAGTTTAAAAAAAATCATTCAGTCATTTTCCATCTGTGGCTTTGAGTCATTGGAGACTCTTAATTACCATCAAGAGCTGAAAAGGGTACCTGAAGAAATAATCCTGCTATCAGGACATTTAATTCACACCATCCTGGGCAGCAAGCTCCACAGATCATAAACATTTATAACCACCATTTCAGTAAAAGCACATATGCTCGAGACACCTGTGCATCTGCACTTGCCCTAGCAATTTGAAATCTAGCATCCTGCAGTAATGCAAAATGCACCAACGCCAAAAATCATCCTATTAACCTACTGCTTCAAAAGGCTTCTGTGGCCCACGCCTTTCTTCTGGTCTTAAACAGATATTTTCTAGGTAAAGAGAGCAGTGTTTCCCTGTGTCCCGAACCCATTTCACCATTTTTTTCAGCTCTGTCTTACTGGATCTGAATAGTATCAACTCCCTCTCTTCCCAGATCTTAGCAATTTTTACATGCTCACACAAATATGCAAGAAAATAAGGGCAGACTCCCTTTGATTTCTTTCAACTGAAAAGATAGATGTAGTTGTGAGAGAGATACAATGAGAGACACTTTATCTTTCCAATCGTCAGTTCTAGTCAGTATTGTATCTTTAGATTTGCTTATTATTCTGCCTATTATTACAAATGAAACGAGACAAATCCATATGGTGCATTGCTTTTACAGACATTAGAGTTCAGGACCTGCAGTAACAGAGCAATTCAAAGATGTTGAGAAAGGACAGCTTTCATTTCTATTGAAAAAGTCTTCCTCTTTTGCTGATAAAATACAGCTTCCCCCACCCACTTTAGCTGAAAGCACTTTCTCTTAAAGCCAGCTGATAAAAGGTGGCTTTCCCTTTTTCCTTCTAGAGCATTAAAGAAGAATAAGAGTTTATCTATTTTTATAAAACACTATTGGAGCCTGTAAAACCATGCATATACTTAAAAATCATGTATTTTCAAGCTTTACTGCACTGTCCCCAGAGTCTACCTGCTTTGCTAGGAAAAGCAGCTTAGAGCCCGTTAAGGGTCAGGGCAGAAGATTATTTAATTAGGTGGCAGCCCTTACCCTGGGTTAACAGAGAGGAGAACTATCCATAGAAATTACATCCAGCTGTGGTTGTGAGTAAGGGATGTCTATATGAAGACCAGCAAAGGGCAAGACAAAGAAGTATATGCTTGGGGGATCAAAGATACATACTAAAAATATAGAGGTAGATAAGGCATCAAAAATAGCACTGTAAAAGAAGCATGCTATGAAAAACACTGCAGCTAGAGTCCAGACCCATAAGCAGGAGCATTGAAATTGTTTTCCAGATGTTAGGTCAAGCACCAAAAAAGCCACAGCATTATTGTTAATAAAACTGAAGAACCAAAACAGGTGCACAGTTTACATACTTGTTTATTTATCTGTAGCTAAACCAGCTCCCAATTATATGGAGTTCACAGTATCACTGTATCACAGTATCATAAGGTTGGAAAGGACCTCTGAGATCATCGAGTCCAACCTATAACCCAACACTAACACCAACATTAACACCGTCATCTAAACCATGGCACTCGGTGCCTCATCCAGTCTCCCCTTAAACACCTCCAGGGTTGGCGACTCCACCACCTCCCTGGGCAGCGCATTCCAATGGCCAATCACCCTTTCAGTGAAGAACTTCTTCCTCACATCAAGCCTAAACTTTCCCTGATGAAGCTTGAGTCCATGCCCTCTAGTTCTGTCACTGGTCACCTGAGAGAAGAGACCAACCCCTGCCCGACTACAACCTCCTTTTAGGTAGTTGTAGAGAGCAATGAGGTCGCCCCTGAGCCTCCTCTTCTTTAGACTAAACAGCCCCAACTCCCTCAGTCGCTCCTCATAGGGCTTGTGCTCCAGCCCCTTCACCATCTTCGTTGCCCTCCTCTGGACACACTCCAGCATCCTGACATCTTTCCCAAACTGGGGGGCCCAGAACTGTACACAGTATTCAAGATGAGGCCTGACCAGTGCCATGTACAGGGGGATGATAACTTCTCTGGTCCTGCTTGCTACACTATTCCTGATGCAGGCCAGAATGCCATTGGCCTTCTTGGCCACCTGGGCACACTGCTGGCTCATGTTGGACTTCCTGTCAACCAGCACTCCCAGGTCCCTTTCTGCCTGACTCCTCTCCAGTCACTCTGTCCCCAGTCTATAGCTATGCATGGAATCGTTGTGTCCAAAATGAAGTACCCGACATTTGGACTTATTAAACATCATCCCATTGGAATCAGCCCATCTCTCCAGTCTGTCCAGGTCCCTCTGCAGGGCCATCCTACCCTCTAACAGATCAACCCTTCTTCCCAGCTTGGTATCATCTGCAAACTTGCTGATGATGGACTCAATCCCCTCATCCAGATCATCAATAAAGATATTAAACAGGACCAGACCCAACACCGATCCCTGGGGGACACCACTGGTGACCGGCCACCAACTGGATGAGACACCATTCACTACCACTCTCTGGGCTCGGCCATCCAGCCAATTCCTAACCCAGCACAGAGTGCTCCCGTCTAAGCCACGGGCTGCCAGCTTCTCCAGGAGTCTACTGTGGGGGACAGTGTCAAAGGCCTTGCTAAAGTCCAGGTATACCACACCCACAGCCTTCCTCTCATCCACCAGGCGAGTCACATGGTCATAAAAGGAGATCAGGTTGGTCAGGCAGGACCTCCTAAACCCATGCTGGCTGGGCCTGATCTCTTGGCCGTTCTGCAGGTGCCGCATGATTGCACCCAGGATTATCTGTTCCATAATTTTACCTGGGACCGAGGTCAGGCTGACAGGTCTGTAATTACCTGGATCATCCTTACGGCCCTTCTTGTGGATGGGCGTCACATTGGCCAACTTCCAGTCTTCCGGGACCTCTCTGGAGTTATATATTTATCCTAGTTTGAATGGTTGTAATTATGCTGCAGAGGAACTTTACCAAAATCAGAAACTGAGAAAATACAGCACTGTCTGAAACTTACTCTAAAAAATACATATATCAATATTTGTAAAAGTACTAGTCAGAAATACAGATAATATAATGCAAAGTGGTAAATGCAAGGCATGGCTTTCTACAGACTCTTATCTATATACTAACATATGCCATTTTGCATGTTTAATTTCTTTAAGAAGTCAGATACAAAAGAAAAGCAAGTTTGACTCATTCACACAACAGAAAAGGGAATTAAAAACTAATTGGCTCCTCTTTGTGCTACATCTAGATGTTCAAAAATTCTGTCTGTGACATAACTGCAGTACAAGATTAAAATTACATTTTTGTAAGTCCTTTGCTATCTCTGCTTGAAGCTTAAAAAAATTAACAGGTTAGGTATTGTATTCCTAATTTGTGTTTATTTTAGTCCCATTACAATATGCAACAGAAATTCTAGCCATATCCACCCTCACTTTGATGATTATACTTTAGATTTGCATCTGCCAGATAAGGGTGCAATGACAGAGGTATAAGAAGCAAGACTGTTTTGCATCAGAATTTCTTATTCTGTTGGAGATCCTAAATTGTTGTTATTGTTTATTATTATTATTATTATTATTATTATTATTATTTTGGCTAGAGTCTAGTCAGTTTTAATACAACTTTTTAGTGAAATCTAGGAATGTTTTATTCCTAGACATCCTAGCAACTAATTTTTTTTTTTCTGTTAATAAGAAAAGGCAGTAAATTGCTTCCCTGGATCAGATCATTTTACCAGATATAACCTCTCACTGTGGCGAGGCCCAGGTTCTTACCAGCAAGGCCCTTTTTGATGATCTGCTATTAACTCAAAGCTTACAGTTATGCATTAGTATTTGTTTGGTTTTCTTCTGGTATAAATTACCTCTTGTTCGCCACCACTTAGGTTCACTCAGCACCATGTTCTTCATTTACTTATTTTTGCTAGATACTCTTGTGTAACCTCCCTAATCCACTCTTCCTGGTCAAGTTCACCCCTTTCTGCAGATACAAAGGCAGGCTGCACATCAGTTTCGAAACAGAACCTTCCACCAGTCATTAACAATTTCCGAGAACTGCACATTTATTGCCATGCTTTGCTTCAATCCTTTAGATGAGAACTTCTAATCTGTTCTTGAACTCCACAATCACTCTTTATTTATCTAGTTTCCTGGGCAGGCTTCCCTATTCCTCTTAGCATTTGCACATCAGCATTTGATTCCAAGATTCCATGTTTCTCCAGGAACTCTTACTATAACCTTTGCTAACCTTAGACCAGCCCAGACTCGCACAAACAGGGCAAGAGAGACAAGGCAGTTCCTTTTCCAGAAGCAGTTGAAGGGAGAGGAAATTATCATTTTAGACTGTAAAGCTTATGCTCAGCTAAGGTCTTAAAAATTAAGCCATTTTTAAAGTAATAATCCAGCCTTCCTTCCCCCACAAATTAGGTTGCCATTCACCTTGAACTTGGCATTTCCCTGGCAAAGTGTCTAGCTCTTGTGAGCCAAAGAGCAAATGCCTTAAAAACTACATCAACATAGTACTGAATCTTCTCTTTGGCAGCATTAACAAAGCAATATTTTATATGCAATTATAATTTTCACATCACCACTTCATTTGTCACAGTGTTATGCGCTGTGTCATGGTGCTCCAAAATAAACACATTCAGCAGAGCGAGCAGAGAAAGAAGGGCAAAACCAGCAAAGGGAATGCAAAATCAACCTGTCTTTACTCACTATTTCACTTTACCCTTCACAGAGGTTTTTAATGGTGTGATCTGGCCTACTTAAAACTTTACAATATATAGAGATCGCTCCCTGAGGGTCAGCCTTACTTATGCAAGCAGTTGCATTGCCCTAAATCTTGCCCCAAAGGAGTTACTCAGACTACATCTTTCATCTTGGTTTGCATTCAACTGTATCAGTTATTTTAAACTATCCAGGATACAAAGCATTAACTACATGAAACCACAGAGAGATGTGTAAACATTTTTAAGAATTATCGTACCACAGCACAATTCCATTACTTTTGTATAATTAACTAGTAACACAATACTCTAAAATCTGTGAAGTACTGAGCACCTTCCAACCTGGACAGCACCTAAGGAAAGTAACAGCCAGCACAGAAGCAGAGTTGGCCCCATTCAGAGCCACACTTCCACAGTTAAGCTGTGCTGAGCTTCTTCCCTGCCTGTACATATTTTTTTCCTTTTGCAGAGAGCAGAAGCCCTACAAGGAAAAAGGAAGAAGGGCAGAACAGCAAGGGCTCCTATAAAGCAGCCGAGGGGGATAAGCCTAAGCAGAGAATGGATGGGAGAACAAGGATGACCAGCAACCCTAACAGGCCCCTGAATCATAGAATGGTTTGGGCTGGAAGGGACCTTAAAGCCCATCCAGTTCAACCTCCCCTGCCACAGGCAGTGACACTTTCCACTAGATCAGGTTGCTCAGGGCCCCATCCAATCTGGCCTTGACCACTCTGAGGCAAGTCCTGCGGGAGCCTTTCCATTGGCAGAGACCTAAGTGAGCAGGAACAGTCCCACAAGGAGTGGCTGAGGGAAGTGGTTGTTTAGCCTAGAGAAGAGGAGGCTGAAGGGGACACCTTATCACTGTCTACAACTGCCTGAAAGGAGGTTGTAGCAAGGTAGGTGTTGATCTGTTTGCCCAAGCGACGAGTGACAGGATTAGAGGAAATGGCCTCAAGCTGTGCCAAGGGAGGTTCAGATTAGACATTAGGAAAAATTTCGTCACTGAAAGGGTGGTCAAGCACCGGAAGAGGCTGCCCAGGAAGGTGGGAGTCCCCATCCCCGGAGGCATTCACAAGATGGGTAGATTAAGTTCTTAGGGATACGATTTAGTAGTGGACAGGTAGGGTTAGGCTTAATGAGCTCAAACGTCTTTCCCAACCAACCGATTCTATAGTCTTGTGAGAGCATCAAAAGCTTTGCAAAAGGGCGCTCCTGGCACCAGAGAGACCCTAGCCGAGGCTCCCACGCCCCAGCCTTCACATGGACTTCTTGAGGAGTCCCGCCAAGCAGCCACTGCTGCCGCCTCCATCCACCACCTTACTCCTTCATTATCCCACTCCCTTCCACCCTCCGCCATTTTACCCTCCTCGTCCCCCGCCCCCCGCCTCGCTGGTGACGTCACGGCCCCGCCCCCGCGAGGGCGCTGCCCAGCGCGCGGGTGCCCGGATGTGGAGGCCCCGCCCCCCTCCGCCCGCTCGCGCTGTGCAGGCTGTGCCGCAGTGAGGGAGCGCGCGCCGGCGGCAGCGGGGCCCGGCGGCTCCCACAGCGCACAGCGAGGCCGGGAGTTCGGCGCACTCAGCTGCGGGGGAAACGCCTGACGCCCACC